>OY755244.1:25124791-25479785 GCA_963576725.1 Azorinus chamasolen
AATGTTAACCCTACTGTAACGAGGCCAAGCACAACTTCTTATTTGTTTTTGAGAAAGCAATGACAGCAGACGGCAATTTACTGTGCATGTAAAGGTTTATAAATATGTACCTTCAAGTCAAGAGTGAATAGCGTGTCTATATTGACACTTTTATTAGGTTTCAATAGGGTAGAAGCTGATCGAAGCTGCAATAGATTTTAGAACAAGTGCAATTAGTAATAATTTCTGTTCTTACTTAACACGCAACTGTATTCCTTATATGTATATCTTCAGTACTGCCCGTATGGTTAATATCAAACTTGAGGTGTGTAGTTTTACATTTTGTTTGAATTTTAGGGTATCAAACTTGATGTACCTGATGTTTGAATAAACGTGATGTTTAAATAGACCATTGTTAGACTTTCCGGTCCTCTGTCAATAGATCCCCAGACTGTATGGAGCCTTTAAGGGGATTAGCCCCCTAGGTTTGTAAAGACCATTGTTAGACCTTCCGGTCCTCTAACAATAGACCCCCAGACTGTATGGAGCCTTTAAGGGGATTAGCCCCCAAGGTTTGTAAAGACCATTGTTAGACCTTCCGGTCCTCTAACAATAGATCCCCAGACTGTATGGAGCCTTTAAGGGGATTAACTCCGAGGTTTGAAAAGACCATTGTTAGGCTTGGCTGATGCAATGATGGTGAAATACTGTAACTAAAAATAACTATGATGTCATTCTAAAAATAGCTACGCATACAGCGCCCTCTACCCACGCATGCGCTTGAAGGAAAACAACTTTGGTCATTTCAGTCATTTGATCTGAGGACGTTGAAGAGTATACATGGTAGAAAGAGGTACCTTATTTATTTATTTATTTATTTATTTATATATTTATTTATTTATATATGTATTTATTAGACTTGTGTGTCTCTAATACATGGTCTGATAAGGAAAGGGCCTGACCCTCAATGCCCGTGAGTACTTACCAGATCGAGGTATACACGTCAGCTCTGTATACCGTATAGCTCCAGATCTTTCTCAATTTAAATGTGACGTCATACATGACCGACTGCTATCCGCGAAAACCCGTGACAAACTACAATCTCCTTATATGCAAATGAGCTCCTCTCGTGTTACTATATATATAGAAACAAAATGGCCGCGATTACGCAATATTACGTCATCTTTGTTTGCCTCCAAACCGGCGCCCATACTACTTCCGCTAATCAGCTTATACTAATCTCACGATGTCATTATACATATTCATGGGGTAATAGCCTAATAGGTTAACCCTTTAAATGCAGGACAAGCGTGAACTGGCACTTGCAAACAGTGTAGACTCGGATCAGAGGGCTCCTAGTGGAGCGGGCTCCTGGTGGAGCCCTCTGATCACGATCTGCACTGTTTATTATTCAAATCCTCTCGACAAGCTTACCCTTTCATACTCTGAACGGACTCAACCGATAGAAAATGATGGAGAAGTCAGCATTCAAAAGTTTAACCCTTTCCCTGTTGTATATTCATGTAAGAAATAATGACGTCATACATATTTATAAGATTATCTTTTATAATTGCATATGAACACATGGCATTTCGGCTCAGGCAGAAACTGTAGAAGCATATCTTTATTACATCATAAGCAAACAGAGCAGACCCTGATCAGACGGCTCATAGGAGCTGGGTCTATTCTGTTTGCAGATGCTTGGAAATGCGCTTACATCAGGGAAATGGTTAAAGTAAATCCATCTAAACTGGACGTTCAATTCGGTATAAATTTGGGACTTGGGTGGAGGTGGAAGCTTCAAAATAAGGGAATTATATGATTATGGATATTTATCATTTAGTATTGTACCCCGCTATGAAAAAAAACAAATGTCTGCTCAAAATTGACTACTTCCGATTCGATCAAGCTTTTGAGAAACTATTGACCGAGTGTCAAACAGTTTGAGGCCTAATAAGACACAGAGTTACTCGGCGACTCATCAGCCAAAACCAAGTCGGAATTGTCCTAGCTATCCCAGAAAAAATGTTTAAGTAATAAGTATTACGACAATTCCTGAAACAGACACAATTTAATTTAAAAACTATGAAAAACATAATTTTTATAGCACAAAAATCAAGCGAAACTTTGATATCTGTTTTCCAGACTTACATGAAACAAGAACACAATACCGAAACAATCTGAGCTTTTTGTAACAGAACGCGCGTAAAGTTTATTTACAACACAATTTGAACATCTTCCCGATTTCCCTGTCGGTTCAATAGCTTCAATGGCAATCAACACGTCTGTCTTCTTTATCCAAATTCCATCTTGGATGGAAGGAAACTTGTAGGTGGTGCTGTATTTTTTCAGATTTGGTCAGAAAGTTGATTAAAGACATTCCCTTGGCCGGCTTGGGTCTTTACAGCTAACCTGTGAAAAAGCATGCAGCACATGGTAAGAGCTATAGCAGTTTGCCTGTCAAGAACCACTGGAGCGTTCCATGTGAGGTCCGTCTCTTACATTTGATGATTTTGAAATGATTAGATTGTCACTAATGCAGTATATGTTTTTATTTTTTATTATGGCAGGGCCTCTCTAGACAGAATGAGACGGATTGCCATATTTTGCACACTTGTATCATGCTTTTACTGTTACTTTCACGCCTATTGAGAACAATGGGGGGGGGAATCATTGAATGGACCTGGGTAATGTCTTTAAAACTTCGTCATCATCCACATCAGTAATCTGTCCGATATACCAGTCCATCCATATACAGCGGCCACCCAGCTGTCTTTCTCATACACAGTACTCTTTGTTTTTCCTCCAAAGTGTTGCATTTACTGTGTGGTCACTTTTTATCATTGATTGGTACCTCTTCCATTGGTTTCTTTGCTATAGGTCGCAGTGTCCATCCTGAACAATGAGTGGCCAGTACATCGGCTGTGCACTCACAACAGTAGCAACTTCTTGTATATCTCGTATATCGGTCAATGGGAACAATTGTGCTCCTGGTACAGCAAGAGCAGTTGGTTTCTCATTAATAAATTCTTCAGCTTGCTTGATAGCATTTGCAGTGTAGAGAAACTATTCCATTTTATTGTCATCGTTGAAACTGCGTAGAAAGGTGTATTCATGGAGTAAGGGGTTAGGGTTATAAGATATACGGGTTTTAACCCTTCTCTTGCTGAATTTTAAAATACATATCTCCTTCTTTACTCATGCCCTGTTGTATAATTACATATATCTTCACTGTGTACAAGTATTTCGCTGTGCAATCACTGTTGTGGAGTGCACTGGTTGCACAATCAACTTGTAAATAGTGCAGACCCTGATGAGACAGCTCATGCAGGAGCTGTCTCATCTGGGTCTTCACTATTTACAGGTAGGTATATTGAGGTGAATAGCAAGCGAAGGGTTAAGTTATGGATATGTGGTTTAGGTAGCTTGAAAGGGTTAAGGTAGCAGGGTATAAGGGCTAAGGTACCAGGATATAAATTTTAAGGTAGCAGGGTATAAGGGTTATGATAACCGGATAATGGTTAAGTTAGCAGGATAAGGTTTAAGGTGACAGGGTATAAGGTTTAAGGTAGCAGGATAAGGAAGGTAGCATGGTATAAGGTTGAGGTAGCAGGATAACGTTTAAGGTAGCAAGATATAAGGGTTATGTACCTGGATAATGGTTAAGGTAGCGGGATACGGTTACGGTAGCAGGATTTAAAGGTAAGGGTAGCAGGAAATAAGGATTTAGATAGCAAGATAACGGTTAAGGTAGCAGGATATCGGTAAATGTAGCTGGATAACGGCTTAGGTAATTGGATAGGGTTAATCAGTGTTCGATAAAAAATGACATCTAATTCAGATTTTGAAACAGGCTTTATTATAAAAATGAACGACGTTATCAGACTGTCAAACAGTTTGGATCCTGATTAGACACATACTTGACTAGTGTCTCATTTGGATTTAGACGATTTGCAAATGTAATCAGTACATTAACCAGCACATGTTAAAGGCTATTCCTTTTATTCGTGTGTGTATTGTGCGTTATAAAACTTCTCTTGTACAGATAGAAATGACGTCTGGAAAACGTCTTTAAAATACACAAATCAACCTTTTACCGCATACAAACGCCTTTTCACGCTGTTGCATGTAGGACCGTCTTGTCAGGGTTAACTCTTTCGGCGCCATTGTCGCCTGTTGGCACCAATGAAAACAGTGCAGTCCCAGGTCAGATGCCGCCTTCAAAAGGCGGCATCTGACCTGGGACTTCACTGTTTTCTATATTGTTTTAGCCCAAGCATACAGGTTTTTACAAATATTTTACTAATATACCTTTATTATTTAGTTTAGAATTATATTTAATATGAAATTATTATTGCAGACGACACTTTTAAATTTGGCGCCAAAAGAGTTAATACGTTACAACTAACGCTTCTCGTGTTAAGCGCGTCTTAACCCTTTCCCTGTTCTATGTTTATTACAAATTCCAATACCTCTGAATATATAAATACAATGTACGTTTATCCTTTTAGATTTCGGATTTGACGAACTTTTTCAGAGAATCATTAAGCCGGATATTCAATATTCGTGTTTCATGTGATGTGTTCTGGCAAAGGAAATATATAAGACCTTTCATAGCAAAAATAGCGCATGTCCTTGATCAGAACACTACTACAGAATATCACTGATCTGGGTCTTCACTATTTGCCTATATTCCATATATGGGCTCGTGGGAGTACATGCGTCAATCCTTTACTCCATAAATACGCCTGTCTACGGCTTTGCAAATAGAGTAGACCCAGATAAGACGGCTCCTATATTTGCTTACGAAATGGTATAGATCTGATTCTACAGTTTCTGTCGTGATAAAAATGTTCTTTGTTCATTGTGCTATTATAAAAATTCAGTTAATATCCATGATGTCATTATTTCTTACACGAATAGTCATGTAGTAAGGGGATCAGCAAAAAGTGCAGACCCTGACCAGAGGACTCAACATGAACCCTATGATCTGGGTCTACACGTATTAATAGGAACCCACAGATCTGGGACCACACTGTCTGCATTTGTCAGTTTACCCGTTTCCCGCATTTAAAAGGTTTAACCCTTACAGTGCGGGACACGAGTCATTAATGTCCTTTGCAAACAGTGTAGATCCAGATGAGAGGGCTCCTAGAGGAGCCCTCTCATCAGGGTCTGTACTGTTTGTCATGTTACACTTTTCTTTAGAAAAAATCCCTAAATATTCACCATAAGATTGACCTGTTTGAATTTTGGAATAGTCCATTTCAAAAGTCAGCGTTGTAAGGTTTAATATTATATGAACTATTATATGATCTATTATTATTATTTTTATTGCATGTATTTTATTTCTATGGGTTTGTACACAATCATAGCTTTTGCGCCAGTAATTCATGAATATACCAGATGTGTCTTTCCAGAACGGATGTTATTCAACAAATCGCTCTACCGTAAATCAAATAAAAACCGCAGCTATCTGCAGAACAATATTTGAACAGTGAACAACAGTAGGAAAATCCAATATGAGTACAGCAAAATATAGATTATTCGAATGTTTTGCATAGAAGATTTTAGATCCTTTTAGGCAGGTGGCTGCTTAATGCATGTTGAAAGTCATGCAGAAAGCTCCTAGAGGAGCTTTTTGTGTGACTTTCACCCTGCATTAAGCTGCCACCTGTCTTACAGGTCCATAATGATACGTACTTTAGTGTTCGAATTATTCAGATTTTACTGTATTATACACGTGCCGCGAGACGTTGCAATATTGACCGACAGAGATGGATGCCTCAGTCACATGATAAAAACTGTGTTTGCTTGCATGTGTTACAACACGTTTTGCCATATACCCCACATATACCCATTCTAAGATACTTATTCAGTAAAAGGCCCTCCAGCGACCACATCCTGGACCTTTATCCTTTAAGCCATGACTATTTATGAAGGAAATAATGACATCATGAATATTAATTAGATTATGTTTATTATGACACATTGACTCAGGAAGTGATGGGCATGGCAGACTCTGTAGAATCATATCTGTATTACATGTAGTTCATAAGCAAACACATCAGACTCAGATCAGACGGCTCCTGCAGGAGTCATCTGATCTGGGTCTACTCTGGTTACAAATGCATAGAAAGGTGTAACTATGGAGTAAAGGGTTAAATGCCGGTAGTTGTTCAATAACAAGGTGAATAAGCCTGTTATTGAACAACTACCTGCATTTAACCCTTATGAGCCTGTTATTGAACAACTACCTGCATTAACCCTGCATGAGCCTGTTATTGAACAACTGCCTGCATTAATCCTTATGAGCCTGTTATTGAACAACTACCTGCATTAACCCTTATGAGCCTGTTATTGAACAACTACATGTACCTGTATTAACCCTGCACGAGCCTGTTATTGAACAACTACGTGCATTAACCCTGCATGAGCCTGTTATTGAACAACTACCTGCAATAACCCTTATGCACCTGTTATTGAACAACTACCTGCATTTACCCTGCATGAGCCTGTTATTGAACAACTACCTGCATTAACCCTGCATGAGCCTGTTATTGAACAACTACCTGCATTAACCCTCATGAGCCTATTATTGAACAACTACCTGCATTAACCCTTATGAGCCTGTTATTGAACAAATACCTGCATTAACCTTTATGAGCCTGTTATTGAACAACTACCTGGATTAACCCTGCATGAGCCTGTTATTGAACAACTACCTGCATTTAACCCTTATGAACCTGTTATTGAACAACTACCTGCATATAACCCTGCATGAACCTGTTATTGAACAACTACCTGCATTAACCCTTATGCACCTGTTATTGAACAATTACCTGCATTTACCCTGCATGAGCCTGTTATTGAACAACTACCTGCATTAACCCTTATGAGCCTATTATTGAACAACTACATGCATGAACCCTGCATGAGCCTGTTATTAAACAACTACATGCATTTAACCCTTATGAGCCTGTTATTGAACAACTACCTGCATTAACCCTCATGAGCCTGTTATTAAACAACTACCTGCATTAACCCTGCATGAGCCTGTTATTGAACAACTACATGCATTTAACCCTTATGAGCCTGTTATTGAACAACTACCTGCATTAACCCTCATGAGCCTGTTATTGAACAACTACCTGCATTAACCCTGCATGAGCCTGTTATTAAAGAACTACATGCATTTAACCCTTATGAGCCTGTTATTGAACAACTACCTGCATTAACCCTTATGAGCCTGTTATTGAACAACTATCTGTATTTAACCCTTTACTACACATTAACTCTTTACTACATTACTGAAAGCTCATTGCACTTATTTTTTTTGCATTTGTGTAGTACAGTATACTGACGCCTTTTGATGCCTATGGCAAAGTAATGTTTGCAACCATTGTAATAAATAGAGCATTTGCTCTATTTGCCATAACAGTTTCAAAAATATATACAGTAAAAACCCTCTAAGCCGGAATTCTAGCAGAGAAGAATTGAGATACATTTAGGCAGGTGGCTGCTTAATGCAGGGTGAAAGTCATGCAGAAAGCTCCTAGAGGAGTTTTCTGTTTGACCTTTGCACTATATATACGTGTAAATATATGGATTCATTTGAGAGAACGAGTAACTCGGCGTCTCTCATCAGAACATAAAGTGGTTGTCATATTGGTCAGTTTGGCAAATGTTTACGTTGGGCATTGAAGCAGACGACAAAACGTACCGTCAGATCAGGGTCAACTCTGTTTGCTTTTGACGTAATATGAAACTGATTCTACAGTTTTCATCATAACACATAAATCCATTGATTTATTTCATTATAAACTATCAGCTAATACATGTGAATTATGTCAGTATGTCTTACATGAATAACGAACAGTAGAGAGTTAAAGACAGAAAATGGCACTTATTTGAGTGTTCGGATGGAGGGTTTTTTGTTGTAATGCAGTAAACACCTCAAAACCGGACATTAAATTCAGAATAAATATCCGCCTTGGAGACAGGTGGCAGCTTATTAGAGGATGAAACTCGTGCAGAAAGTTCCTCTGTGAGCTTTCTTCATGACCTTCATCCTGCATTTAGCAGCCACTGCCTAAAAGTATCTAAAATATCATTAGTAGTAATCAGGGGCGTAGCTAGAGACACGCACAAATTTACGCACACGTGTGCGTAACGTTAACCTGAAAGGTGAAGCAATTATTCAAAATTGAACAAAATTCGAAGGCTAAGGGGGTAGGCTTTGATAAATGTTGTGTGTTCTGTCTTGTCATGTAAGCTTTAATCCATTCCTTCGTCTTGACACCTTTTGACACCTCTGTAACAGTCATCTTTTGAAACTACTGTGATAAATAGAGCATTTGTTTCCCACCTATTGACATACGGTGCTGTCCGGTCTTCTTGCGCACATAAGCATGTATCTGTTTATTTATTACAGATCAAAGAGATGCAACTTTTTCATTATTATTTATCTGTTTACAAATACCTACCAGGCATATAATAACATAAACATGTTTTGGAAATAACGTGGACCAATGTACAACACTGTAAACATGCTTACCACCATGTTTTATCCCAGCGTTCAACTGTCCGGTGATCTTGCGCACATGGTATTTGCGAGGGCGAAATGGGATTGATTACCATTTTAGCACTTGGAATATTATTTTAAAAAGTGTTATATTGATAATTCATTCTGGCTGGACACAAAATTCTGGAATAATTATTACACACCGGCACTCATAGGAAAATAGGTCAGTGAACGTGTTTATGCATAAATAATTAGGATGACGAAATATATAAACAAGCATGTTTGACAGATATTTTAGCTTACATTGCTGGAGAAGTTCAGCTGAGTTCAGAGTAAGTCCCAACTTATTCAGTTTATTGAAATTTTCACCCATGATCGTTAACAAACGACCAAACAACAGGAAATATATAAGTGCGCAAGATGTCCGGATGTGCAAGATTACCGACTTGCATTCGAGTGAGGTCAGTATACATGCACTAGACCTCACAAAATACAGCGTCGGCGTCGAAAATATGCTAGATCTAGTCACAGGGGTCTGGACCGTTTCATTGGGGTCTATATGTACTATATAATAGTACATATAGACCCAATGAAGCGGTCCAGACCCCTGTGGATCTAGTAGGAAGTGGCTATATTTGGTGACGTTGCATGATAAATACTTTTTTACGTGATTTTGGCTATGACAGAGACTGTGGAATCAGAGTTTTTGCCCCATAAACAGTTAGAACAGACGTTGATCAGACGGCTCCTACAATTGTCTGACCTGGGCCTACATTAAAATGCGTATCGAACGATAGATCTATGGTTAATATATATGGGGTTAACCCGTTTCCGCATATTGGCGCCTTTTGATGCCTTTGGGAAAGCCACTTTCTGAAACCATTGTGATAAACAGAGCATTTACTCAATAGGAGCAAATGCTCTATTTATCACAATGGTTTCAAAACTACAAAATTCTAAAATGTTAATTATACCCCCACAAACGAAGGGGGTATACTGGAGTCACCATGTCCGTCCGTCTGTTCGTCCGTTCGTCTGCTCGTCCGTCCGTCCGTCCGGTTTTTCCGGATCATAACTTCCAAAGTACAAAAGCTATTGACTTCAAACTTCATATACAGATAGATCACATTGGCCGCAAGTGCAGTGCACAAGGTTCGTAACTCTGTCTTCGGTATTTTTAGAGTAATTGCCTTTTGTTATTTTTCTCAAAATCTAGCTTGTCTGGGTCATAACTTTCAAAATATAAAAGCTATTGACTTCAAACATCATATAGATTTACAGATATAACACATTGACCACAAGTGCAGTGCACAAGGTCCATAATTCTGTCTTCAGTATTTTTGGAGTTATTGCCTTTTGTTATATTTGTCAAAATCTGGTTTGTCCGGATCATAACTTCAAACGTATAAAAGCTGATGACTTCAAACTTCATATTCTCAAAATCTGGCTTTGCCGGATCATAACTTTCAAAGTATAAAAGCTATTGACTTCAAACATCATATACAGATAGACCACATTGACCACAAGTGCAGTGCACAAGGTCCATAACTCTGTCTTCAGTATTTTGGAGTTATTGTCCGTTGTTATTTTTGGTCAAATTCTGGCTTGTTTTATTAAATGAAATTGTTTTCGGGCCTTTTCTCTGCCATACCTCAACAGACCTTTTTTAAATTGTTCAGTATTGTTGAACACCATCTGAAGTTCTGCACCTGTGATAAAGGTTTTGATTTGTCGCTTCGTGCATGTATGAATGATCTCCCTTTTCGTAATTTAGCAAATGAAAAATTAGCGGTCGGGAGCTTTATCTCTATAACCCCATCTCTGTGTCAAATGTGCTAGTGCGGATATTAATCATCTTTAGTGGTAGTTCTAGTTTTCTTTAGTACATATTCTTTTTCGGTAGATTTAATCAAAGAGGTAAGGTCTAAAAATAGCATATGAGGTAACGGGTTAAAGCAATATTTTCATTTTTTGACAAGGAAATATAATACTAAGATATAATGGGACTTTAAGCAACAGAATGGACCCAATTGTTAATTGATCTCAATTTTTATCATCTTTTATCATTTTTTTCTGAATAAGAACAAAAAATGTTGTTTTTTAAAAAAGGCAGACGATAATATTCGTTTCCCACTAAGGTTACGCACTGCGCAGAGACACTGGTTTCTGCTTATCTTATCAGTTTACAGCGCATCGTATCGTCTGCTTACGAATTAAAGATTTCCGTACATTTGTTTTCGTTTTCTTCGAGACAGAATGCCACATTACTGCATGCCCGATATATGGTTGCACTCACTCTGTAGATGAGTAGAACTATTGTTTTAACCACAGGGGGGCCATTTCGTGGGTCTAGATGGTCTAAAAAGTAAAAAAAATTGACTGGGTCGATTTAGTGTTATATTGTATATAACATAACATTAAATCGACCCAGTCATTTTTTTGTCTTTTTAGACCATCTAGACCCACGAAATCCCCCCCCCCTGTGGTTTTACCCCCTATATGCGGGGATCGAGTATATAAGACACTTGCAAACAGTGTAGACCCAGATCAAAGAGCTCTTGAGTGAGCCCTTTAATCAGAGTATGCACAGTTTGACATAATAATCATTTGCTTCGGTGATGTATATTGATACAGTTAAACCTCTCTATAACGGCAACTAAATTACATCAAGTATTTTGTGTTAAAGGCAAGGTGGCTGCTTAAAGCAAGGTGAAAGTAAAACAGAACGCTCCTATAGGAGCGTTCTGTTTTACTTTCACCTTGCTTTATGCAGCCACCTGTCCTGATACCAACTAATTAACATAATTTAGTGGCCGTTATAGAGAGGTTTTACTGTACAACTATTTGTTTAATTAATATTTAGAAAAGGGTGAGCCGGTTAATTATTCAGCCTATTAAGGGTTAAAGTTTTACTCCATAAATATGATTTTATACGCCATTGCAAACAGAGTAGACCCAAATCAGACGCCGAGTGGGTGTCTGATTTGGATCCAAACTGTTCGAAAAAATACATCACTGATGCGCCCATGGCAGAGATAGAATTAAATACATTGTAGTTTGCCGGGTTTTGTTTTTTTTACAATTGGCGGATTGGTAAACAACATATATCTTAGCAAGATGTTAGTCGGATTCTGTTTCAGTTTCTACCAGCATAAAAATATGCTGTGTACAACTGCCATTGTGAACATTCCGCGAATAAATATTCATGATAGCGTCATTTCAGTAAAACCTCTCTATAACGGCCACTTAATTACATCAAGTATTTGTGTTAAAGACAGGTGGCTGCTTAAAGCAAGGTGAAAGTAAAACAGAACGCTCCTATAGGAGCGTTCTGTTTTACTTTCACTTTGCTTTAAGCTGCCACCTGCCCTAAATACCAACTAATTAACACAGTTTAGTGGCCGCTATAGAGAGGTTTTACTGTAATTAACACAGTTTAGTGGCCGTTATAGAGGGGGTTTACTGTTTTCCTTACATGGATAATGGACAAGGAAAGTGTAGCGAGTGACGGCTAATAAACCTTCAGTCAACAAGCATATTATTTGTCACCCACTACATGTGCAAATGTTCAAGCTAAAATCAGTGTGTCTACCAAAATGTAACCTGGATGGCAAGTAGTTTGGATCATAATGAGACGTGGAGATATTCGACGACTCACGTGGATCCAAACTGTTTATGACAAATAGTTATAATGGAATATGGAAGGTGGAACATCGTACGAAGATTTTCACTTTCAAGAGTTCTTTCGATTTAGATCTTTTAGCGCAGATTTGTTGTTAAGATGGCTCAGTCGTCAATTACATGTAGTAATATTAGCACCAGTGCTGATAGACACGGAGAAAATGTCGAGTACTTATATCGATACTAAAAGCTTCGAAACTTTTCTGGTAGATGACATAAAATCTAGATATTGTTGCCTTAGAATTAAAAAAAAGAAATGGTGGAAAGAGTAAAATTTCAGGAAGTTTAACCTTTCTTTCATTATATGCGTACGCTATGGACATTGGCAATTTTGTATTAAGTGACCCTTTCGCCCATATAATCGCCATTTGACACCTTTGCAGGGTATACCCAGATCACACGGCCCCTTCAGGAGCCGTCCGATCAGGGTCTGCTGTGTTTACTAATGAAATTATATAGATGTGATTCTGCAGTTTCTTCCCATATCAAAATCATGTGTATATATGTCATTATAAATATTAATCTTATCAATATTCACGACATCGTTATTTCTTACATGAATATTCAAAAGAGAAATGGTTAAAAAAAACATAAATCGATTTTATTTATTTTTTTAATAATCAATGGGAAACTGGGCGCGGAAACGCGTGACTAAATGCCTATATTGAAAGTCCTACTGTGATACTACGAGGGTTTGTGCGGAACAGTGCCAAACTCTAAGTTAGAGTTTAATAACTCTTTCCCTTTTCTAAGGTTATTCCAAATTTCAATACTCAGTGCACTGGATATTCATGGACAAATAGTTACAATTAAATATGGAAAGTGAAACAATGCAGCCATTTTTTTAAAGTAAAGAAATATATATATCAATTCCTATTAGCAAACAGAGCAGATCCTGATCAGACGGCCCCTATAAGATATATTCATTTTGGTCAATGGGCTGTATACGACTGTGGGAATTCAGTTTTCACAACATAGAGAAAGCAAAGAAACGTCGATAAATATAATGATCACTTGGGTATGCAACGCTGTGATACAAGATACACTGCAACAATGCGATATACATGTAGTACAACAATACGATAAAATACAACAATGCGATACAATACAACAATGTGAAAAAATACAGCAATGCGATACAATACAGCAATGTGATACAATACAATACAACAATGCGTTACAATACAAAAATGCGATACAGTACAACAATGCGATACAGTGCAATACAATAATGCAATACAATACAAATACATGTATGCAATACAATGCAACAATGTGATACAGCAATGCGATACAGTACAATACAACAATGCGATACAATACAACAATGTGATACAATACAATGCAACAATGCGATACAATACAACAAAGCGATATTAAACAACAATGTGATACAATACAACAATGTGATACAATACAACAATGCGATGCAATACAAACATGTAATACAATGCAACAATGTGATACAACAATGCGATACAGTACAATACAACAATGCTATACAATACAACAATGTAATACAATACAACAAAGCAATACAATACAATACAACAATGCAATACAATAAAATGAAACAATGCGATATAATACAACAATGCGGTATTATACAACAATGTGATACAATACAAGAGTGTGATACAATACAACAGTGCGATATAATACAACAATGCGATATGATACAACAATGTGATACAATACAACAATGCGATATAACGCAACAATGTCATATAATACGACAGTGCGATACAAGAGCGACAAAACAAGATCGGCAGGAGAGTTCGCTGCGCTCGCTCTGCCTCTTAATTGTAAGATGCTTTTATTACTAAACAATACAATGTACATATTAGAGGGTTAATACACGTTTTTTCGGGCAATAACATCTGCAGTGTCCCGAGGGACTGTTGTTGGCCCGGGCCCGAAGGGCGAGGGCAACAACATTCCCGAGGGACACTGCAGATGTTATTGCCCGAAAACAAACGTGTATTAACGCTATTCTTGCATAAAACCAATTTTCTGCTTTCCTACATCAATTTAATTCTTCCAAATACAAGCAAAGTTACGGCAGCAAAACTATACACTTCTTCGACACTTCGTTCGATTTATGCTGTTTCCGGACCACTGTTTTTTTTTCTTTTTCTGACGTCAATTCATGATTGTATCTAATACCGTTTACACGGAATTTCATTCAGTATGTATATAACTAAAATCAGTTCATTGTCGGTGCCCCTGAAATACTCGCACCGGCGTTCACCTAGCTTAGGCCAAAACGTTATAGCATTCGCGTCCATTGTTTACCTTAGGCCCCGAATATGTATAATTAAAACCGGTCAACAACAGAGCGTGAGCACGAGAATCGCCTTGTTAATACATGGTCTAGCGGGACTACAACAGCACGTTTTGTGCAAGAATATACGTTGTAACATCGTGACAAAACTGGTATGCTGGTTTTTTATGCCCCCGTTGACGATAGTCAGGGGTCATTATGTTTTGCACGTGTCCGTCCGTCTGTCTGTGTGTTTGTATGTCACGATTGTACGTGCAGTTGGTTGTCACAGTTTTTCATTGTCAAATTCACTTTATTTCTCTCAGTTCACAATACATGAATACATGAATACTTGTCAAGCACCACCACGGGGGCATCGCTGTGTCTTACAGGCACAATTTTCTATAATTTCATATTAAAACTCACATGTAACCAGATTATAACGAATTTGCATTGCTTTACGCCCCGTTATAATCTATGATTGTGATGTACACATTGTGTAACTTTATGCCATGAACTATGTGATGAATCGAAATATGAATTACATGTAGACAAAATATGAAGTGTTCCTGGTCATATACGAATGGCAGCTAGTACGCACGTACAAACACACAGACAAAAGAAATCAAGAAAGAGAACGAGGAATAGTGTAAGGAAATCAAACTTAATATTTATATCTCACAAAGGAGCTTTCTGCATGACGTTCACTCTACAATAAGCAGCCATCCGCCTAAAAAGATCTAAATTCTATTTTACTGAAAATCCGGTTGGGGAGATTTTACTGTACTGTATGTAATGTAAACTTGTCCAAACGAAAATGAGCGTTCTCATTTGCATGTAATTGTATTTGTAATTGTATTATACTTTGTGACGTAAACTCTACCAAGCGATCAATTGGGTCTCCCCCAATGAATGTTATTTGTCGGAGTGCAAGAGATTCGTAAAGTGTTGTTCACCCGAGGTTGAGTTTACTGAGGGCCGAGTTGAGTAGAGACCGAACTGCATGGTTCGTCACCCTTTTTATGTAACTAATAAATATGTTCTCAATATCAAATCTAGATCTTTTTAATCTAATGCGTTTGAATTTATTTCAAACTACAATTAACCATTTACCTCATGAATACGTTCAAGAATCTATCTGAATGTACTGTTATAGTACATAACCAAAGGAGCTTTCCTACACCAGAAACTATAGAACAAGTTCTAGCCTATATAGTGCCATAAGCAGACCTTGATGAGAGGATTTCTACAGGATCCGGCTTATATTGGGCTACTCTGTTTGCAAGGATGTGAAAGGGGTTATATGAGGGACAAGGTTAAGAGCATGATTGCCTGTGTAAATATTGGAGTTAATTATTCAGAAATGTTCCATTGGTTAATAATCTATTAAACTATTTAACCCTTTTACCTCATGCAAACACCTTTTCGCGCCTTTGCAAATATAGTAGACCCAGATTAGACGGCTCCTATAGAGTCTGATATGTTTGCTTTTATTAAAGGGTTAAAGTTATATTCTGGCGATCTAGTTAACATTTGAGGCGATGCACTATCTTCTACAACACTGCTGGTTTTATCAGAAATAAGTATTGACCAAACATTGATACACACTTCGGTCATCTTCTTATGTTTTCCCTAAAAATCCAAATCTTTATACATTTTAACTTAATCCCCATCTTCAGTACTTTCAGCACTTTGCTGATTTAGGCAATGTTGAGGTGGCTAGACTGTATCTATTTTTAGATTTTCGCAGCACAATTCATGTGCGGAATACAGTCGTACGCTGTGGAAAGCCTGTTTCGCTGAGGTCTATTTTTAGCAGCAAACACACCAATACCATGCTTTAAAACGCGTGACTTGTTGAATACGAAGCATTGCGGCACGTGAGTTAAAGCATGATACAGTGGAAAACGTATTACTTGGATGTGTAGCATTATCATATGTTGGATGCAAACATTCATTCGTTCGACTTCCAAAGATGCTGACGCAGGATCGGACTTCGATGGATATTGAAAACGAAATGACAAAACGTGTAGAATCGGCTTTAAAGGATTCGCTGTTACCCATTCCGCCGGATGATCGGTAAGTGGGGCAGTTTTGTTTTGGTCTGGGGTCTAAAACTGGCATATCCTGCCCCGTGCATTTCGGGTGGCGCCTCATCATGTCCCAAGTGTTGGAAGGTACGATTGGTATGCCCTATGTAGATCTACATGTAGGCCTAAAACGTCTCCAAAGCAAACCGAATTTGGGTAGTTAATAAACATGGTTAGATCTATATTTTTTAGTAATTTAACCCATATCTAGATTCTTAGTCTCATTAATGACCAGTAAGACAGCATGCTAATTTTGTGACAGGTGCCGTCTCCGGGATATCGTTAAAACCGAAAGTATCTCGATATCACCATTTAGAGTACACAGATGTGAACTACTAGATTCTAATCTACTAAAAATAGTAGATCGATCATGGATAATAATTAAGAAATAATAAATACATGAATAACATCATCATGGCTCATCCTGTTACCTTATATTTATAAACGCTTTTTAACACCTTTGCAAATCGAGGGCTTGGTGCAAAACTATTCTAACTTTGTGAAGGAGTTTTAGAATAGTTTTGCACCAAGCCCTCGAAATACTGTAGACCAACTTCTAATGCTCCTTTTGGAACTGCCTGATCAGGGTCTACTCTGTTTGCTTATGAAATTAAAACACCTGCCTCTGCAGTTTATAGCAATACCAAAACATCCTGTGTACATGATGTGTCATTATAGAAATTCAGCTAATAAATATTAATGATGTCTTTTTAAAGAAAAATAATTAGATCTTAGTCTAGGCATGAAATAATCCCAGCCGGCACAGTATATAGATCCTAAATAGCAGTGATATCCCCAGCTATGTCCCCACTACATCAGAATCCGGTATCTAGGCGATATAGTTTTTGCAAATTTGATGTCAGATCCCCTGGATATCCATTTCTATATAGATGGTATATAGCATACTGATATACTTGGATATCCTCAGGATGTCCATTTACTAATGTATTGGTGATATCTGAAGTATGTGACAGGTCTAATAATGATATCCATTTACGATGTTGCTCTGATATAGACCATAGGGGTCTGAAGTGTGCCTACCCCCAAATGGCACACCTGTGTAAAAAAAATCCATTCTGGGTCGAAGTCATTGATTACATATATATATATACATATATAAGAATTCTTATGTATATATATGTAATCAATGGCTTCGACCCAGAATGGATTTTTTTTACATGGGCGGACCATTTGGGGGCCCAAGGCACACTTCAGACCCCTATGATATAGACTGCAATAGGCTACGACGCTTGATAAGATTGTATCCCTTGGTACATGTATGCAAATAATTTGAAACTGAATGAAATGCTGAGTAACTTGGCATCCAGGCAAGATGCCAAGCATTTAACCCTTACTCCATAACTATTCATGAAAGAAATAATGACAACATGAATATTAATTACTGGTATATTATATCATAAGCAAACAGCAGACCCTGATCAGACGGCTCCTATAGGAGCTGTCTGATCTGGGTCTACTCAGTTTGCAAATGCGTAGAAAGAAGTATTTATGGAGTAAAGGGTAAACCCTTTCCCCCATATAAATGCTTTTCACAGTTCTGCAAACAGAGTAAGAGACTCCGATCAGATGGATCCTTCAGATCTGGAAGCCATCTGATCAGGGCCGACCTGCTCTGTGTGCTAATGAAGTTATGATAGATCTCTCTACAGATTCTACCTGAATAGCAAAAATCCTGTTTACATCTAGCATTATAAAGTCAGCTAATACATATTCATGATGTCATTTTTTCTTACATGAATATGCATAGGAGAAGAGTTTATTAAACACTAATGGGTCATTCCACTTTCCAGCATTCAAAATAGAACTTAGCGCAATATGCAATAACTTGGCTTGCAATCCTAATTGCCTTAATTATTGAGACAGAAATACTACAATGTATAGGCCAATAGTGGCTCCTGAAGGATTCATTTGATCAGAATCTACACTAATGGCTAATACAGTTGAACTTCCATAACTCGGATGTAAATGTTTGGTCCTTTTGAAATTTACAATACAGAAATGTTCTAAAATGTATCGCTAATCATATCAAGAAACAAATGTGACAGCTTAGTGCAGGTCAAAAGTAATGCTGAAAGCTCCTACAGGAGCTCCTACAGGAGGTTTCAACATTACCTTAGACCTACATTAAGCTGTGAACCTGAGAAATTGTTCAGATTAGAAATCGGATGACTCAAACCTCTGTTATCTCGAAGTAATTTGTATGGTCCATTGAAGTTCGATATATCGAAGTTCAACTGTATATCAGTCTATTTTTAACTTTGTGGGGCCTCTGTGGTCGAGTTGTCACAGTCACTGAGCCCTTCACTGCTATGGTTCGAAACCAAGACTGAGCATTTAGATTTTTATGTGAAGCCTTACACAGCTGGCTTTTGGAAGGTTGGTGGTGTTAAATAAGTGTTCTTAGCTGGCTTTGGAAGATTGGTGGTGTTAAATAAGTGTTCTTGTGTGCACGAAACGATGCAGTTTGTTCCTTGTACGGAAACACCTCTTGGGTATTTCTCCATCTGTAATTAGCCGTATGTCGCAATATGTCTGAAATACTGTTAAAGCAACAGAAAACCCCAAACAAACAAACTATTTAAATTTAATCAAATATGTTGAAAACATGGTATAGGTAGTAGTGTTCAGTGGAGCAAGATGGAAAGGATTTGCTGCATTTTTTATGGAAGTACCCATAGTGAAAACTTTGAAAATCTTCTCCTGATTGTCTGGTGATCGATATCAGGGTCATCATGGCCCTCTTGTTAACATGAATATTGAACAGGTTAAAGGTTAGGGCAAAGAAGATGGAATAGGGTCTTTGCAGATTTGCCCTTTACTACATAAATACGCCTTTGCAAACAGAGTAGTCCTAGATTCTGGTTCTACCTGTATGTTCTTCTGTGCACAAAAGAGTGCAATCTGTTCTGTGCACAGAACCTCTGGGGTCTTCCTCCACCTGTAATTAGCTGGACGTCGTGATATGACTGAAATACTGTTAAAACGACGTAATACCCGATAAAAACCAAACAAAACCAGTTCAGATGGCTCCTGTAGGGTCTGCTCTGTTTGCTTATGATATAACAAAAAAATTAATATGATTCTACAGTTTCTGCCATGGCCATAATATTCCTGTTGGCATGTGCCATTATTAAAACTAATTTAATTAATACTCATAGTATCATTATTTAATTAATACTCATAGTATCATTATTTCTTCCATGGGCATGGAGTAAAGGGTTAACCCATTCCCTCATAGGTTATTTTTAGATCCAATCGAAATCTACCAAAAAGGAGCATTAAGTAGAGAAAAGGATTTTTTTAGAATTTTGTAGTTCGAAACCATTGTGATAATTAGAGCATTTGCTCCTACAGGAGCAAATGCTCTATTTATTATAATGATTTCATAAAGTGACTTTTACAGAGGCGTAGAAAGGCGTATTTATGGAGGAAATGGTTAAATGAACATCCAACAGAGAAAGGTCACATGTTATTTCACAGTTTTGTTTATCCTGCAGATCCACTGGGCTGTGCCAAAAGCAACCTTCAAGATCGGT
The DNA here is from genome assembly GCA_963576725.1 of Azorinus chamasolen. Lineage (NCBI taxonomy): Eukaryota > Metazoa > Mollusca > Bivalvia > Cardiida > Solecurtidae > Azorinus > Azorinus chamasolen. Next base: position 25,144,886 of record OY755244.1, read on the forward strand.
ACAGATGAATCATTATCCCCCAGCCAAGGGACTAAAACAGACGGGCTCAACAGCTGGTGGAGGGTAAGCATCTGTAGCATTTAGTACAGACTAACAGACACCCAGATGTGTCTTATATTGTGGGACACGAGTCACTAATGTCCTTTGCAAACAGTGTATACCCAGGAGGCTTAGGAGCCCTCTCATCAGTGTCTGCACTGTTTACACGTTTTTTAGAGAAAATCCCTAAATGTTCAACGTAAGCTTGACTTGCTTGAATATTTGAATAGTCCATTAGCATATTCATCATTGTAAGGGTTAACCCTTTCCTCCATAAGTACGCCTTTCTAGTCGCCACAGTTATATTTTTGAAACCACTGTGATTAATAGAGCTTTTGCTCCTGAGGAGCAAAATTAATGCTCTATTTATCACAATGGTGTTAGAACTACAAAATTCTAACATTTTCCATTTTCTCTAGTTAATGCTCCTTTTCAGTAGATTTATTCAAAGAGGTTGGATCTTAAAATAGCCTATGAGGTAAAGGGTTAATACATTTTGAAGAATGGCCCAAGTATACAAAAGCTCTTCATTGCACACTTACTTTTTGTTTTCTGCTTGTTCTGCAGGTCTTAGCATTGTTTTTTCTCTTCTATTTATTCTTATTGATACCGAGGGGGCTTGTGTTGAGAGTCTGCGCTGTTTGTCATTCAGAATTATCACACAAGTTTAACCCTTTACTCCATAAATACGCCGTTCTATACCGTGGCAAACAGAGTAGACCCAGATCAGATGGCTCCTGTAGGAGTCATCTGATCAGGGTTTGCTCTCTTTGCTCTAGAAAAAAGAAACAGATTCGATTCTATGGTTTCTGTCAAAAGAAAAGAATAACTTAATCATTATGAGTGCTATTATAAAAAATCAGTAAATTAGTACTCATGATATCCTTATTTCTTGTATGAATATTTATGGAGTAAAGGGTTAAGTATGAGTTAATACTGAGTGGACTTTTTAAGTTAAAGACAGAGAGATAGGCCGTTCCACTTTGACTATTCACCATTTAAAGGTTTATTGCTGGTCATGCAGAGCTCCAGATAAGATGGCATGCATAAATTTAAACATTTTAAGAATAGCTCCTTTATTTCTCCACCAAAGCCTATTCTGTGACCACTGTATAGGGTTTGGTGGAGAAATGATGATTTTAGTATTTGGGTATGCACCTTTATCCGTAGCTCTTCTGGTCATGGCTTAGTTAGCAAATTATTGTGTACCCTTCACCTAATGAAATTTCTATAAGAAATAATGATGTCATGAATATTAACCTATTCCATGTTCTGTGTTTATTCCAAATTTTGATACCTGCTGAATATTCATGGACAAAATAATTATAACGAAATATGAAAGGTGAAAAAATGTAGCCATTTAAGAAACTAAAGAAACAGGTCTTTAAATTCCATTAGCAAACAGAGCAGACCCTGATCAGATGGCTCCTATAAGAGCCATCTGATCTGGGTCTGCTCTGTTTGCAAATGCTTGAAACCAAGTTTATATGAAGGAAAGGGTTAATTGAATCTATTTTGCTTTATGGCATGTGTATGTACATACACTGTTATGGCAAGAATTTTTTTTATTAACTATAATGGCAAGTGATTTTTACAAAAACTATTACCGCAATTGTATTGTATACACACTATTACAGTTATTATAGAAATAATTTTTACATTCACTATTATAGTGTTTTTACGCACACTATTATGGCAAATATTTACTCATACACTTACACTGATGATTTAACAAATGATTTTATATACACTTTTTTTGCAAATATATTTACATACACTTTTATGACAAACAATTATAACAAACATTTTTACATAAAGTTATACATTGTACTACTATGACAATATTTTTGCATACACTATTATGATGGATATTTATGTGTACTTTTATGACAGTTATTTTTACAAACACACTGTCATGAAAAATATTTGTTCATATACACATATAGGTACATGCCAGGGTTTTTACATACACTATTTTGACAAATATCATAACATGAACAATTACAAAATTGTTTTCACATACAGAAATATTTGTAAATGTATTTAACATTGCAAATGTTTTTGCATACATTATTATGGCCAAAATTAATGTATTTTCTACTTACAGGTCACTAAACTTTTCCACCTCATCAGAGGAGTTTGACTTTTCATTCACAAAAAAGCCAAAAACAATAAGGGTGAGTAGCATTGTTCCTATTTTAGCACCTTGTTAATGTGTCTTTAATAGCTTTGTCTATTGTTATGCCCCCGCCTTTAGGCGACGGGGGCATTAAGTTTTACCCTTGTCCGACCGTCCGTCCGTCCAAAATTTTCATCAATGATTTCTTGGCTTGTGTAAGGTAGAATGATTTGATATTTGGTCTGAAGCATTATCATAGTGAGTTGTAACGTGTCTCCCCTTTTAGGGTTTGTCGTCCATCTACTTCCTGTTTGCCCACACTTTGCTTGAATTTTGGTGATTGTTTAATGACAAAAAGTTTTGTCAAAAATTTCTTCGCTGGTGTAAGCTGCAATGATTTGATAATTGGTCTGAAGCATAATCATAGTGAGTTGTACGGTGACTCATAAAGCATAGCATACTTATTATGCAACAGAACCAGCCTCATAAAATCTAGCATATGTATTATATAACACAGCCAGTCTCATAAAACATAGCATACGTATTATGCAAAACAGCCAGCCTCATAATACGAGGGTCATTTGAAAAGTAGTGGCAACAATCCAGTGCTTTCACCATAGTACAGGAATGCCTCAAGGAGAATCACATAGAAGTTAAATTTTACCACACCCACCATATAGCCTTGATTTCTCCCCTTGTGACTTGGCAGAACCCATACTTTAAATAGTGCTTAACCCTTTCCCTCATATAAACATGTTTTCACGTGTTTGCAAACAGAGTAGACCCAGATCAGATGGCTCCTGTAGGAGCCGTCTCATCAGGGTCTGTTCTGTTTGCTAATGGAATTTGATAGATCTGTTTCTTTAGTTTCTAAAACGGCTACAATGCTGCACCTTCCACATTTCATTATATCTACTTTGTCTATGAGTATTCAATAGGTATTGAAATTTGGAATAAATGTAGAACAGGGAAAGGGTTAAGAGGGTGCCGCTTTGAAATTCGCAGCGCAATCAGGAGCACTCGATCTATACCAGTGTATAAACTGTATACCTAAAGAGCACTTCCAAAATGCATTTTCTGAGTGACTTTTGTGCTGGAAAAGTGTGTACCGTTAGGTGGATATTTGAAGGTCTCACATAGTCATTTTCTTGTTAATTGAGCGAGGTATTGAACAGTCCCTACTGTTGCCACCACTTTTCAAAAGCTCCTTGTACATGTGTATTATGTTCTGTTTGTTTAACCCTTTCCCTGTTCAATATTCATTTAAGAAATAATGACATTATGAATATTTATTAGCTTAATATTTATAATGATATATTTTCAAGGGATGTTTTTGCTTTAAAAAAAACGGTAGAGTCATATCTATATCATGTCATAAGCAAACAGAGCAGACCCTGATCAAACTGATCTAACAGGAGCTGTCTGATCTTGGGTTTTCTGTTTGCAAAGGTGTGAAATAGAGGTTATCCCTTTCCCTCATATAAACGTGTTTTTACGCATTTGCAAACAGAGTAGACCTAGATCAGACGGCTCCTAGAGGAGCCGTCTGATCAGGGTCTACTCTGTTTGCTAATAGAATTTGAAAGATCTGTGTCTTCACTTTCTAAAATGGCTATAATGTTCCACCTTCCATATTTCATTATAACTATTTTGTCCATGAATATTCAGAAGGTATTGAAATTTGAAATTAACATAGAACAGGAAAGGGTTAAACAAGGGAAAGGGGTAAACAAGGGAAAGGGGTAAACAAGGGAAAGGGTTAAACAAGGGAAAGGGGTAAACAAGGGAAAGGGTTAAACAAGGGTAAGGGTTAAACAAGGGAAAGGGTTAAACAAGGGAAAGGGTTAAACAAGGGAAAGGGTTAAATACAGGCGTCATCTTATCTGGGTTTACTCTGTTTAATGCAATCGGGTAAAGGGTTGAATACATTTCAAAACGTGGAATCAATATCAGTGACTCCTGTTCATTATTATTATAGTCTTTTCTGCTGTGGGTCTGAAGAAGTGAGCTTTTTTATAACAATGTGAAGCATCCTTGTAAGACCTTTAATCTTCTTTCAGGACCCAATGTCACACAGAATCATTGAAAAAAGAAGAAGAGACAGAATGAATAACTGTTTGGCTGATCTGAGTCGTTTGATTCCAACAAACTACTTAAAACAGGTAATGTTTTCAGACAGGCTTTCCCTGGTCGTATGTTCCTGTCATTCAAGGCATCTTAGGTCTTTCTTTTCATCAATGCAATGCACTGAAATGTATAGAAATACAGAGCTTGCTTTAACCCTTTTCCTCATATAAACATCTTTTCACGCATCTACTAACCGAGATCAGGGTCTGCTCTGTTTGCTAATGGAATTAGATTTTTGTCATTAGTTTCTAAATTGGCTGCAATGTTCCACCTTACATATATTTCTTCTTAGGAGCTTTGACTTTCACCCTGCATTAAGCAGCTGCCTGCCTAAAAGTATCTAAATTCTCCTCTACTAGAATTCCGGTTTAGAGGGGTTTTACTGTATCTTAAAATCATATACATATCCATTTAGTGTTCATAAGCAAACAAAGCAGAATATTATCAGAGGACTTTGAGAGGACCTGTCCGATCTGAGTACAGTGCTCCATTTGCATAGTCATGAAGATGTATCTCTGTCAGGTAAAGGGTTAATTGTCGGATAAGATTAACAATGTAACACAAGTTGCCTATTTGTCATTATCATATGTAGCAGATTGTGCTTTTCATGAATTCCTGATCAAATGCAACCTGAAACAACTTACCGCTATTGCTTTTTTCTGAAGTTTGAATTAACTATTTATGATTTACCTAATCAACTCATTCCCTCATATTGACGCCTCTGTAAAAGTCACTCTCTGAAACCATTGTGATGGATAGAGCATTTGCTCCATAGGAGCAAATGCTCTATTTATCACGATGGTTTGAAAATTACATGGTTGTATAATTTTCCTTTTTATCTAGTAAATGCTCCTCTTCAGTAGATTTTTATAAAGAATAGCCTGTGAGGGAATGGGTTAATATTCATGTAAGAAATAATGACAAGAGTAATATTTATTAACCCTTCGCTTGCTATTCACGTCAATATACCTACCTGTAAATAGTGAAGACTCAGATGAGACAGCTCCTTCAGGAGCTGTCTCATCAGGGTCTGCACTATTTACAAGTTGATTGTGCAACCAGTGCACTCCACAGGAGTGATTGCACAGCGAAATACTTGTACACAGTGAAGATACAGTAAAACCCCACTAATGCGACCACCAAAAACGGGCATACTTCTGGGTGGCAGAGGCAGGTGGTAGCTTAATGTAGGGCGAAGGTTATACAGAAGGCTCCTATAGGAGCTTTCTGCATAACGTTCTTCCTGCATTAAGCAACCACCTGCTTTAGACGACATCAGTGGCTGTTTATTAAGTGGTCGCATTAGCGGGGTTTCACTGTATATGTAATTATACAACAGGGCATGGGTAAAGAAGGAGAAATGTATTTTAAAATTCAGCAAGCGAAGGGTCTGTTCTGTTTGCAGTAGAATTATCTGGCTTAACCTCTAACCTGCTGTCCATGTCAATATATCTATCTGTAAATAGTGAAGACCTTAATGAGACAGCTCCTGCAGGAGCTGTCTCATTAGGGTCTGCACCATTTACAAGTTGATAGAGGAGCAAATGCTCTGTTTATCACTGGTTTCAAAACTACACCATTCTAAAAGTTTCCTTTTCTCTAATAACTGCTCCTTTTCAGTAGATTTATTTAAAGATGATGGGTCTAAAAATAGCCTATGAGGTAATGGGTTAACGTTTGAAGAGGGAGGAGCCAGTTTTGATTATTCAGCAGATTATGGGTCAAAGGTTATCCTGTAGAAACTACTAACACTTATTAATCTTGTGTATATGCTTCTCTTTTTTGCAGCCTTTTCTTACTCATAGTTCTGGGTGGTGTATTTATTCCGGTTATAATATGGACTGTGGTAACATATCAAAACTGATTGGTGACTCTATCAATTATAATGAGGTTTTTCAATACTAAAGATCTCTGTAAACCCTTGCAATGATGAAATTTCAACATGAAATTCTCTATCATTGTTTGAAATGATGAAGTCCATCCAGTGTGAAAGGGGATGAATTGAATGAAAACCAGTGCAGATCCAGAACAGAGGGCTACTGTAGGTGGACTCTGATCTGGGTATACACTGTTTGCAAATGTCGGTACTCATGTATCCTGCATCCAAAGGGTTGGTACATGTACCATTGTTGAATTAATTAATTCATATAAAATCGTCTCAGGTCAGAAAAATAGATTAGATGTGTAAGTTAAAACTTTTTGAAGAATTGTTCCTTAACACTGTCCTCTATAGGCTATTTTTAGACCAAACCTCTTTGAATAAATCTACCGAAAAGGAGCATTAACTAGAGAAAAGGATTTTTTTTAGAATTTTGTAGTTTGAAACCATTGTGATAATTTGCTCCTATAGGAGCAAATGCTCTATTTATCACAATGGTTTCAAAAGTGACTTTTACACAGGCGTAAAAAGGCGTATTTATGGAGGAAAGGGTTAATATCTCTGCCAAATCATACCCAATGTTGTGACCATTGTTTAGAATCATCTGGTAGAGATGATTGCAAAAGAGAAGTCACAGCAAACTCTCGAGTGGATCAATGATGATTTAACTAAAATTCTCTGTTCAATATTCATGTAAGAAATAAATTAAATGACATCATGAATATTAATTAGATTACTTTTTTATATGTAACCGGGTGTTCTTATAAAGATACATACCCGCTCAGACCCGGGATCGAACCCGGGTCACTATGTTCGCAGTCATGCACTCTACCATGTCGCCATAAAAGTGTGCTTGTACAGCAAGGCCATACAAGTGATGATATACCTACACACTGTGACATTTATTACTATTTTGAATATGTTTTAAGTTGCGCATCCTTTCTAGGCCTCTAAATTAATGTTATCTGAATATTTCTTCCTATATATGATCAGTTTGCTTTAAAAGGTCAAAACATAAATAACTCAATAAAGGTCTGCGAAGGCTCTGTAAAAATCTGTTTGAACAGTTTAATCTCTCTATAACGGCCACTAAAATGGGTTAATTAGTTTGTATTTAGGGCAGGTGGCTGCTTAAAGCAAGGTGAAAGTAAAACAGAATGCTCCTATAGGAGCATTCTGTTTTACTTTCACCTTGCTTTAAGCAACCACCTGCTTTTAACACAATATACTTGATGTAATTTAGTGGCCGTTATAGAGAGGTTTTACTATATATACAAATTTTGCCTTTATTACAGTAGTATCCCGGTGTTTCCTTTAAACTGTTCCTTCATATTGATGCTTGATTCCTCTGTAAAAGTCACTTTTTGAAACCATTGTGATAAATAGAGCATTTCACAATAAAATGTTCCTTTTTCGTATTGAATTCTCCTTTTCAGTAGATTTATTCAAAGAGGTTGGGTCTAAAAATAGCCTATGAGGAATTGGTTTAATGTATCGATCATATAGTTTTAAACTTCTGAATGCAGGAAATGAGTTAGCTATCATTTGCAAAACAGTGCAGACCTCGATCAGAGGGCTCCTAGGGGAATGATTCCATCAAGATCTGCACTGTTTGTCAACTTTACCCTTTCATACAAAATGGACCCTATTGTTAACCCTTCACATTACAGAGACATACTTTGGGTAAGCCAAGTATGGTAGATCAAGATCAGATAGCTCTTATAGGAGCTGTCTACTCAGGGTCTGCTGTTTGCTTTTGAATCAATAAATAGACCTGATCAATGGGCAATGACTTAAAATTCCATTGTTAAAATACCACTACTAAACTTCAGATATTTAATATTCATAATGTCATTATGTATGACGGGAATATTCATTAAATGAAGGGTCAACAATGACAGACCATTCCACTTTGAAAATTCTGCTTTCAAATGGTTAATGTCTGAAACAAAAATTAGTGCAGTGTTTTCAAGAACTCCATTGCCTTTCCAGTAAGCAGTTTAATATCCAAGCCAAATCATGATCATGTACAGTAGACCCCATCTAGACCGACATTCAGTTTAGTATAAATATCAGTCTTTGAGACAGGTAACAGCTTAATGCAGGGTGAAAGTCATGCAGAAAGCTCCTCCTCTAGGAGCTTTCTTCATGACTTTCACCCTGCATTAAGCTGTCACCTGCCTAAAAGTATCTAAATTGGTCGCTACTAGAATGCAGGTTTAGAGGGGTTCTACTGTACCTGTGACTGACTTTTGAATTCAGATCAGTTGCATTCAAATTCTTACTTAAATACATGTACTCTGATGTGCCTGTACAATATGACAGCTAATGGAAACATTTCACAAAGAAACTTACATGTTTTAACCCTTTACTCCATAAAGACACCTTTTTACGCTTTTGCAAACAGAGTAGACACAGATCAGATGGATTCTATAGGAGCCATCTGATCAGGGTCTACTCTGTTTGCTTATGATGTAAATTATATAATATGGGTAGTTCTTGCCTGGGCTAAAAATTCATGTGCAGTTATAACAAATTAATCTAATTAATAGCCATGAAGGCAAGGGTTAAAAAATATAAGTTTCATAATCCAGAATTACAACAAGTAATTTATTCCTCAAAAACTTTCTATTGCAAAACACAACCAGACTGTGCAAGAGGTTCATTTCTGGTGATAATTAAGTCAAGTTTCATACTTATCTTATCATTTACCTCATAGAGACATCTTTTGATTTTAACCCTTTCTATCATATAAACGCATTTTCATGCATTTGCAAACAGAGAAGACCCAGATCAGATGGTTCCTATAGGAGCCATCTTATTAGGGTCTGCTCTATTTGTTAGTGGAATTTGAACACTCAGGTTTTTTTTACTTTCTAACATTTCTACAATGTTCCACCTTCTAGATTTTATTACAACTAGTTTGTCCATGAATATATTTAGTAGATATTGAAATAGAACAGGGAAAGGGTTGAAAAAAAAAGGTAGACAGCAGAATGAAAAAAATAATTTAAACAAAACTGATAATGGAAGAATCATATTTTGCAAAATAAAATATACATTGAGTAAAAATAATAATGAAAGAATTAAATTGAACAAAAACTATAATAGAAAAATGAGAATGGACAAATTATACGGAACAAAAATGAGAATGGACAAATTACTTTGTGCAAAAACAATTATGGAAGAATTATATTGAACAAATCGATAACTGAAGAATTACATTGAGCAAAAATGATAATGAAAAGATGAAATGCTAAATTAGCATGTCTGGATTTAGTACAGGCAAAGTCAGGTGAATGTGTCTGATAGTTTGAAATAATATGTAATACCCATAATGTAGCCGCACACTTCACACACAGGAGTGGCCTGGTCCATCCCCTGAATTTTTTGTTGCAAACCCATTTACTTTTGACACTAGTCTCACACATCAAGTTTTAACTAAAGTAGCATTCTTGGTAAACCACAGAACCCAATGTCAGGAAGGATGTTGGGACCAGAGATGTGCCCTGCTATACAAAAATCAACCTTTAGGCTTTGCAATCATTTTAGAACCAGGATCAGTTGTTGCATTTAAACCTGATGAATAATCTAGTAAAAAATATTCATATGAATACAGTATGATCTGTCTTAAGTGACCATTAAAAGGGGCCTAAAGTAGGGTCTGTAAGCCAGGTGGTAGCTTATATGCAGGTTAAAAGTAATGTAGAAAGCTCCTATAGGAGCTTTCTGCATTACTTTTACCATGGGTTAAGCAACCACCTGCTTTATAAGATTCCTGTGTCTATTCAGAATAAGGTCGCTTAAGAATCGTTCTACTGTATATATTAGCAGATTTTTTTTATTGTAATGGTATGAAAACACAAGATTGTTTTGGCAATGACAGAAACTGTAGAATCAGATCTAGAGAATTCCATCAGCAAACAGAGTAGACCCTGATAAGATGGCACCTACAGGAGCTGTCTACTAGGTCTATAGCCTGTGTGCAAAAGTATCAAAAGGTGCTCATCTGTCAGGACAAGAACAAGCAGTTCTGCTTTTCTGAGATGTGTGACAAATAGTGAAGAACCTGATCCAATGCCACATTTTGTGGTAATTTATCTAGTCCAACAGTTTGCAAGGCCTAAAGGTTTTTTTTAGCTCACCTGAGCCAAAGGCTCAAGGTGAGCTATTGTGACCGCCTGTCGTCCGTCGTCCGTCTGTCCGTCTGTCCGTCTGTCCGTCTGTCCGTCTGTCCGTCTGTCCGTCTGTCCGTCTGTCCGTCCGTCTGTCCGTTCACTTTTATTTCAAATGACTTCTTCTCCTAAACCACTGGGAGGATTTCAACCAAATTTCACAGAAATGTACCTTAGGGTGTCCTCTATCAGTTTTGTTAAAATCATGACCCCCGGGCAAAAAATGGCCCCGCCCCACTACTTTTACAGGTTTTTTTTTTAAATCTTTAAAAATCTTCTTCTCTGAAACCACAATTTCTAGAGCTTTGATATTTGGTATATAGCATCATCTAATGGTCCTTTACCAAGTTTGTTAAAATGATGACCCCCGGGCCAAAAATGGCCCTGCCCTTGGGCTTGTAGTTTTTACATAGACTTATATAGGGAAACCTTTAAAAATCTTTTTGTCTGAAACCACATAATCTAGAGCTAAGATATTTGGTATGAAGCATCACCTAATATACCACTATCAGGTGTGTTCAAATAATGACCCCTGGGCCAAAAATGGTCTCACCCTGGGGTTTTATGCTACTTAACATCTGAATCTGTAACACTTAAAAGGTAATTTCCTCACAGTTATTTCCCTTGTCCCATCAGCATAGCCATAAGGGACAAAGGGAGATAACTGCATTGGAGTTCCAGTGTCATTCTATTTATATCTATTTATGATAAAATGTTGAAGGTGAATCAGTGTAGCTGTATTAGAAGGCATAGAAACAGATCTGTCAAATTCCATTAGCAAATAACAGACACTGATCCTACAGGAGCCACCTTATCTGGGTCTACTCTGTTTGCAGATGCATGAAAACAAGTTTATATGAGGGAAATTAAGGGTTAAATGAACAACTCCAGATCCTTCAGTTCAAAGGTTACAGCGCTAGGCAGTAAAATCTCTCCAGGTCAATGCATGACTCTTAACTCTTTGCATGCTAGTGGTGAAACTGTGATTACCTATGCAAACAGTTTGGATCCAGATGAGAGGCCGCATACTGCAGCGTCTCATCAGGATCCAAACTGTTTGTCATCTTAACCATATTTTTGCAATAAAAAGAAAGTAAGTTTAATTTAAGAATTGAAGCAGATGACAATAACTTTTTGTTGCAGACGAAACATTAAAGGCATTTTGACCTATTAACCCCAGTGTGTAGTGTTAGTCATAGCTAGATGTTACATGGTGTCTTCCAATGTCTCTCAAATTAGATGTGAGAGATATTGGAAAGTAACAATTCAGCCAATCAAGGAAAATGATCACCATCTAGACTTTTGATCTGGGTCCAAACCCAACTGATGTAAGTCATGGTAATGTTTAAGAAAACTGTGAAAACATGATTATGCAATGGCCCAACTGATATAAGTTATGGTAATTCTTAAGAAAACATGATAATGCATTTGCCCCCCTAACAATGATAGGTGTTAAAATTACTACTGCTGCCCAAAAAAGCATCTTAAATATAACATTTTTATATAAAATTTGATGACAACACATTAAAAAGTCCTAAAATGTCTGAATTTTGTATGATATTAATGAAATAACTGAGTAAATATAACTTAATTATAACAATAGACGTAACTCTTCTCAATTTCAATTGTTAAAAATACTAATGACCCGTTTAATTGAATTATCATGAGATATTCACACCTAGATCTAGAATTATTTCTAAACACCTATTAACCCTTAACCTATTTGCTTTGACAAAAATTGATCTGGGACTACTCTTGTTTGCTAATGCTTAAAAAATTGTTATTGCCATAAATAGAAGTTTTAGCTTTGAAAAAAACTGTAAAATCAAATCTATATCTTGTCAAATGTAAACAGAGCAGACCCTGATCAGACAGCTTCTATAGCAGCCTTCTGATCTAGTCTACTCTTATTTTTAATGTGTAAAACACATTATTTCTCTGAAGAGAAGTTTTTGCTTTGACAAAAACTGTAGAATCCGATCTATATTGTGTCAAAAGAAACAGAGAAGACCCAGATCAGACAGCTTCCGTAGGAGTCGTCTGATCTGAGTCTACTCTGTTTGCTAATGCATGAAAACAGCTTTATATGAGGGAAAGGGTTAAACGATTTTTAAAGATATTCTTATTGGTCATTTCACACAAAAACTGGCATTATGTACTGCCTAGCACTTTATTTGCCTATATACCTGGGTCAAGGTATAATTGCATTAATTGCATAGCTTTATAAAAGTCATTTGAATTTCTCAAAGACCAGTTTTAGGCATTTTGAGCTAAGGCAAAAATGGCACAAGTTGTAAACAGTTTAGATCTTGGTCAACCATTCACTTGGTATTAGTTCTGAATCCAGTTCAAGTTTATTCAGCAGTGAAAGGGTGAAAGCAGTGCACTAAGCTTATTTCATCTGCTAGATTGTTTTCCACTGAAAAATTAACATGTCAATATACATGTATTACTGTAACTCAGGTGAGCGATATAGGGCCAATGGCCCTCTTGTTTAATATACAGGATCAGATTCTTTCAGCCTTTTCTAGTAAACATCGGCGCATAGAGTTCCCTTTTTCTGCTTTTATCACCATGAACTTGATTAACCACCTTGATTGGACACTTCAAGGCAATTTTTGTTTCCTAGATATATGATTGGCCAGCTATAAAAGAAAAAGAATTGGATGCAACCAAAACATAAATAAGAAATAATGAAAATCAAATCAGAACTTGTATGTTTCATAACCCTTTACTTCATGAAAATTCATGTAAGAAATAATGACATCAGGAATATTAATTATATGAATTTTGATAATGAAATGGAAGAAACTATAGAATCAGATGTATATTATTTCATAAACAAACAGAGTAAACCCTTATCAGAAGGCTCATACAGGAACTGTCTGATCTGGGCCTACTCTGTTTGTAAATGCATGAAAATGTGTATGTATGGAGTAAAGGGATAAGTGTTCTAAATGTTCTCTGTTGTGGTGATGTTTGTCATACACAAATGTTTTAGAATCTTTTTACCCGTTACCTCATGAATATTATATAAGAAATAATAGTGGTGTCATTGACGGAAATTTCTGTATCAATAAATTGATGGGAAAATATCGATGATATATCGATTTCTATACACAAACATGATTTATGCTTTATGGTTACATACATCTGAGTGTAAAAAGTCAAAAGCACATAAATTAAAATCAGTTATTCATAAAAATAACAGTCAAAATTTTCAAGGGTTCCATTTTGGAAATATCTAGACAATGTTGCAGAATTAGGCCTAACCCACCAAGTAAACACCGGAAAATGGAGGAAGTGAAAGTATGCTTGGAAATTCTTCTGAATAATTTCACTGCAAGTATGTAAGAAGTTACCAACCTGTAAAAAATACAGCCCATTGAAAGGTGTTTATTTGTTCTCCGTTTGTATTGATATTATGAAACCAGTATCGATATCTGTATTGATGATATATAGATATCGTTCCCATCAATGACACCTCTAAGAAATAATCACATCATGAATATTTTTAGTCCATCCATCAGTCTATTAGTATTTCTTGCTCATGCTGTTTGTCATCAACTACCTACAATATTTTTCAATTAGGAAACAGCTGGCCTACAGCAGGTTGATGATTCTACCTAGATGTTCTTCTGTGCACAAAATAATGCAATTTGTTCCATGCCTGGCAGAACCTCTTGGGTCTTCCTCCACCTGTAATTAGCTGGACGTTACAATTTGACTGAAATACTGTTAAAACTATGAAAACACGTGAGCAAACAAACAAAAATCATCATCAAGGCTGGTAGATGCACATATTTTAACCCTTTACTCAATAAATACACCTTTCTATGCCTATGCAAACAGAGTAGACCCAGATCAGACGGTCCTATAGGTGCCATGTGATTAGGGTCTGCTCTGTATGCTCATGATGTAATATAGATATGATTCTATAGTTTATACCTAAGCTAAAATGTGCTGTTATAACAAAAATCTAATTAATATTCATGAATTCATTATTTCTTTTCATGAATATCCATTGAGGAAATGTGGTTGGATGATTTTGCACAATGTTATGGCCCCTGAACTATCCAAACATCATATACTCTTACAAGGACCTGTGTTGGATATTATGCACATTCAATGAAAGTTTTCTTAAGATTTTGTTATTTTTAACAGGAGAAGTTGCTATTAAATTATTATAAACACATTCCTTTAATACCATAAGTATTTGGACAGCCAAGTATAGGCAAGTGCAGTAAAACCTCTATAACGGCCACTAAATTACATCAAGTATTTTGTGTTAAAGGCAGATGGCTGCTTAAAGCAATATTAAAGTAAAACAGAACACCCCTATAGGAGCATTCTGTTTTACGCTCACATTGCTTTAAGCAGCCACCTGCCCTAAATACCCACTAATTACCAGAATTTAGTAGCCGTTATAGAGAGGTTTTACTGTAGTGCAGACCCGTATTAAATGACTCCAGAGAAGATAGTTTGATCAGGATCTCCACTATTTACTACTTTCGTCAGTCTAATTCAACTCTGCAAGCTTAAGTTGTAAAACAATGATTATCTATGCAAACAGTTTGGATCCAGATGAGATGCCGTATAATGTGGAGTCTCATCAGGATCCAAACTGTTTGACACACCTTGACCCTATTTTTGCAAAGAAATGAGAAAAATTATATTTTAAGAATCAAAGCAGATGACAATTGTTGCTGATGAAAAATTACTTTACCCATTAACTCATAGGCTATTTTAAGATGCAACCTCTTTGAATAAATCTACTGAAAAGGAGCATAAACTAGAGAAAAGGAAAATTTTAGAATTTTGTAGTTTGAAACCATTGTGTTATATAGAGCATTTGCTCCTATAGGAGCAAATGCTATATTTATCACAATGGTTTCACAAAGTGACTTTTACAGTCGTCTAAAATCATCAATTAGATTAATATTGGAGGAGTTATGGTTATCAAAATGGTGCCAGGCTTCACAAACCATTTGAGAGGAGACATTGGGTGTCTGCATATTAAACCCTTCTCTTGCTGAATTTTAAAATACATTTCTCCTCCTTTACCCATGCCCTGTTGTATAATTATATATATCTTAACTGTGTACAAGTATTGCGCTGTGCAATCACTGCTGTGGAGTGCACTGGTTGCACAATCAACTTGTAAATAGTGCAGACCCTGATGAGACAGCTCCTGCAGGAGCTGTCTCATCTGGGTCTTCACTATTTACAGATTTGTATATTGACGTGAATAGCAAGTGAAGGGTTAAGGTATATCACAAAGCTCCAGATAAGATGTGTAAATAAAAACATTTTTAAGAATAACTCCTTTAGTTCTCCACCAAACCCTATGTTGTGACCACTCTGTAGAAGCGTCTCTTTGATTTTAGTATCTGAGTACGCACCTTTATCAGTACACACCTTTATCTGCTGCCCTGTATTATGTTGGACATGTGTTTCATTGTCTTTTCAATGACAAACAGCAGAACTACTTTCGTTCTTGCTCTCTATTTACAGCATTTTACTGTTGCAAATAAGCTGAGTATAATCTTTGTAAATGGTAAACAGCCTTACGTTGTGCAAAATGATTTGTTATGATTTGATTTTCAAATTATTAGTGGCAACCAGCAGACTGGATTTGGGTTCTTGGTTTTAAATAATGAAAGGAAAAAAAATTGCTTTATGGATGTAAAAGTGACAGTGGGTATATCAAATATATGGCTAGGAGTATACGTGGGTTTGTGTGTGGATTTGTAAGTGTGGTGAAGTATATGTGAATGTGAGGGTGTCAAATATGAACTTAACCCTTTAATGCCTTTACAAACAGAGCAGACCCAGATTTTGTGGATCCTGTAGGAGCTATCTGATCAGGGTCTTCTTCATTTGTTTATGGAATAATACATATCTGATTCTACACTTTCTGCTATATGGCCAAACATTTCTGTGTTCATATGCCAATATAAAATTGCATCTTATTAATATTCATGATGTCATTATTTCTGACATGAATATTCAGGTAAGGGGTTAAGGATGTGTGGATTTGTGTGTACCTTTATAAGTGTGGTGGAAAGTGTCAAATATGTGACTACCAAAGGGCTGTTTGGTTTTGTGAGTGTGGTTAAGTACCAAAGGGCTGTTTGTTTTTGTGAGTGTGGTGAAGTACTAAAGGGCTGTTTGTTTTTGTGAGTGTGGTGAAGTACCAAGGGCTGTTTGGTTTTTGTAACTGTGGTGAGGTACCATATATTTCTAATAAATGCTGCATTACATTGCATTTTTAAAAGACAGGTAGACAGGTGGTAGCTTAATGCAAAATGAAAAAATGTGGAAAATTCATACGGTGGCTTTCTGCATTCCTTTTTGTCTGCATTAAGCTATCACATTTCCTTACAGAATGGATATCATGAGTGTAGGACAGGCCCGGGCCCATAGAACAATTGCCCATTAGGACAATTGGCCCTTTAGGATAATCCCCTCAGGACAATAGCCCCTTAGGACGATTGTCCCTTGGTTTATAAAGTATAACAGTATATTGTAGTATAAGTAATATATAATAAATTATATAATGCAAATAAATGTTCAGAAGGCTGTGTAGACCAATTAGCACTTTTTTATTTACGCTAGATATTGGGACATGTAAACCTATACAAAAAGCATAGTCCCTCATCAGAAGTAAGAGGGCGTTTATTTGATTGGGTTCATTTATTAGGAAGAATATGGTATATTTGAATGTGAGCATGTCAGATACGTGTCTGACAGTGTATGTGGTTTTGCATTTGGAGTTGTATATATGATGAGGTCTTTTTGGATGTGTTACTGGGAGCAAAAGTGTATGTGTGTGTGTGCAGCCCTTTTAAACAAATGCATCCATATTGCAAGAAGGTGATTATTTATGCTACTTTGGTTAAACATTGATGATAAACCCCTGTATCAAAAGTAGATTGATTTGTCTCATTATTTTCATTGTTTTTGAAATGTTCGGTTAACATTACAATTGATTTGATTGTTCCTAATTATTCATACTCTTTCAGGATTGTTTATTTGTCACAGTCCCTTTCTTTTCTGTAGCTGTTTGCATGGTTATGAACAGTTTTGTGGGTTTTACTATATTTAACCGACACCCACTCTTCTCTAGTTGAACTTCCATCATTAAACTCGGACCTGTCAGATTATCATTATGTCTTTCCTAGTCATTAAGATATTGTGTAAAACCAATCTAGAACATGTGTTGTCAGTTTATTTTATTTCGTTACTTCAACATGTTTTGGCTTAAAAAAAGCCTTCATCAGGAAGTGAAATAACAACAGAATGATGTGACGTTGCTACATTGCAATGCAATAACGTCACATACATTTGTGGATAAATGTATCCATCAATGTTGCGCTAAGACCGGGTCCTAGTGCAGACAACTGTGCACACATGTATATCAGTGTGCACAGCTATTCACGCACAAACTGGAATCGGTGCAAAATGCCAATACACACATATATAACACATACAATTAAATATATGAGTACATATTTGGAACTTGGAAATACTAAATTCCCTGTAGAAAAATTATAGAAAAAACATTAATAGGAAAAACCAAGGATATACCCAGATAATGTAGGTCCGGCTAAGGTCAAAATCATAAAAAGGTCATGGCATAAGCCTTGATTAAAGGTTATTTCCATATTTCTCAAAACAGTTTTGAAGATTTTTGTCAAATTTGGGTCAAGTGTTCTTCAAGAGCTTAACCCTTTACCTGTTGAATATTCATGTTAGAAATGATGACATCATGAATATTTATGAGCTGTATTTTTATTATAGCATATGTACACTCGAAACAGAGCAGACCCAGATGAGATGGCTTCAACAGTTGTCTGATCTAGGTCTACTCCGTTGTAGAAAGGTGTCTGTTTTGTTTGCTATGATAAATCTGACTCTATAGCTTCTACCAATACCAAAACATCATGATTGTGTATATATAAGTCAAATAAATAGTCATGATGTCATTTTTCTTACATGAATATTCAACAGGGAAAGGGGTGAAGCTGTGATACCTGAACTATTAGTGCTCTTTATACGAACTTATGTAAAGCCTTTAGAAATTGCTTCCAAGAGCTAAAATAGTTAATTCTTTTGAATGCAAAGTACCGGTAAATGTCTTTAAAAAACTGACATTTGCTAAATTTCTCAAAAGCAAATTTTATTTTCTTATGAAAATTTCAGTCAGCGTGTCAAACAGGGTTGTTCCTGAAAAAAGTTATTCATTGCAAAAAGTTATAACTGATAACTGATGACTCCTCTTCAAGTGACTGTCAGCTAGGCCATGTGTTTAATGGTGGAAGGTTCAACTTTGGAAATAGAAGGATGATGGTTATATGGATAGAACTCGAAAGTTACATTTCACAATGCAAGCAGGTCTTTAGACTGGGACATGTTTTTCTGTAACATGTCAGATTCAATATCTACATGGTACATGTCATTTCAAGATGGTTTGTTTTTTCGCAGGTTTTTTTTGTTACAGATTTTCTGTATGGCTGTCATTTTCATATGTTTTTTCGGCGGGAAATAGTGTTTGGCATCGGATTGCTATCATTCATTAAAATGGGTGCTCTCCTGGATTGATTGGCCTACCTTCTCCATGCCCCAGTGTGCGCCTGCATCATCTAATTTATAATCCTGACCTGGAAAGTGCGGCAGAGGCTCACCGATGGAGTTTAACTGAGAAAAAGCTTTTTTGAATCTTTACTTAAATTCAACAAAACTAAATGTGCACTTTCACAGTATATAGATAAGCAAAACTGAAGATTACATAGAGTTTAAAATATTATTATGTTAACCCTTTACTTCATGAATATTCATGTGAGAAATAATTACATCATGAATATTAATTAGATGGTTTTTGATAATGGCATATAAACATAGGACATTTTAGCAATATGTCAGAATCTAGAGAAACAGATACGTATTAATTCAATAAGCGAACAGAGCAGATCCTGATCAGATGGCTCCTACAGGAGCCATTTGATCTGGGTCTACTCTATTTGCAATGGTGTGACAAATGTGAATAATGGAGTAATGGGTTAATTTGTTCTTGTTAGAATATGTCCAATACTAGGGACAAGTACTATATCTAAAGTGTCACCAATCAATTTGCTTCCTTAAATTTATTTTCATCTTGCCTGCACAATGTAACATTAGATCAGTATATAAGTTTGTGGTTTTTTCTGTCACAAAGCTTGATCATATTAGTCATATTGGTACAATAAAACCCCTCTTAAATGTATGTCCAATTTGTATAAATATTAGTCTTGCTGACAGGTGGCAGCTTATTGCAGGGTGAAAGTCCTGCAGAAAGCTCCTAGAGGAGCTTTCCGGATGACTTTCATCCTGTATTAAGCAGCCACCTGCCTAAAAGTATCGAAATTCTTCGCTACTAGAATTCCAGTTTGGAGGGGTTTTACTGTATTTGGATTGCATGAGGAGAAAAAATACTGTCAGTCAGAGCTGTAGATAAGGTGCATTCTAAGTACTAAAATTGTCATTTCTCCACCAAACCCTATGTTGTGACCACTCTTTAGAATCAAAGAAATGTTTATAAAGAGTGGTCGCAACAATGTGTTTTGGTTGCGAAATAAACAAGCTATTAATTCTTTAAAATATTTTTAATTTAAGCATCTTATTTATTCCGACTGACAGTGATATGTGTAAACAATGTTGACCAGTTATAGCTTCAGAAACACTGTATTTGAATAATGTCCACCATTTGATATTCCTCTACATCAGCAATATGTGGTTAACTCATACAACGCTGACTTTTCAAATGAACTATTAAAAAAATAACAGGTCAAGCATATGGTGAATATTTAGAGATTTTTCTAAAGAAACATGTAATACTACAAATAGTGCAGACCCTGATGAGAGGGCTCCTATAGGAGCCCTCTCATCTGGTTCTACACTGTTTGCAAAGGACATTAGTGTATTGTGTCCCGCACTGTAAGGGTTAACCCTTTCCCTGTTGAATATTCATGTAAGAAATAATGACATGAATATCTATTAGCTGATTTTTAATGATGACATATGTATATATATACATAGAATTTTGGTATTGGTAGAAACTGTATAGTCTGATCTATAACAACTTCATAAGCAAACAGAGCAGACCTTGATCAGGCAGCTCCTATGGGAGCCATCTGATCTGGGTCTGGTCTGTTCGCAAAGGTATGAAAAGGTATTTATATGAGGGAAATGGTTAACCTGTTAATGGTACACATTTTAACGCCTTTGCAGTCAGAATAGACCCAATCACACTGGTTCTATAGAAACTGTCTGATCTGGATCTGCTCTGTTGCTCATGAAATAATACAGATGTGATGGTACAGTATTTGCTATGCCTTGTTCATACGCCACTTTGGAAATTCAGATAGCACTCATACAGTCATTATTTACATGCATATTGATGAAGTTAAACATTTACTATGTTGATCAAACCAGAAGTTAATCTGAGTCAATATTGTTTGTATTGTCTTTTCTGTCATGCGAGCCAAATATATATTTTTACATTTTTCTAAACGTTTGTGTAGTTTATTTCCCCTCCATTACATTTTGTTTTCATTATTTCAGGGTCAGGGCCGCATTGAAAAGACCGAGATTATTGAAATGGCCATTAAGCATATCAAGAACTTGACCAACACGATCAACCAGCCAACAGGTAATTACAAAGCGTAGAAACATGCATACAAACATACTTCAATACAGGAATAAACCGGTGTAAACCCTTTCCCTAATACTGAAACCTTTTAACACCTTTCTCAGTTGCATATTCATGTAAGAAAAAATGAAGACATCATGAATATTTATTAGCTGAATATGACGGCATATGAACTCAGGATTTTTAGGTATTGGTAGATATCATAGTGTCAGATCTATTAAAACCTGTTACACCATAAATGTTCCTATCTATGCCTTTGCAAAGAGAGTAGATCTAGATCAGACAGCTCCTGTAGGAGCCATCTGATCAGGGTCTGCTCTGTTTTTTTTATTGAATTATATTGATGTAATTTTACAGTTTCTGCCAAGTTGAAAAAAAATATTGTGTCCATGTACCATTGTATAAATTCAGCTAATAAATATTCACGGTGTTATTATTTCTTGCATGAATATTGAACAGGGAAAGGGTTAAAAGAAGCTCCTTATACTTTGTACACAGGCGGTTACTTAACCCTTTCCCTGTTTTAAGTTTATTACAAATTTCAATACCTACTGAATATTCATGGACAAAATAGTTATAATGAAACATGGAAGGTGGAACATTGTAGCCATTTTAGAAAGAAAAGAAACAGATCTTTCAAATTCCACTAGCAAACAGAGTAGACCCTGATCAGACGGCTCCTCTAGGAGCCGTCTGATCTGGGTCTACTCTGTTTGCAAATGCGTGAAAACACGTTTATATGAGGGAAAGGGTTAACCCTTTCTCAGTTCCATGTTTATTCCAAATTCCATTACCTACTGAATATTCATGGAAAAAATAGTTATTATGAAATATGGAAGGTGGAAAATTGTAGACATTTTAGAAAGTAAAGAAACAGATCTATCAAATTCCATTGGCAAACAAAGCAGATCTACTCTGTTTGCAAATGTTTATATGAAGAAAAGGGTTAATGCAGAATGAAAGCAATGTAGACAACTTCTAGAGGAGCTTTCTACATTGCTTTTCAGTCAGCATTTGGGTCCCACCACAATTTTGAAAAAAACAACTATACATGTATGTATCTCTTTATCTATTAATGGTTAGTATAGGGTTTAAATTTTTTAATTTGTCATTAGCCCCCCCCCCCCCCCCCACCCATAATTTTTGTCATGAAATACTCAGAGAAGAAAACATGTAAATGACTTTTTGTAAGAAATTTCACTGAGATATGTATTAGTTCCTGAGCAAACAGCAGACTGTGATCAGATTACTCCTACTTGATTGTCTGATCAGGATCTGTTCTGTTTGGTTATGAATTCATGCAGGTCTGGATCTATAGCTTCGATCTCCTATACAGTAAAACCTCACTATAACAGCCACTAAATTATATCAAGTATTTTGTGTTAAAGGCAGGTGGCTGCTTAAAGCAAGGTAAAAGTAAAACAGGACGCTCCTATAGGAGCGTTCTGTTTTACTTTCACCTTGCTTTCAGCAGCCACCTGCCCTAAATACCAACTAATTAACACAATTTAGTGGCCGTTGTAGAGAGTTTTTACTGTATACCATTATAAAAATGACTGATCTGAAACATGTTAGCAAACATTGTTGATCCTATAGGAGTCATCTGATCAGGATCTACTCATTTCTCAAAAGTTTTTAAAAGCATATCTATTGAGTATATATGATAAAGTTCCCCTTTTCTTAACAGTTCTTAAGTCAAGCCTTCCTGACCGCTACCTGGGCTTCAAGGAATGCCAAGATGAAGTAATGCGCTACTTAGTGGAGATTGAAGGCTGGGACGCCATGGACAAGCTGTGCACACGACTGATGTCCCACCTAGCACAAGCTGGGGAAAAATTCAGGATAATGAATGGTAAATGTAATTAGTGTTAGTCTATCCCATTACCTCATAGGCTGTGTAATTAGCGTTGGTCTATCCCATTACCTCATAGGCTGTGTAATTAGCATTGGTCTATCCCATTACCTCATTGGCTGTGTAATTAGCATTGGTCTATCCCATTACCTCATGGGCTGTGTAATTAGTGTTGGTCTATCCCATTACCTCATAGGCTGTGTAATTAGCATTGGTCTATCCCATTACCTCATAGGCTGTGTAATTAGCATTGGTCTATCCCATTACCTCATAGGCTGTGTAATTAGCGTTGGTCTATCCCATTGCCTCATAGGCTGTGTAATTAGTGTTGGTCTATCCCATTACCTCATAGGCTGTTTTTTGACCCAACATTTTTAGCTTGTCTGTTTCAAAGAAAAGTCAAGCTATTGTGATTACTGGGCCGTAGGCGTTGTGCAAACACTTTAATGTAGCTCGTTACTCGAAAAGTAAAAGAGGTATCAACATGAAACTTCATAGGTTAGTAGATCTCATTGCGGGGAAGGCCCCTACAGAAGAACCATAACTCTTGATTTCAAAAGTTTGTAGTTATGGCCCTTTATTTTTTAGCTCACCTGAGCTTAAGGCTCAAGGTGAGCTATTGTGACCGCCCGCCGTCCGTCTGTCCATCTGTGCGTTCACTTTTATTTCAAATGACAAGTTCTCATGACAAGTTCTCCTAAACCACTGGGAGAATTTTAACTAAATTTCACAGAAATGTACCTCTACCAAGTTTGATGAAATAATGACCCAAGGGCTAAAAATGGCCCCACCCCACTACTTAAAAGTGTTTTTTTTTAATCTTCAAAAATCTTCCTCTCTGAAACTACAATTCCTAGAGCTTTGATATTTAGTATATAGAATCATCTAATTGTCCTTCAAATGTTCAAATGATGACCCCCAGGCCAAAAATGGCCCGCCCTGGGGTTTGTAAGTTTTACATAGACTTATATAGGAAAACCTTTAAAAATCTTCTTCTCTGAAACGACATACTCTTAGAGTTAAAATATTTGGTATGAAGCATCACCTAATAGACTTCTACCTAGTTTGTTCAAATTATGTCTCAATTGGCCAAAAATGGCCTCACCCTGGGGCTTTAGACTTCTTAAGATCAGAAACTACAGTTAAAAGGTTTCCCCTTATTCAGAGATAACTGCATTGGAGGTTAACCCTTTCCCTATTCTATGTTTATTACAATTTCCAATACCTCCTGAATAGTTGTGGACAAAATATTTATAATAAAATATGGAAGGTGGATCGGTGTAGCCAATTTAGAAGGCATAGAAACAGATCTATCAAATTCCATTAGCAAACAGAGCAGACTATGATCCTATAGGAGCCGTCTTATCTTGTTCTACTCTGTTTGCAGATGCGTGAAAACATGTTTATACGAGGAAAAGGTTAAATAGACTTCTTCACATCAGAAAATACAGTTTAAAGGTTACAGCAATTTGACCAGTAACTGTTACATCATGCTAAAATCTCTCCAGGTCACTGCATACTCCAGGTCACTGCAAGCTCTTTCACCCTTTAATGTCATCTGCTTCAGATTTGTCATCATTTGAATTTCTAAAAGATCAATTTTAGGCATTTTGACCTAAGGCAAAATTGTCACAAGTTGTAAACATTTTAGATCTTGGTCAGAGAGTTACTTGGTATTAGATCTAAATCCAAACTGTGTGTCAATTTTAGTTCAAGTTGGCTTGGCAGTGAAAGTTTCTGTCATGTGCTAGAAAGGTTGTCTGCTGAAAAATTAACATTCTCAATATATTACTGCATATGAGCTGTATAGGGCCAATGACCCTCTTGTTTCAATTTGTTTTAATTTATCTGGACAAGCACCAAATCAGATGAGGGTTGGTGCCGCACACAGCTCTTGTTTTATAGTAAATCTACTGAAAAGGAGTATTTAATAGAGAAAAGGAAAATATTTAGAATTGTATAGTTTCGAAACAATTAAGCAACCACACGAATCTCACTCTAATTCTGGACCCTTAACACATACTTCATAATGATAGGCTATTTTTAGGACCATCCTCTTTGAATAAATCTACTGAAAAGGAGCATTTACTAGAGAAAAGGGAAATGTTAGAATTAAGTAGTTTTTAAACCATTTTGATTAATAGAGCATTTGCTCTTATGGAGCAAATGCTCTATCTACTAGTATCACAATGGTTTCAAGAAGTGACGGCGTTTACCAAGGGATATTTATGGAGGAAGATTAATCCTTTACCCGATAGATATGTCTTTTTACCGCTTTGCAAACAGAGAAGACACTGTTGGAGCCATCTGATCAGTGTCTGCTCTTTTTGCTTGTGGAATTTATAGTCGCTGCCATAGCAGAAAATCCCGTGTCCATTAATAAAATTCAGCTACTGGTCATTTAGATTCATGATGTCATTATTTCTACATGAATATTCATCAGCTAAAAGGATTAGTGGCCAGACAGAATTCACCATATTTCACCCTTTCCCTCATATAAACTTGTTTTCACACATTTGCAAACAGAGTAGTCCTAGATCAGATAGCACTCACAGGAGCTGTCTGATCAGGGTCTGCTCTGTTTGCTAATAGAATTTGATAGATCTATTTCTTTAGTTTCTAAAATGGCTACAGTGTTACACTTTCCATATTTAACTATTTTGTCATTTAATTCACAATGTTCATAAATGATCTAGATCAAATGTTAAAAAACTGTGGTATCAGAGGTATACAATTATTTCCTGATATACATGTAACAGAAATATTACTTTTAATGTTTGCTGATGATATTGCCCTATTAGCAGATACTATTCGTTGCCTTCAGAACCAACTGAACATTTTACAGAGGTTTTGTAATGATAATAAATGAACAGTTAACATTGACAAAACAAAAGTATTAATTTTTAGCTCCACTTTTTCAAAAAGTGGAGCTATTGTCATGACCCTCTCGTCGGCGTCAGCGTTGGTTAACCTTTTTTGTTAAGGTCCTTTTCTCAGAAACCATCAAAGATATTTGAATCATATTTGGTATGTATGTTTACTTTCACTAGGGGAACCCATTTCCCAAGGGTAGGTAACTCTAAAATTAATTTTTCCATAGTTATGCCCCTTTTTCGACTTAGAATTTTCATTGTTGGTTAAGTTTTATGTTCAGGTCCATGTCTCAGAAACTGTCCAAGACATTTAGTTCAAATTTGGTATGCATGTTAACTATTACAAGTGGGACCCATTCCACAAGGACAGGTAACCCTTAAATTAATTTTACTACAGTTATCTGCCCTTTCTGACTTAGACTTCCACTACACTATCCAGCACTTTAGAAAGTGGAGCGCGCTGTCTGCGGACAGCTCTTGTTAAAAAAGGTGGCCGCCTCGCGTTGTTAGTGGTTTTACATATGATGGTATATATTTCTCAAACAGACCTTCATTGTATAAATTGGCCAATGCAATGTCATTTAAAGCAAAGAGAGTTTCACTATGTATTTTCATCATTATGTAAATTACTGTGTATACCTTGTAAAATGTTTTTTAAAGTTTTTGATTCCAAGATAAGTTCAATACTGTTGTTTGGGTCCCAATTATGGGGGCTGCAAAAAGTACCATCCGTTGAGTGTCTACATCATTTTGCATACAAGAAGTTGATGGGTGTTGATTCACGACGTGTAACTGTGCTATCTTAGGAGATTTAGGTAGATATCATATGTATATTAACTCAGCTAGACGGTGTATCAAGTATTGGATTCATATTCTTAATCTACCAAACAATTGCTATGTAAAAAAATGTGATGATATGCTTTTATACTACTGGGTCACTGATATTAGGACAGACTTATATAGAAATGGATTTGGATATATCGGGGAACAACAAACATCCGCATTTATTTTTGTCTCATTATGTAACTAGACTGAAAGATCAATATATGCAAAATGAAAAGTTGAATAATAATAGTAGTGGTAACTTGTTTTACTATAAAGCTTTCAAACCAGTCTTTGGTGTTGAATATTATGTTTCAGCAATTGATGTGGTCAAGTTTAGATGTAGTATTGCATCATTGCGATGTTCCTCGCACGAACTAATGATAGAAAGAGGGCGTTATTATACAGAGCATCGATTCTGTCCACATTGCAAATGTATTGTTGAGGATGTAATGCATTTTGTGTTAATATATCCTTTATATTGTGATATACGCTCAAAATATATTGATAAAAAGTTCATGGTATTTCCAGTACATTTTATGTTCAATCGTCTAATATAAACGTGTTTTCAAGCACTTGCAAACAGAGTAGACCCAGATCAGACGGCTCCTAGAGGAGCCGTCTGATCAGGGTCTGCTCTGTTTGCTATTGGAATTTGATAGATCTGTTTCTTAACTTTCTAAAATTGCTACAATATTTCACTTTCCATATTTCATCATAATTATTTTGCTATGAATATTCAGTAGGTATTGAAATTTGAAATAAACATAGAACAGGGAAAGGGTTAAGAGAAGAAAAGATTATGTTACCAGCTATATTTGAGTCAGACCAATATTTCTATGTGTTCAAGCACTGCATCATAATTACATGATTGTATAGTATCAGAAAAATTCTACCAGTCTTAAGTTTCTATACTATACATTTAGATTACATATGATTTACTTTTGTTTTGTCAGAATAAAAGCCCTACAGTGCTTATGTTGTATTGTTTGCTGTATCTGACGGAAAATAAAATTTGTCTATGTCTGTCTATATACACATGGAATATATTATGTTAATCTGTTCTATATTACGATCTGACTATCACACACATTATACTTTACAAATTGTATTATATGTTTGCATATTGTACATGGGCCGGTGGCCTTTATATTTCACAATAAACTTTTTACTTTTTGTCATTGAATATTCAGTAGGTATTGAAAATTGGACTATATATAGAACAGGGAAAGGGATAAGGTCTTTAACCTTTCCCCTGTTCTATTTTCTTCCAAAATGCAATACCTACTGAATATTCATGGACGAAATAGTTATAGTGGAAGGTGGAAGATGAAACATTGTAGCTATTTTAGAAAGTAAAGAATTAGATAGATCTTTGAATATCCCATTAGCAAACAGAGCGGACTCTATAGGAGCCGTCAGATCTGGGTCTGCTTTGTTAGCAAATGCGTGAAAATGTGTTTATCTGAGGGAAAGGTTTAACTTATCGGTATATACTTTGGACAGTCGAGGTAGCTGTCTTCAGACAGCTGTTTTATATTGTTATTTCATTTTATGATGTCCTTGTTCTCTCTTCAGATGAGTCGTTGAGCAAGGTGGCAAAAGAGGAACAGTACAGGCATGCTGACGAGGAAATGGGCACCCTTCAGAATCACAAAAAGCCCATCCTGCTAGAATCTGGAGGACAACCCACCCTGTACCCACCAGCTCAAGTGCCTCAGTTCCAGGTGCCAGTGGACTATCAAGACAAGATGGGTAGCACTGCACCGGTGGCACAAGAGAACACACCTATGGATACTCAGACAGCGTATCCAAACTTAAACAACTTTGCCAGTGCACAACAGATCACACAGGAGCACCTTAAGCGAGACAAACACTTGTGGACTCTTCTTCAGACCCAGTACAATTCAAGTACAATGGATGACTCCGGTGTATCAACAGATCCAGGATCAAGTTCATCCAATCAGACTGAAGGAGAAAAGTTCTCTGAACAGACGACTACGACAAATTCTAAGGACCTCTCAGACACAAGCTCTGCCAACAATTCTTCGTATGGAACTACTGACTCGAACTCTGAGAAAAATGGCAGTAGTGTGTATAAATTCAAACACAATATCACAAAAAGATTTTCCTTGGAGGAGAAAAAGGTGAATCAAAGTGACACATCCTCAAGTAGTTCAAGTGAAGAGAAGCGTGCCGAGAAAATTAAGCGCAAGTATCGCCATGTTCGCTCACGGAGTCCTACTGCATCTCATTTTAGAAATTCTGAAAATGTGACAAGTGTTTCAAACGAGGATTCTGACAATACAGAAGATGATGTAAAACTGTCCAATTACCTACCAGGCTTTGTACTTCACCCTATGGGAACACACTACATACCTGTGTCATTCCATCCAACTAGCGTTGGTAGTGGTGTTTTTCCAAAAACTGAAATTGCACAAAGTATATATCATCCAATAAGTATCCCAGTCAACTTTGGAGGACCTTTGATATTCATGAAAAAATGCAGTATTGTCTCAGACAGGCAGGTTAGCAGCAGGGGCAGTTTTGTTATGGACAGTCTGAGTGGCAGTTCAGCTGAGAATTCCAGTTCTTGCAATTCTGACAATTGTCCGTTGCCAGACCAGAATAGTTTCAAGTGACCCCATGCCAAAATCTGCTCATACAGAGAAGTCACCTTGTACAATGTCATCCATCTACAAATGTGTTAACCCTTTACTCTATTAATATTTATAGCTGGCATCACCCATTATGTTCAGTAATTTACCCTTTCCCCTTTTCAGTATTCATGTGAGAAATTATGACATTAGGAATATTTATTAGCTGAAGTTTTATAATGTTAATGTTTCAAGGATTTTTTTACTAAAATGTAGAATCAGATCTATGTGGTGTCAGAAGCAAACAGAGCAGACCCTAATCAAACAACTCCTACAGGAACCATCTGATCTGGGTCTACTCTGTTCACAAATGTGTTTACATGAAGGAAAGGTTAAACAGTGAAAATATAAAATTACTTAACCCTTTCCCTATTCTATGTTTATTCCAAATTTCAATACCTAATGAATATTCATTAAGAAAATAGTTATAAATAAATATGTATAAAGGTGGAACATTGAAGACATTTTAGAAAGCAAAGAAACAGATCTATCAAATTCTATTGGCAAACAGAACAGACCCTGATCAGACGGCTCCTCTAGGAGCCATCTGATCTGGGTCTACTCTGTTTGCAGATGCGTGAAAACACGTTTGTATGAGGGAAAGGGTTAAATTAACCAATAGCATAGAATCAGGTCCAAAATATTCAAACAGAACAAACCCGGATCAGATGGTGTCTACAGGAACTATCTGATCTGGGTCTACTCTGTTTGCATGGGCATTAAAAGTAGTATTGATATAGTAAAGTGTTAATGCAGTGCTGTCATCAAAAATGGAGATACCGGTATAGTAACAGCAAAAGTGTGATTTTGTACCCTTGTTACCCATTCCCTCATATTGACGACTTTTGACGTCACTTTGTGAAACCATTGTAATAAATAGAGCATTTGCTCCTATAGGAGCAAATGCTCTATTTATCACAATGGTTTTAAACTACAAAATTCTAAAAATTTTCCTTTTCTCTAGTTAATGCTCCTTTTCGGTAGATTTATTCAAAGAGTTTTTATCTAAAAATAGCCTATGAGGTAATGGGTTAATGCTGTAACCCCTATATCTGATAGGAACATCTTTTGGTACCTTTGCAGACAGATAAGACCCATGTTAGACTGTCTGATCAGAGCCTGTCCTTTTCTATTAAATATATAGAATTAGGAAATGTATTGCCATAGTAAGATAAGCAGTTTAGCAAACAGAGCAAACACTTCCTACAAAAGCTGTTTAATCTTGGTCTTCTCTGTCCGCACCTGTCTGCATAAATATGTGTTTCTATCAATTGAAGGATTAAACAAGACTTATGGAGCTGAAAATAGATCAGTGAAAACTGTTTATAGACCAGTGAAAATTGTCAGTAGACCTGTGAAAATTGTTGGTATAGATTCTGTGGTTGTGTACCCTGAAGATGTGTTGTTAGTTGTTAAATGTGGAGTGCAAAATAAGAATATTGTAAAATCACTGTGTTCTTCATAGAGAGGGCCAAAATCATTTTTGTTTCCATAGTGCTGTATACATGTATTTTTATTAGCTCACCTGGCACAAAGTGCCAAGGTGAGCTATTGGGATGATCCTGTGTCCGGCATCTGTTGTGATGCATATGTGCGTCGTGCGTATGTCAAAGATACTCTAGAATCAGATCTTTATTATTCCATAAGCAAACAGAGCAGACCTGATCAGATGACTGATCACAAGTCTGATCAGATGACTTACCTAGTTTTATTTACTCTGTTTGCAAAGGCAGTAAAAGGCATCGATAGAGCAATCTGATCTGAGTCCAAGGTTATAAAGCTTCTGAGTCTGAGATCATTCTCAAGTATCTGACTGGTCCTCGGATTATCGCCGTTTTACTGTATAGTGAAAACTTTGAAAATCTTCTCCTGAAACTGGAAGATTCTCAGCTTTCATATTTGGCACATAGCATCATGTTCAGGTCCTCTACAAAAGTTATATAAAGTATGCCCCTGGGGTCAAAAATTGGCCCTGCCCCAGGGGTGGGCAGTTTTCAATAGAACCATATATAGTGAATACTTTGAAAATCTTCTCCTGAAACTGGGAGGTAAAATTCTCAGCTTTCATATTTGGCACTTATCATCATGTTCAGGTCCTCTACAAAAGTTATATAAATTATAGCCCTGGGGTCAAAATTGGCCTGCCCCAGTGGTGGCCAGGTTTCTTTAGAAACATATAGTGAAAACTTTGAGTATCTTCTCTGATTGCCATGATGGCCCTCTTGTTATATAATTTTGTCAAATATACTTGATATTCTTCATTTCTGAAATATGGTCAAGTGTCAGAATGTAAAAAGATTTCTGGTAGGAGGAGGAGCTATTCGGCTTCACATCTGGACTTCAACCTTTCCCTCATATAAGTGCCTTTTCACACATTTGCAAACAGAATAGACCCAGATCAGACGGCTCCTAGAGGAGCTGTCTGATCAGGGTCTGCTCTGTTTGCTGATAGCAGAATAAGAGAAATTCATGAAACTCCTGTGTACGTATGCCATATTAAAAAATTCTGCTAATAAATATTCATGATGTCATTATTTTTTACATGAATATGCAACATGGAAAGGGTTAATTATTTACAAAGGTCATCAAGAGTTCACCATATAGATAGTAGTCAGAACAGTTTTACACTTGGCCCTTGATTATAACATACATGTACAAATACTGATATACAGTCGAACTTCGATAACTCGAACACCCTCAGGATGTCGTTAGAAGTTCGAGTAAAGGGAAATTTGAGAGGCTTGTTAGGCGATATAACGTACATGTAAAAATGCTGATAGAGCTGTCCATGCAAAAGAGCATATGTTGATGTTTTTCTGTTATTGTTTATTAATGCATTCCCATATCAAATCATTCTAGATCTCAAAAGTTGTCTACCCAATAGACAAATATGTCATTATGTTAACTCTTATTCTGCTATCTGCAACTGGACTTGCCTGGGCTAATAGCTTGTATACAGATGAGATGCTGAGTAACTAGGTGTCACATCAGCATCCAAACTCAATCATGTTTCACAGCATGATGGATAAAAGTTTAAACCTTTCCCTCATATAAGCACGCATTTGCAAACAGAGTAGATCCAGATCAGACGGCTCCTATAGGAGCTGTCTGATCAGGGTCTGCTTTGTTTGCTAATGGAATTTGAAAGACTTTTAGTTTCTAAAATGGCTACAATGTTCCACCTTCCATATATTTTATTATAACTATTTTGTATATTTTATTCAGTAGGTATTGAAATTTGAGATAAACATAGAACAGGGAAAGGGTTAAAGCCATGGCAGCATAGATTTTAAATTGTCATATATCCCCACAAATAGGGGAGATAAAGTAGATTAATATGTTAGCGATTTATTCAGAGATTTGTATTGCAGGTTTCAACAGTAGTTATTTGTTGAAAAGTCATAAAAGTTGTTACTATTTCCAATGTGATATTTTATGTGTGTCATTTAACATTGTGATATTTCATTTTCACCCTTCACTCCATAAGTACACTTTTTAACTCTTTGCACGCTAGCGGCGAAACTGTGATTACTAATGCAAACAGTTTGGATCCAGATGAGACGCCGCATAATGCGGCGTCTCATCAGGATCCAAACTGTTTGTCACTTTGACCATATTTTTACAAAGAAATGAGAGAAATTTTATTTTTAGAATTAAAGCAGACGACAATTGTTGCAGACGAAAAATTACTTAGCGTGCAAAGAGTTAAACACCTTTTCAGACAGAGTGGACTCAGATCAGATGGCTCATATAGGAACTGTCTGGTTCATATAGGAGCTGTCTGGTTTTATATAGGAGCGGTCTGGTTTGTTTGCTTATAGAATTACGTAGATCTGATTCTGCGGTTCCTGCCAATTCCAAAGTTACATGTGTTTATTTGCCTACATAAAACAATAATCTATTAACTGCTATTCATGTTATTCTCTCTTAAATAAATGTACCGTATTCATGGAGTGAAGGATTGTTCATTGTTCATAGGAATCATCTCACCGTTGTTAATCTATGGTCTTCTCATTTGTTCATCAGGCTGTGTCTTTCACAGATCATCCTATATAGTATAAGGACACATAGTAAATCTATTTTTCTGTGTTAATGTTTTGTTGAATAGACTTTGTTCTGTATCAATAAAAAAGTTGAATATTCTCCATGCTTTGCTTTATTTGTTGGTTGTGCATTTGGCTCAGATCCCAGTACAATGTACAGTAAAACCTCTTTATAACGACCACTAAATTACATCAAGTATTTTGTGTTAAAGGCAGGTGGCTGCTTAAAGCAAGCTGAAAGTAAAACAGAACGCTCCAATGGGAGCGTTCTGTTTTGCTTTCAACTTGCTTTAAGCAGCCACCTGCTCTTAATACAAACTAATTAACACAATTTAGTGGTCGTTATAGAGAGGTTTTACTGTATAGTCCCTTGCAACAAAGTTGCAAAAGGTATATAACCAGAGCTACAGATAAAGGTGCTTATACCCAAATACTAAAATCCTCATTTCTCCACCAAACCCTATATTGTGACCACTCTTTAGAACTGTCTCATCGAGTCAATCTCACAGGAAGAACATAATTAAAATTTATAACACAATCCATAATTTAAAAATGTAGATCTGCTTCGGTAAAAAATTCATGTGTTAACCCTTTCCCTCATGTAAATGCTTTTTACCCAGATTAAACTGCTCCTGTAAGAGTCATATCAGGGTCTGCACCGTTTTCTTATAAAATCATAATTGATCACATTACCAAAATTTATGAGTGCAGATGCCATTATATAAATTCAGCTAATAGATATTCATGATGTTATTATTTCTTACACGAGTACAATTGTGTGGATCCAGGATTACAGATTAGGGGTGGGGGGCGGGGTTGTGCGTAGACTTTTTAAAAGTTGGATGACATCACTAGTGTCTTTGTAAAGTAGCATACGAAAAGAGTAATTCAGTTGAACAGTACGAATGGCACGAACAGGGAAATAAAAAAGTTCCTATTGATTTTTATTATATCTAGATCTAATAAAAGTACTCAAAAAAGTTTGTTTGGGCAATTTTAGTGGGTGAGGGTGTACGCCGGCCAGATAAACTTAGGCAAATACTGCAGATCCAGACCAAACAGTTCTAAAATGTTAGTATGATTTAAAGATATCGAAATGGTGCCAAACTGAAAAATCATTGGAATGCAGAGATTGGTGTCCGAATACTTTGGGTGTTTAGGATATTATGACATGAATGCCCTGATTTCCGCCTTTGTCTCGCTATGAATAACCTTAGGTACACATGCTGAGGAAGATTCCTATAAAGTTTCATTGCTATAGCTAAAATTACAGTAGAAACTGCCTTAAACGGCCATTAAAAGGTCTTATTATGGGTCTGTAAGGCAGGTGGTGGCTTAATGCAGGTCAAACACTAGAAACTTGTGTCTCAGACATAGCAATGCCCCCATGGTGGTGCTTGCCTAGCTGCACGTAAACTTCCTAAGTCATTTGACCTTGACCTTGGGCTTGCGTGCAGCATGGCCTGGGTGCGCAATGAATATATGGATGGTGGTTAATGTGTATATGCAATTCCATGCCAATAGCTATAGTGGTTAGTGAGATATAAGACAATGAAAAAACTGACAAATACTGTGACAACCAGCTGCACAAAAAAGCGTGACAGACACGTGCAAAACATAATGCCTCCTGACTATTGTCAACGGGGGCATAATAATGCATAACGGTCCTATTGATGCTCCTATGTTCAATAAACGAATGGCCACTTAGGACAGGTTCTACATTTCCATTTATGTGGGACACAAGTTGAAAATCATCAATTTTGACTAAGTCAAGGACCATAACTCTCCCAATACTTCATGGATCTAAATCAAAAGTCCCACAGCTACAATGGAACCTGTGTTATGCAACTATTACAAATAGGTCTAATTCACGTTTTTTAAGACAGGTGGTAGCTTAGTGCAGGATGAATGTAATACTTAAAACTCCCATTGGAGCTTTCTGCTTTACTTTTGACTTGCATTAAACAACCACCTGCATTTTAAGACCGCTATGTTCAATAAATGAGTGGATGCTTAACCCTTTCCTTCATATAAATGCCTTTTCAGACATATGTAAACAGAGAAGACCCAGACCAGACAGCTCCTATTAAAACAGTCTGATCAGGATCTGCTCTGTTTGCACATGAAACAATAAAGATATGATTCTATAGTTGCTGTCATGGCTAAAATATGTGTTCATACAGGGTGTTTCATAATATCTGTTACCATTACAAACTAACATAAAAATTACACAGAACACACAACACAGTCATGTCATATGTCATTTTAAAGGAAACCTTTCAAAGTTTCGAGCATTATAAAAAGTACGGAAGAACATACGTAATGACGTCATCAAAATAAGTTATATTTTCAAGAAGACGCTGCCCATAGAAAAGCGCACTGAAATATTATGAGACTTATTCACCGATCACAGTTATCAGATCAATGCAAATGCGATATCCTGAAGATGAGAAATTGAACAAAATGCAAGTACATAGAATAGTGAATCGATTTGAACAGTCAGGATCGGTAAAAGACAGAAGACATGATAATATATGAGGATGTGATAAGAACTATCTGATATAGATGTGGAATCACGTCCTCATCTAATGAGTACCAAATGACATGTGCCTAAGGTGGGCTGATAAGGAAGGCTGGGATAGCAGTAAAGTTGTTATGGTCACTTTCACCCAATCAAACACTCATTCTCTAATAAACAAGCACATTCACTGGACAATCTGACAAACAATACACTGGACAGTACAAGGACAAGGCCGATACACACATGACATCACATGACCATACTGGACAACTGTACAGGAATACCTGTCTACACTTACTTGAGAGGTTGGCGCAATTCCAACATCAAATGACGGTTTTATAATATTAAAAAATATGGGCGTTGGAGGGAGCGGCTATACTGCTATTTACAGGTACATGTACTGTGTATGTGCATAAATAAAATCTGAATCGAATTGGGTGTGGATTGTCTTTATTAAAGCGAAGGTTTGGGGGCTAATCGCAATCGGTGCGTGCACAAGCACTTTGACAACATTTGCAGCATCAGAGCAGAATAAGACCTTCGCCACGTATCCGGTTCATTTACATTGTTATACAACAACTATAACAAAAATGTTTCTCAATGGATAACTTTGTTCTGCCCCAAACTCTTGTTATTTCGTTTGAGAGTGGTTGTTTGGATCCAATCAACGAAGTGAAACCGATCGACCATTTTATTTGTGTAGTAGCAATGATGCGAGGCCCTCGACGGGGGAAATTCCATTGTTGCTGATGACTCCGTATATACATCAGAATTTTGAGGGATACACAACTTTTATACATGGCTAAACCAATCAAAATCGAGGAATTTACTTTGCAGTATAATAAGTATAATTTATATTCCCGGCAAGTCAAAAAGGAATTATGAAAAACAAGCAAAAAGAAACCATAATTATTATGATTTTATATTTCTTAGGTTACACGGTTATGAGATAAGATTAGGCTAACCGTATTAGCATGCTTGATTTTTTCTGAACCATTTACTCCATAAATACCTTTTCAACACCTTTGCAAATAGACTAGACTCCGATTAGATGTCTCCTGTAGGAGCCGTCTGATCAGGGTCTGCTCCATTGACTTGTAGTCTCCTGTAGGAGCCGTCTGATCAGGGTCTGCTCCATTGACTTGTAGTATAATATAAATCTGATTCTACAGTTTCTGCCTGAGCCAGAATATCCTGTGATCATGTGCCACTATAAAAATAAACTAATAAATATTCATGATGTCATCATTTCTTACATGAATATTCGTAGGGTAAAGGATTAACCCTTTGTATACTGGAAACAAATATATTAGTCATTTGCAAACAGTGTAGACCTAGATCAGAGGACTGTTGTAGGAGCCTTCTGATCAGGTTCTGCACCGTTTTCAAAGACAACAAACGTCTGCAAGGAAAATTGTGATGTAGATGGTTTACTTCATAAATATTCACAGATGGAAGGAGTCAAATATTATAATTAGGTATATAAAAGATTAAATACACCTTTTAATGTATTTGCAAACAGAGTAGATCCAGATCAGACGGCTCCTGTAGGAGCCGTCTGATCAGGGTCTGCTCCGTTTGCATTATAGAATTATATAGATCTGATTCTACCGTTTCTGCCATGGCCAAAAATGTCTACATCCATGTCATTGTAAATATTCAGCTAATTAATATTCATGTTGCCATTATTTCTCTCATCAATGTTCATGTAGTAAAGGGTTAAACAAGTTTAACCCATTCCCTCATAGGCTATTTTTAGATACAACCTCTTTGAATAAATCTACCGAAAAGGAGCATTAACTAGAGAAAAGGATTTTTTTTTAGAATTTTGTTGTTTGAAACCATTGTGATAAATAGAGCATTTGCTCCTATAGGAGCAAATGCTCTAATTATCACAATGGTTTCACAAAGTGACTTCTACAGAGTCGTCATAACACGTCAATATGAGGGAATGGGTTAAGTATGTTATCTTAGCCGACAATAGGAACATATGTAGAAGGCCTAGTATCAACCAAGAGTCCGAGTAAACAAGAGGAATGATTCAGCAAACCAATGCTTATTTTGTTCCACCCTTTACCAGACACAGATATGTTTTCAACAGAGACAACCCAGATCAGAATGATGAATCCTATAGAAGCCTTCAGATCAGGGTCTACTCTGTTTGCTAATGGACTGGTATAGATCAGATTCTACAGTTCCTGCAGTAGCATAAAATTCAGGTATTCATGCATGTATACATACAGTTATAAAAGTCAATAGACAAATACTCATGATGTCATTATTTCTTACATGAAAATTCATGAGGTGAAGGATTAACCCTTCACTGGATAATAAAATAATCCTGCCTTAGTATACCTTGGCAAACAGAGTAGACCAACATTATACAGGTCCTGTAGGAGTCTTCTCTGCTTGTGTCTTTCTTACAGATAACAGTCATGTTCTATATGTTTAACCCTTTCCTCCATAGGCTATTTTTAGATCCAACCTCTTTGTATGCATCTACCGAAAAGGAGCATTAACTAGAGAAAAGGAAATTTTTAGAATTTTGTAATTTGAAACCATTGTGATAAATAGAGCATTTGCTCCTATAGGAGCAAATGTTCTATTTATCACAATGGTTTCAGCAGGTGACTTTTACAGAGGCGTAGAAAGGCGTATTTATGGAGGAAAGGGTTAACCCTTTCCCATGTATGTTCATGTAAGATATAATGACATCATGAATATCAATTAGATTTATTTGCTATAATTGCACTTGGACACAGGAAGTTTTGGCCATGGCAGTCAGTAACTGTAGAATCATATCATAAGCAAACAGAGCACACCCTACTATAGTAGCTATCTGATTTTGGTCTACTCTGTTTGAAAGGCATAGTTATGGATTAAGGATTTATGAATATTCATGAAGTAAAGGATTGAGACCAGGCTGTGACTTTAGGCAAAATGAAAGAAGTGAAAAAGATTCCAGTTAGGATATCTGGGAGATTTCCGCATGAAATTCATTTGGCATGAATATTCATGTAAGAAATAATGACATCATGACTAAATACTATGCTATGGCAGAACTGTAGAATCATATCTATATTATATCATAAGCAAACAGAGCACACCCGGATCAGGCGGCTCCTATAGGAACTGTCTGATCTGGGTCTACTCTGTTTGCTTTTGATATAGTACAGATCTGATTGTACAATTTCTGCAATGACTAAAACTTCCTTTGCTCATAATTATGTCATCATAACACTCAGCTAATCAATATTTCTTCCATTAATATGCATGTGTTAAATGGTTAAAGGCCATCATGTTGATTTCCTAATAGGTTGCTTTAACCCTTTCCTTCATATAAACACCTTTTCATGCATTTGCAAACAGAGTAGACCCAGATCAGACAACTCCTATAGGAGCTGTCTGATCAGGGTCTGCTCTGTTTGCTAATGGATTTTGATAGATTTGTTTCTTTTGAATATTCAGTAGGTATTGAAATTTGGAATGAACATGGAACAGAGGGAAATGGTTACCCGGTCACCCCATGAATGTTCATGTAAGAAATGATGACATTATAATTATTCAATACCACTGACTTTAATTTTTATTGTAAAATCATATCTATATTATTTCATAAACAAACAGCAGACCCTGATCAGATGGCTTCTACAGGGGTCATCTGATCTGGGTCTACTCTGTTTGGAATGGCATAGAAAGGTGTATTTATGGAGTATAGGGTTATTATACACTGCACTGCAAATCGAGGGCTTGGTGCAAAACTATTGTAACTCCATCACTTTGTGAAGGAGTAACAATAGTTTTACACCAAGCCCTCGAAATCTTTACATGCTGAATGTTTATCTGATGGTTTGTAGCTTCACTGTGTTCCTAACTTCATGTGCTTATAACTTCGAGCTCAATATGAAGGTTGCTGTATTTCCTCAAACGGCACATTAGATTGCTGCTCGACTCCTGTGACTAATGTTTATCTGATGGTTTGTAGCTTCACTGTGTTCCTAACTTCATGTGTTTATAACTTCGAGCTCAATATCAAGGTTGCTGTATTTCCTCATACGGCACATCAGATTGCTGCTCGACTCCTGTGACTACTGTGTTAGTAGCCCTGTTGAATATGGTACTGTCAAATAGACTGTTTCTTGTACGGTACTTCGAGGAATCTGTCAGTAGAAAATTGTTCTCTAAATCAGTAATGTGACAAATATAACCCAGATGCCCTAATAAAATCATAAACTGTGCCTACATGACTTGTAAGCTACCCGTGCATATAGCTTGGTCCTTGCATATTACATTTTGTATTTCTAACTAAAGTTATCGTGTGGACACAAAAGTTTGATACCAGCCAGCATGTTTGTCTAGCGATATGCAAGAAAGACAACATACCCCAAGCTAACTTGTCTTATCCCAGAAGGAAAATATATTCTAGGAATTTGATAGAACATTTCTGTAAAGTCAGCAGTCTCTCAGATTTTCAATATCTTTCCAACTTTCCAGAATTCCTCATGGATGACCTATATTTGCAGGAATCTGGTAGAGAACCATCCTATAATAAGTTTGATTGAAACAGATTCAATTGTTTAACCCTTTCCTTCATATAAACACATTTTCATGCATTTGCAAACAGAGAAGACCAAGATCAGACGACTCCTAGAGGAGCAATCTGATCAGGGACTGCTCTGTTTGCTAATGGAATTTGACAGATCTATTTATTGAGCACTGCTAACATATGGCGTGATTATGCAGCCGCAGTACTGGCTAGTGACCCTCACATGTACCCATTTTAACCCCTGGGTGGAGAGGAGGCAACCTCGTATGGGTAGGAGACAAGGAAATGGTTTCTGAAATTTCGAGCTGGTCCAGCTGGGATTTGAACCCTGGACTCCTGGGTTATCACCTCAACGCTCAACCACTAGGCCAAACCACCACCACAAACAGACCCTGATCAGACAGGCTCCTACAGGAAACATCTGATCTGGGTCTACTATATTTGCAAAGACATGATAAGGTGTTTCTATCAGGTAAAGGGCTGATGCTGGTGTTAACCCTTTCCTCCAAAGGCTATTTTTAGACCCATCCACTTTGAATAAATCTACCGAAAAGGAGCATTAACTAGAGAAAAGGACAATTTTAGAATTTTGTAGTTTGAAACCATTGTGATAATTAGAGCATTTGCTCCTATAGGAGCAAATGCTCTATTTATCACAATGGTTTCATAAAGTGACTTTTACAGAGGCGTAGAAAGGCGTATTTATGGAGGAAAGGGTTAAACAAAGTGGAATGGTCCATCATCTTTTAACTTTTCTTAATAGATACACCTTCTTTATTATGTCTTTGCAAGCAGAATAGACCCAGTTCAGATGGCTCCTGTAGGATCTGTCTACTCTGTTTTTAATATGAAATTATAATGGATTATACCCATACAAAAAAAAACCTGTGTAAAAATGGCATTATAAAAATTCAGCTAATAAATATCCCTGATGACATTATTTTTTACTTGAATATTCAACTTGGAAAGAGTGCTTAGTGCTAGTTTGGGGTACTTCAATGCTGAGAAATATCAAAGTTAGATTGACATGGCTTGAGTATGCGTAGTTGGGTTCATATGTACTTACTGTCTAACCCTGGCTTTCTGAACTTTTTGTTGTACATTTTTATGGCGATAAAGGCCACAACAAGAACAAGCAAGAGAACACCAATAACAAGTCCAGCCACAGCTCCTCCGCTCATCCCACCAGAATCACTAGAATAAAACAATACCAAAGATATATACTGTGACCAATCCTACGTTAAACACGTGCTGAATTTGGTTTTTCTTGTTACCATAGACATACATTGTATAAAGCAGTAATATGATCAGCACAGTTTTCTACATCTGTAACCCACTCCCTCTAATTCTTTTTTAAAACCAAAACTCTTTGAATAAATCTACTGAAAATGATTATTCACTATAAAAAAGGATTTTTTTTAGAAGTTTGTAGTTTTGAAAGCATTGTGATAAGAAGAGCATTTGCTCCTTCAAATTAGAAGCAAATGCTCTACTTATCACAATGGTTCAAAAAGTGACTGTTACAGAGGCATCAACCTTTTCCTTTATATAAACATATTTTCACACATTTGCAAACAGAGTAGACCCAGATCAGATGGCTCCTATAGGAGCCATCTGATCAGGGTCTGCTCTGTTTGCTTTTGACATGATATAGATCTGATTCTACAGTTTTTGTCCAAGTAAAACATTTTCACATTATAAAAACTTGTGTTGCTGTTCGGACGGCTGTTTGTTCTGTATGTGGTGTTTCCTGAATGACTCATATTTGTACTTCAGCTAATAAATCTTCATGAAGTAATAATTTTGAACAGGGTGTCGGGAAGACAATAACTAGATAAAGATTTACGACAGATTCATTGACTGTTTATTTACTGACATTCATTTAAACTCTAATGTATACATAAACATGGTTACGTTGACACCGTCATGTTGATGTAGGACTAAGTGACATTATTAGTTATACAGATCATTAGCGGGGTATCTGACTTTTTGTTTCCTGCTGAGAAAAATCATGTTGCCCGAGCCGTTAGGCGAGGGTTACATGTATTTTCCTCAGCAGGAAATAAAAAGTCAGATATCCCGCCAATGATCTGTATAACGATTTTATTATACTGCAAAGTTTAATATTTGTAGCAGTTAATTAGCGTTGTTAATGTAGGCGTCGTTTTGCTTCCCCTCAGGGGCCTCTTACTGTAAGGTAAGTGCTTATATATCACTCTGCAACCCTAGTTCATTGTGTATAATAACCAGTTCATTATATTTATGGATAGAAAGGGATCTTCCAAGTGCATTAGTTTATCAAAGGATTGAAAGAATCAGACGTTAGTAAAACTTTCAGCAGATCAGCGGTTAAGCAGACACTATTCAACTTAATTGAGGGAATTTTGGCGCAGTTCCGACGTCATTTGAATGACGTCAAAATGACGGTTTTATAATATTCAAACAATGGGCATTGGAAGGAGCGGCTATACTGCAATTTACAGGTACGTGTACTGTGCATGTACATAAATAAAATCTGAATCTAATTGGGTGTGGGTTATCTTTGTAACAGCGGGGTTTTGGGGCTAATCGGTACGTGCATAAGCACATTTGCAGCATCAAAGCAGAATAAGACCTTCGCCACATATAGGGTTCATTTACATTGTTATACAACAACTATAACAAAAATGTTTCTCAATGGATAACTTTTTTCCGCCCCAAGCTCTTGTTATTTCGTTTGAGAGCGGTTGTTTGAATCGAATCGACGAAGTGAAGCTGGTCGGCCATTTTTATTTTGTTATAGTAAGGAAGCGAGGCCCTCGGCGGGGGAAATTCCATTGTTGCTCATGACTCCGTATATACATCAGCATTTAGAGGGATACACGGCTTTTATACATGGCTAACTGACCAATCAAAATCGAGGATTTTACTTTGCGTTATAATAAACAGTATTACGCGTTCTACTGCACAAAACTGTCTCCATAACACAGGGAAAGAGTTAATGGAGGAAAGAGTTAAGGAACATTGGAGTGTTAAAAAGCAGGTGGTTGTTAATACAGGACAAAAGTTATGCAGAAAGCTCAAATAAGAGATTTCTATGTTAAATTTGACCACCATTAACCTACCATCTGTCTTAAAAACCCAGATTTAGACCTCTTATCAATAGTCGCTTAAGACAGGTTCTACTATATGTATACATTAGTATAGAAACAAAACTTCTAGGTGAGAGATTTATCTAAATATCATTTCCCGCACTTACTTGGTTTGGTTTAGATCTGAATTATTTTCAAAAGTTAACCCTTTACTCCATAAATATGCCTTTTTATGCCTTTGCAAACAGAGTAGACCCAGATCATACGGCTCCTATAGGAGCTGTTTGCTTATGATATAATATATGATTCTACAGTTTCTGCCATGCTTAAAAAATCCTGTTCCTGTGTTATTAAAACAAATCAATATAATTATTATTTGTGATGTCATTATTTCTTACATGAATATTCATGGAGTAAAGGGTTAATCACAATATTTGCTAATAATCGCAATATTTGCTAATACAGAATAACCTGATACCTCATAGATACACCTTTACAAACAAAGTAAACCCAGATCAGATGGTTCCTGTAGCATCCACTCTGCTTACTCCGTAAATACACCTTTACAAACTTTTTCAAAGTCAATACAGATGAGCTGTCTGATCAGGGTCTGCTCTGTTTGATAGTGGAACAATAAATATCTGACTTTACATTTTCTGTCAAGGCTAACAATTGCTATGTTCATAAACCGCTATTAAAATTAATCTAATCAATATTCATGATGTCATTATTTCCTACATGAATATTCATGGAGTAAAGGCTTAATAGAACTCATTCTACAGTTCCTTTCAATATTCCCTTGTTTATATGACAATACCAGAATTCCATCACAGAAATGCTTTTTCATGCATTTTTGCCAACAGAGTAGATCCAGATCAGATAATTCTTATAGGAGCTTCGGTTCAGGGTCTGCTCTGTTCGCATATGAAATTTTATTGATCAGATCCTGCAGTATCTATCAGGATGAAAAAAAAAAATCATGATCCAGACCCAACTATGAAAATTACGTGTATTAATTTTCATGAGGTCATAAACTTTTCAAGAAATCTGAAACAGAGAAAGGGTTACTAAACATATATGAAGTGATACATTCATGAGGGAAAGGGTTGATACATTATTACATACAATAGACATTCATGAGGGTAAGGGTTGATACATTATTACATACCGGTAGACATTCATGAGGGAAAGGGTTGATACATTATTACATACCGGTAGACATGGTACGTTGATACATTATCACATACCGGTAGACATTCATGAGGGAAAGGGTACGTTGATACATTATCACATACCGGTAGACATTCATGAGGGAAAGGGTACGTTGATACATTATCACATACCGGTAGACATTCATGAGGGAAAGGGTACGTGGATACATTATCACATACCGGTAGACATTCATGAGGGAAAGGGTACGTTGATACATTATCACATACCGGTAGACATTCATGAGGGAAAGGGTACGTGGATACATTATCACATACCGGTAGACATTCATGAGGGAAAGGGTACGTTGATACATTATTACATACCGGTAGACATTCATGAGGGAAAGGGTATGTTGATACATT
Organism: Azorinus chamasolen; assembly: GCA_963576725.1. Classification (NCBI taxonomy): domain Eukaryota; kingdom Metazoa; phylum Mollusca; class Bivalvia; order Cardiida; family Solecurtidae; genus Azorinus; species Azorinus chamasolen. The sequence goes on from OY755244.1 coordinate 25,189,874, forward strand.
ATTACATACCGGTAGACATTCATGAGGGAAAGGGTTGATGCATTATTACATACCGGTAGACATTCATGAGGGAAAGGGTTGATGCATTATTACATACCAGTAGACATTCATGAGGGAAAGGGTTGATGCATTATTACATACCGGTAGATATTCATGAGGGAAAGGGTTGATGCATTATTACATACCAGTAGACATTCATGTGGGAAAGGGTTGATGCATTATTACATACCGGTAGACATTCATGAGGGAAAGGGTTGATGCATTATTACATACCGGTAGACATTCATGTGGGAAAGGGTTGATGCATTATTACATACCGGTAGACATTCGTGAGGGAAAGGGTTGATGCATTATTACATACCGGTAGACATTCATGAGGGAAAGGGTATGTTGATACATTATTACATACCGGTAGACATTCATGAGGGAAAGGGTTGATGCATTATTACATACGGTAGACATTCATGAGGGAAAGGGTTGATGCATTATTACATACCGGTAGACATTCATGAGGGAAAGGGTTGATACATTATTACATACCGGTAGACATGGTACGTTGATACATTATCACATACCGGTAGACATTCATGAGGGAAAGGGTACGTTGATACATTATCACATACCGGTAGACATTCATGAGGGAAAGGGTACGTTGATACATTATCACATACCGGTAGACATTCATGAGGGAAAGGGTACGTGGATACATTATCACATACCGGTAGACATTCATGAGGGAAAGGGTACGTTGATACATTATCACATACCGGTAGACATTCATGAGGGAAAGGGTACGTGGATACATTATCACATACCGGTAGACATTCATGAGGGAAAGGGTACGTTGATACATTATTACATACCGGTAGACATTCATGAGGGAAAGGGTATGTTGATACATTATTACATACCGGTAGACATTCATGAGGGAAAGGGTTGATGCATTATTACATACCGGTAGACATTCATGAGGGAAAGGGTTGATGCATTATTACATACCAGTAGACATTCATGAGGGAAAGGGTTGATGCATTATTACATACCGGTAGATATTCATGAGGGAAAGGGTTGATGCATTATTACATACCAGTAGACATTCATGTGGGAAAGGGTTGATGCATTATTACATACCGGTAGACATTCATGAGGGTAAGGGTTGATGCATTATTACATACCGGTAGACATTCATGAGGGAAAGGGTTGATGCATTATTACATACCGGTAGACATTCATGAGGGAAAGGGTTGATGCATTATTACATACCGGTAGACATTCATGAGGGAAAGGGTTGATGCATTATTACATACCGGTAGACATTCATGAGGGAAAGGGTTGATACATTATTACATACCGGTAGACATTCATGAGGGAAAGGGTTGATGCATTATTACATATAGTAGATATTCATGAGGGAAAGGGTTGATGCATTATTACATACCGGTAGACATTCATGAGTGAAAGGGTTGATACATTATTACATACCGGTAGACATTCATGAGGGAAAGGGTTGATACATTATTACATACTGGTAGACATTCATGAGGGAAAGGGTTGATGCATTATTACATACAGTAGACATTCATGAGGGAAAGGGTTGATGCATTATTACATACTGGTAGACATTCATGAGGGAAAGGGTTGATGCATTATTACATACTGGTAGACATTCATGAGGGAAAGGGTTGATGCATTATTACATACCGGTAGACATTCATGAGGGAAAGGGTTGATACATTATTACATACCGGTAGACATTCATGAGGGAAAGGGTTGATACATTATTACATACAGTAGACATTCATGAGGGAAAGGGTTGATGCATTATTACATACCGGTAGTCATTCATGAGGGAAAGGGTACGTTGATACATTATTACATACCGGTAGACATTCATGAGGGAAAGGGTTGATGCATTATTACATACGGTAGACATTCATGAGGGAAAGGGTTGATGCATTATTACATACGGTAGACATTCATGAGGGAAAGGGTTGATAAATACGGACGGACCCACATTCGCTACCTATGTGGTACTTTTCTTATGGGGTAACATTTTCACGAAAAAACACCTAATGTGGTACCACATTTTCTTTCAGTTCAATAGGTACTTGAGGCTTACTTGTTGCCGGTGATTATATGGCATATTTTGTCCAAAGTCAATGTTGTATGACGATTGTGAAGACATCCATGTCCTTGGAAAATACAATAACCATATTTTTTCTTGGACAAAAAAGTTTCGTCCTGATATTTTGTTCGTGACTTGTGGTACTTTCTTACAAGCGATTCAATACACCTCATAAAGGTATCCTGGACACAAATAACCATAGTCAGTGATGTGATATATCGCATCAGTCCAAAGTACCACGTAAGGGATATCTTGACACGAATCTTACCACATAGGACCCAAAATGTAAACACCGGTACACATTCATGAGGGAAAGGATTGATACATTATTACATACCGGTAGACATTCATGAGGGAAAGGGTACGTTGATACATTATCACATACCGGTAGACATTCATGAGGGAAAGGGTTGATACATTATTACATACCAGTAGACATTCATGAGGGAAAGGGTTGATAAGTTATCACATACCGGTAGACATTCATGAGGGAAAGGGTTGATGCATTATTACATACCAGTAGACATTCATGAGGGAAAGGGTTGATGCATTATTACATACCAGTAGACATTCATGAGGGAAAGGGTACGTTGATACATTATTACATACCGGTAGACATTCATGAGGGAAAGGGTTGATGCATTATTACATACAGTAGACATTCATGAGGGAAAGGGTACGTTGATGCATTATTACATACTGGTAGACATTCATGAGGGAAAGGGTACGTTGATACATTATTACATACCGGTAGACATTCATGAGGGAAAGGGTTGATGCATTATTACATACAGTAGACATTCATGTGGGAAAGGGTTGATGCATCATTACATACCGGTAGACATTCATGAGGGAAAGGGTTGATACATTTTTACATACCGGTAGACATTCATGAGGGAAAGGGTTGATGCATTATTACATACTGGTAGACATTCATGAGGGAAAGGGTTGATGCATTATTACATACCGGTAGACATTCATGAGGGAAAGTGTTGATGCATTATTACATACTGGTAGACATTCATGAGGGAAAGGGTTGATGCATTATTACATACCGGTAGACATTCATGAGGGAAAGGGTTGATACATTTTTACATACCAGTAGACATTCATGAGGGAAAGGGTTGATGCATTATTACATACTGGTAGACATTCATGAGGGAAAGGGTTGATGCATTATTACATACCGGTAGACATTCATGAGGGAAAGTGTTGATGCATTATTACATACTGGTAGACATTCATGAGGGAAAGGGTTGATGCATTATTACATACCGGTAGACATTCATGAGGGAAAGGGTTGATACATTTTTACATACCAGTAGACATTCATGAGGGAAAGGGTTGATGCATTATTACATACCGGTAGACATTCATGAGGGAAAGGGTTGATGCATTATTACACACCGGTAGACATTCATGAGGGAAAGGGTTGATGCATTATTACATACCGGTAGACATTCATGAGGGAAAGGGTTGATACATTATTACATACCAGTAGACATTCATGAGGGAAAGGGTACGTTGATACATTATTACATACCAGTAGACATTCATGAGGGAAAGGGTTGATACATTATTACATACCAGTAGACATTCATGAGGGAAAGGGTACGTTGATACATTTTTACATACCGGTAGACATTCATGAGGGAAAGGGTTGATACGTTATTACATACCAGTAGACATTCATGAGGGAAAGGGTTGATACATTATTACATACAGTAGACATTCATGTGGGAAAGGGTTGATGCATTATTACATACCAGTAGACATTCATGAGGGAAAGGGTTGATACATTATTACATACCGGTAGACATTCATGAGGGAAAGGGTACGTTTATACATTATTACATACAGTAGACATTCATGAGGGAAAGGGTACGTTGATGCATTATTACATACCGGTAGTCATTCATGAGGGAAAGGGTACGTTGATACATTATTACATACTGGTAGACATTCATGAGGGAAAGGGTACATTGATGCATTATTACATACCGGTAGTCATTCATGAGGGAAAGGGTACGTTGATACATTATTACATACCAGTAGACATTCAAGAGGGAAAGGGTTGATACATTATTACATACAGTAGACATTCATGAGGGAAAGGGTACGTTGATGCATTATTACATACCGGTAGTCATTCATGAGGGAAAGGGTACGTTGATACATTATTACATACTGGTAGACATTCATGAGGGAAAGGGTACGTTGATACATTATTACATACCGGTAGACATTCATGAGGGAAATGGTTGATGCATTATTACATACGGTAGACATTCATGAGGGAAAGGGTTGATACATTATTACATACAGTAGACATTCATGAGGGAAAGGGTTGATGCATTATTACATCTTGACACGAATCTTACCACATACGACCCAAAAAGTAAACACCGGTACACATTCATGAGGGAAAGGGTTGATACATTATTACATACAGTAGACATTCATGAGGGAAAGGGTACGTTGATACATTATTACATACCGGTAGACATTCATGAGGGAAAGGGTTGATGCATTATTACATACCAGTAGACATTCATGAGGGAAAGGGTTGATGCATTATTACATACCGGTAGACATTCATGAGGGAAAGGGTTGATGCATTATTACATACCGGTAGACATTCATGAGGGAAAGGGTTGATGCATTATTACATACAGTAGACATTCATGAGGGAAAGGGTTGATACATTATTACATACCAGTAGACATTCATGAGGGAAAGGGTTGATACGTTATCACATACCGGTACACATTCATGAGGGAAAGGGTTGATGCATTATTACATACCGGTAGACATTCATGAGGGAAAGGGTTGATGCATTATTACATACCAGTAGACATTCATGAGGGAAAGGGTTGATGCATTATTACATACCGGTAGACATTCATGAGGGAAAGGGTTGATGCATTATTACATACCGGTAGACATTCATGAGGGAAAGGGTTGATGCATTATTACATACAGTAGACATTCATGAGGGAAAGGGTTGATACATTATTACATACCAGTAGACATTCATGAGGGAAAGGGTTGATACATTTTTACATACCAGTAGACATTCATGAGGGAAAGGGTTGATGCATTATTACATACCGGTAGACATTCATGAGGGAAAGGGTTGATGCATTATTACACACCGGTAGACATTCATGAGGGAAAGGGTACACTGATGCATTACTACATACCGGTAGACATTCATGAGGGAAAGGGTTGATACATTATTACATACCGGTAGACATTCATGAGGGAAAGGGTACGTTTATACATTATTACATACAGTAGACATTCATGAGGGAAAGGGTACGTTGATGCATTATTACATACCGGTAGTCATTCATGAGGGAAAGGGTACGTTGATACATTATTACATACTGGTAGACATTCATGAGGGAAAGGGTACATTGATGCATTATTACATACCGGTAGTCATTCATGAGGGAAAGGGTACGTTGATACATTATTACATACCAGTAGACATTCATGAGGGAAAGGGTTGATACATTATTACATACAGTAGACATTCATGAGGGAAAGGGTACGTTGATGCATTATTACATACCGGTAGACATTCATGAGGGAAAGGGTTGATGCATTATTACATACCGGTAGACATTCATGAGGGAAAGGGTTGATACATTATTACATACCGGTAGACATTCATGAGGGAAAGGGTTAACACCTTTTCAAACAGAGTATACTCAGAACAAATGGCTCCAACAGGGGCCATGATCAGGGTCTGTTCTGTTTACTAATCACTCAACCCTTTCCTCCATAAATACGCCTTTCTACGCCTCTGTAAAAGTCACTTTATGAAACCATTGTGATAAATAGAGCATTTGCTCCTATAGGAGCAAATGCTCTATTTATCACAATGGTTTCAAACTATAAAATTCTAAAATTTTCCTTTGCTCTAGTTAATGTTCCTTTTCGGTAGACTCATTCAAAGAGGTTGGGTCTAAAAATAGCCTATGAAGGAAAGGGTTATTATAGATCTTATTCTATAGTTCCTATCATGGGAAAATGTTCATTTGTTCAACATGCCATTGTAAAAAATCGGCTAATTAACATTCAAGATATCATTACTTCTTTTATTAAACAGTATGCTGCACAAATTTCCGCAAATTTTGCGTTTCAAACCGACTTCAGAATCTGAATCTATGTACCTTACACTTACTTAACACTAAACAGCACGGTGGAAAAGGGTTAGAGAAAATTATAGAAATGGATTGCTACAGAAACCAACGGAACAGCGTTCACCACTGACCGGAATCTGTCGTAAGATTCAAATTTGCATACCAGATGTACTCATTCGATGTATATGTAGGTTAACAACCAGTGTCAGCCATTGTTACATGTGATAACAACCTAATTAATATTCAAAGCGTTGTTCCGAAATAGAATCAGAGTAATTCGGAACTTTGCCGAAGATGTCCACTGATTTCCGTACAAAATCCCCATTTCTAAAAAGGAGGCTCCTTTAACGGATTTAGCACTATTAGGATAAAGATAATAATTAGCTGAACAAATATATTCTGTTGAAAAATGGGTTGTAAGCATTATTTTCATTATATGTAAATGTGTACAACTTCTGGTGTTGATTAATCCTTTACTCCAGAAATACGTTTCTACACCTTTGCAAACAGAGCAGACCCAGATCAGACAGCTGATCAGGGTCTGTTCTGTTTGCTTATGATATAATGCAGATATGATTATGCAGTTTCCACCATGGCCAAACGTTCCTGTGCCTACATGCTATTTTGACAATTAACCTAATTACCGTAATATTTATGATGTCATTATGCTTTACATGAATATTCATGGAGTAAAGGGTTAATACGAAAAATGCACATAATAATATTCACTAAAGAGCTAACCTGTGGGTTGTTAAGGCTTTGCCTGTAGATGAATCAGCTGTAACAGTTGGGGCACCTGATATTGGGTGTAGCCCAGAAGCCGTGGAGCCTATGACCAGTGGTGGCTTGGTTGTGTGGGTAACAAAATTTGGTGTAGTAGAAGCCAGATCTGAGACACTGCAAAACCGTTGAAAACAAAACAGGAATAAACTTTCTGCATGCTTGCGACTAAACCATGATTACCTATGCAAACAGTGTAGATCCAGATGAAATGCCACATTATGTGTCGTCTCTATGGATAACATTTGTTTGACACTTACACCATATTTTTGCAAAGACATGAAAGAAATTTTATTTAAACAAGAGGGCAAAGATGGCCCTTAATTGCTCCCCTGATTACCATAGATTTAAGATTTTTGCTGTGTAGCCCATGGGTAGGGCCAATATTGACCTTAGGGACAATATTTGAACAATGTTGATAGTGGATCATGAGCAGTGGTTCTGCAGAACAAGATTTTCAAAGATTTAGAATATTGATTTCATCAAGACAATGATTCTGACCAATGAAGATTGGGCTAAAAATGTGCCTTTAGAGTATTTTTCTAAGATTTGACCTAGTGACCTACTTTTTATTCCCCTCCACCCATGACACACTCAATCTTGATATCACCAAGACAAAATCTCTGATCAAGTTTGTGGAAGATTGGGCTAAAAATGTGGCCGCTGGAGTGTAAACTAGATTTTTCTAAGATATGACATGGTGACCTACTTTATGACCAAACGTAACCCATTTTCAAACTTGTCTAAGATTTTATTAGGACAATCATTCTGACCAATTTTCATGAAGATTTGGCTATAAATGTGGCCTCTAGAGTGTTCACAAGGTTTTCCTACTATTTCACCTAATGACCTAGTTTTTAACCCCACATAACCCACTTTCAAACTCTTCAAGATTTTATCAAGACAATCATTATGACTAAGGTTCATGAAGATTGGACAAAAAATGTGACCACTAGAGTGTTCACAAGGTTTTTCTACTGTTTGACCTAGTGACCTAGTTTTTAACCCCACTTGACCCATTTTCAAACTCGTCCGAGATTTTATCAAGACATTCATTCTGACCAAGTTTCATGAAGATTGGACTAAAATTGTGACCACTAGTGTTCACAAGGTTTTTCTACTGTTTGACCTAGTGACCTAGTTTTTAACCCCACTTGACCCACTTTCAAACTCGTCTGAGATTTTATCAAGACATTCATTCTTACCAAGTTTCATGAAGAGTGAACTAAAATTGTGACCACTAGTGTTCACAAGGTTTTTCTACTGTTTGACCTAGTGACCTAGTTTTTAACCCCACTTGACCCACTTTCAAATTCGTCCGAGATTTTATCAAGACATTCATTCTTACCAAGTTTCATGAAGATTGGACTAAAATTGTGACCACTAGAGTGATCACAAGGTTTTTCTGGATGACCCAGTGACCTAGTTTTTTACCCCATGTAACCCACTTTTCAAACTTCTCCAAGATTTTATCAAGACATTCATTCTGACCAAGTTTCATGAAATTTGGGCTAAAACTGTGACCTCTAGATTGTTCACAAGGTTTTCCTACTATTTGACCTTGTGACCTAGTTTTTAATCCAACTTGACTCACTTTCGAAATCATCCGAGATTTTATCAAGACATTCATTCATGAAGATTGGACTACAATTGTAACCACTAAAGTGTTCACAAGCAAATTGTTGACGATGCACGCCCGACGCCGGACACTCAAGTCTCCCAAAAGCTCACCCTGAGCTTTGCTCAGGTGAGCTAAAAAATTGAAGCCGACGGCAATTTGTTGCAGATGAAACATTACTTTGCATGCAAAAAGTAATCTCTTTCCTTAATAAATACAGTAAACCGAAATCAGATGACTGGTTAAGGTGATGTCTGATCAGGGTCTGATCTGTTTGCTAATCATTAATGGTATATAATAACATAGATGTGATTTTAGAGGTCCTGCTAAGGTAGATAAACTCCTGTGTCCATGTACCATTAAAAAATTCAGATAATAAATATTCATGATGAAATTATCCTTACATGAATATTGATCAGGCAAAGCATTAACAAGGGTATTTTTTCCAAGACAACAGTAAGTAATATAAACTATCATTATCCAAATATATTTATATAAAATCACTATTTTACTCTTGACTCCATTAATACGCCTTATAAAGGCTTAAAGGCCTGTGTATCAGGCCCTTCATACAGAGTAGACCTATATCACATGGCTCCTACAGGACTGTCATCTGATCAAGGTTTGCTCCGTTTGGTTATGAGATTATATAGATCAGATTCTACAGTTTCTGCCAAAGCAGAAAAATCATGTTCATATGTCATTATAACAAGAGGGCCATGATGGCCCTGATATCGCTCACCTGACAATCAGGAGAAGATTTTCAAAGTTTTCATTATATGTTTCTATAGAAAACTGGCCACCCATGGGGCGGGCCAATTTTGACTCCAGGGGCATAATTTATATAACTTCTGTAGAGGACCTAAACATGATGCTATGTGCCAAATATGAAAGCTAAGAACCTTCCAGTTTCAGAGGAGAAGATTTTCAAAGTTTCACTATAAGTTTCTATTGAAAACTGGCCACCCCTGGGGTGGGGCAGGGCCAATTTTGACCTCTAGGACATAATTTATATAACTTTTGTAGAGGACCTGAACATCATCTATGTGCCAAATATGAAAGCTGAGAACCTTCCAGTTTCAGAGGAGAGGATTTTCAAAGTTTCAATATATGTTTCTATTGAAAACTGGCCACCCCTTCGGCGGGGCTAATTTTAACCCCAGGGGCATAATTTTTGTAGAGGACCTGAACATGATGCTATGTGCCAAATATGAAAGCTGAGACCTTCCAGTTTCAGAGAAGAAGATTTTTAAAGTTTTCATATTATGTTTCTAGTGAAAATTGGCCATCCCTGGGGCGGGGCTAATTTTGACCCCAGGGGCATAATTAATTTTTGTAGAGGACCTGAACATGATGCACTGATGCGGGACGATGGACAACGCAACCGCACGACGATGGACGTCAGGCGATCACAAAACTCACCCTGAGTACTTTGTGCTCTGGTGAGCTAAATATGAATCTTATAAATGTTCATGACATCATCTGGGTCCATGCTTATAAAGCTTTTTAGTTGAGTCTGAGTTCGTTCTCAAGCTTTTGATTGGTCAGATTTGAGTTCTCAAGCTTTTGATTGACCAATCAAAAACTTGAGAACGAACTCAGACTCAACTAAAAGTTTTATGAGCATGGACCCAGTTCTTATACGAATATTCATGAAGAAAATGGCTAAATGTACACTAATTATCCTTAGTAATCTTCCCTCTCCACTGGTTTATAAGCTGAATAACCTTTTCCCTGTTGAATATTCATGTAAGAAATAATGACATCATGAATATTAATTTCAGCAGAATATTTATAATGGCATAATCATGTACATGTGCATAAGATGTCTTGGTATTTCCAGAAACTGTAGAATCAGATCATCTAATCAGGATCTACTCTGTTTGCAAAGGTGTAGAAAGGTGTATTTTTGGAGGGAAGGTTTCAGGGTAGAAGAAACATGTTGCAAACTAACGTTACAAACTTACAAACATGTACTAAATATTACGTAAAACAAGGGACTTTATAACATATTCCCCTACAATCAACACATTCATACTCATTCCTGTGAATGAATGAAATGTGTTAAGTGGTTTTTACAAACAGTGCAGACCCAGATCAGAGAATGTTATTAGGGTTAACACTTGTACAGAGATATTGGACAATAGTGACAAAAGTCTAGATCCATATTAGATGCCACATTCCAGTAGCGCTTGAGCTAGTTCAAAATCATTCCCCAATACAGTAAACCTGTAAACCCCTCTATACCGGATGTTCAATTAAGTATAAATATTGGTCTTGGAGACAGGTGGCAGCTTAATGCAGGGTGAAAGTCATGCAGAAAGCTCTTGACTTTCACCCTGCATTAAGCAGATACCTGCCTAAAAGTATCTAAATTCCTCGAAACTAGAATTCCGGTTTAGAAGGGTTTTACTGCACTGTTTTCCCAATTACTTCTACATGGCTGTACCGTGTAACAGGCTTTTTTTGTGTGACTTCTGGTTTCTGTGATATCTCTGGTTTCTGTGTGACTTCTGGTTTCTGAGATATATCTGGTTTCTGTGATATCTCTGGTTTCTGTGTGGCTCCTGGTTTCTGCGATATATCTGGTTCCTGTGTGACTCCTGGCTTCTGTGTGGCTCCTGGTTTCTGCGATATATCTGGTTTCTGTGTGGCTCCTGGCTTCTGTGATATCTCTGGTGGTACATGTATACCTATAACACATGTGTAACTAGAACTGTAAGCCATTACCAGACAGCAAATTTTTAGTGAATCAAGGGCCATAACTCAGAGGTGTGTAATGCGATTTGACTGGTAATTGAACTTGATCAAGATTTTGTGCCTATGAACATTTTCTGCAAGTTATGATGAAGATCAGATGAAAACTATTTGAGTAAGAGGGCAGACAAAAAAAGTGTGATGGACTGACAGACTGACTGACAGACAGGGCGATTACTACAGGGTACAGACACCACGGTGTGGGGCCCTAATGAATGACATTGATTAATCATTACCCAATCGTAACCCTCATTTAATTGTAAGCCAATCGCAGCACTTCATGTGTGTTGTCTGTTGTATTACTAAGCTGTTTGTAACCAATTGACAACACAGCTGTCAGCTATAGCTTGTTTCACATTCTATGGCATTTTTTAAGGCTTATGTGGTAAAAAGAATCTTACATTTGTGCTCATTACAAATTATTTTTATGAAACTTGTTTACCAAAATGAATATGCCACTTACTAAAGCTCCTCTCATATTATAATAGTAATCTCGTTTCGTTAAAGCAATTTGAAATTAACCCTTCGCTTGCTATTCACGTTAATATACCTACCTGTAAATAGTGAAGACCCAGATGAGACAGCTCCTGCAGGAGCTGTCTCATCAGGGTCTGCACTATTTACAAATTGACTGTGCAACCAGTGCACTCCAAAGCAGTGATTTCACAGTGAAATATTTGTACACAGTGAAAATATATGTAGTTATACAACAGGGCATGGGTAAAGAAGGAGAAATGTATTTTAAAATTAAGCGAAGGGTTAACACTCGTGTAAGATCCTCTATCTATTCACTTACCGCTGCCTTTCCATGAGTCTAACTCATTTCATAATGTGCATGTTATAATTCATTTCACCTATTGCTCCCTTTCCATTAGTTTAACTAATTTTAAAATGTGCATATTATAATATATGTTACCATCTATTGCTCCGTTTCCATGGATTTCATAATTTTATAATGTGCATATTATGTCATCTATCATGTTTTATTTCCATGGTTTTAACTCATTTCATAATATGTATATTATATGTCATCTATTGCTAAATTTCAATGGGGTTAACTCATTTTATAATGTGCATTTTACAAAAAAAAGTTACCCATGTTTGCCTTTCCATGGGTTTAACTGTCAATTCATAACAACATTTTCTGTTACGATGATCAAGATTTTGTAAAGAAAATGAAGAAAAAAGTAATTTGACAAATGAAACCATTATCCATCTATAACCAATGGAATATACTGCAAATCAATTTCACTTCCTGCTGATAGAGTTTGCTCTGTACAAATGTGCGCCAGAACTGACTGGTTCTTACCTGTGTATTTACTGGTTCTTACCTGTGTATTGACTGGTTCTTACCTGTGTATTTTGTACTAAGTTGAGGTGGTGTAGGGGGTGGCTTTGGTGTAGATGTTGGAAAAAATCGAGAAACATTTAAATTTTTCAACTCATCTTCATCCTTCCAGATGCAAGTTGGAAAATGAACAGCACTCTTTTTACAGTGGTTCAGCTGAACACAGATTTCAAGGTCTTCTCTGAACAGGAAATAAGATGGAAATTTAAACCTTTACTCATACAGATTATACATTGTAGATGAAAATTCATGTAAGAAATAATGTATGTGCGAATACTAATGGACTTAACCCATCCCCGCTTTGGTTATTTTTAGATCCAACCTCTGTGAATAAATCTAACAAAAAGGAGCATTTACTAAAGAAAAGGAAAATTTAAGACATTTGCAGCAAGCAAATGCTCTATTTATCACAATGGTTTCAAAAAATGACTTTTACAGAGGCATCAAAAGTTGTCAATATGAGGAAATGGGTTAACATTTTTCGTGACATATGAGCCAACAACATTTAGACCCCAGTAAAAGCTGTAGAATCAGATCTAACTGTATATAATTCCAATATAAACCAGAATAGACCATGTTCAGACAGCTCCTGTAAGTTTACTTTGTTAGCAAAGGTGTACGAGGGCATATATGAAGTAAAGGGTTAAACCATTCCATCATACTGATGCCTTTGTGAAAGTCACTTTTGAAACCATTGGGATAAGTAGAGCATTTGCTCCATAGGAGCAAATGCTCTATTTATCACAATGGTTTCAAAATGTTGCAAACTTCTAAAATGTTCTTCTACTCTAGTAAATGCTCTTGTTAAGTACATGTAGATTTATTCAAAGAGGTTTGATCTAAAAATAGCCTGTAGCATGTTGACTTCTATGTGCGTAATTCTGCATGTTAACATTTTATAATTCGTTTCTCTTCGACATTCTCTAGATGAGTATCAGTATTGTTTATCCCTTTACTCCATGAATATTCATGTAAGAAATAATGACATCATGAAAAATAATTAGATTAATAATTATTATTATAATAGAACTTGGGACACAGAAATGTTTGTCCTTGGCAGACGTTGTAGAATCATATCTATATCATAAGCAAACAGAGCAGAATCTGATTGGACTGTCTGATCTGGGTCTACTCTGTATGCAAAGGTGTAGAAAGGTGTATGTTATGCTTAAAGACATGCTTCAATAAACTAACCTTTTCCGAAGGAATAACCAGTCAGTGTTTAGCTAGAGAATTTTGACTAACAAAGTGCAGACCCTGATCAGAGGGATCCTCTAGGAGCCCTCTGATCTGGGTCTAAACTGTTTGCAAATGAACATACATGTATATCCCACATTCAAAGGGATAGACGAACAAAGAAATCAGAATCAGTGTTTTCTCAATCTAAACTTTCCGACACTCTAACATGAGTTAGTTAAATCTTTACCTCATGAATATTCATGTAGGAAATAATGACATCATTAACTCTATGCACGCTAGCGGCGAAACTGTGATTAACTATGCAAAGAGTTTGGATCCAGATGAGACGCCGCATAATGCGGCGTCTCATCAGGATCCAAACTGTTTGTCATCTTGATCATATTTTTGCAAAGAAATTAGAGAAAAGTTATTTTAAGAATTGAAGCAGACGACAATTGTTGCAGATGAAATAATACTAAGCGTGCAAAGAATTAATATCAACTGGATGCATTTTATAAGAAAAAAATTGATATGTTCATAATTATGCTGAAAAGTTTTTCTAAATAGAATATGAACACATCAAATTATGGCCATCAAAGAAACTGTAGAATTAGAGCTACCGGTATATTATTTCATAAAGTAAATACAGCAGACCCTGACAAAACGACTCCTACAGGAGCTGTCTGATCTGGGTCTACTCTGCTTGCAAAGGTGTATCTATGGAGTAAAGGAATAAAATACAAATTGATGATAACCATGAGCAGACTACTCTTAACTACAATCTTCGGGCTGCACTCATGATGAGCTTTGCAAACAGTTTGGATCCAGATCAGATGCCACATTACTCAGGAACCAAACTGTTTGACACTCTTAATGTCCTTCAACAAAAATCAGAGAAAAATAAACTTTTTGACAATTTGTTTAGGAAAATAATTATTTCAAATGATTACAACGGTTGACCCTTTCCTTTTTCAGGCCTTTGCAAACAGAGTAGACCCAGATCAGACACCTCTAGTAGGAGCTGTCTGAACAGGACCTTAGTACAGAATTACGAGAGATCTGACCCTACAGGGTTTATCCAAGGTCAAAATCTCCTTGAAAATCTCCATAAAATTTAAGTTAATGAATATTCATATAGTGATCATTTCATACATAAATATTCATGAGAGAAAGGTTTAAATACATGTACATAATGTAGTTACTTATTAGTCTTGCACACAACCCTTGAAATGAGATTTTTACATTTAGAATTTATACTGGATGACGGTTTCAGCAAAGTGTTTATGGAGTAGACAAAGATAGAATCTTTACATTACTCCTTCTTTACACATGCCCTGTTGTATAATTATTTAATTACATATATCTTCACTGTGTACAAGTATTTCGCTGTGCAATCACTGCTGTGGAGTGCACTGGTTGCACAATCAACTT
Source organism: Azorinus chamasolen (assembly GCA_963576725.1). NCBI lineage: Eukaryota > Metazoa > Mollusca > Bivalvia > Cardiida > Solecurtidae > Azorinus > Azorinus chamasolen. Next base: position 25,205,263 of record OY755244.1, read on the forward strand.
GTAAATAGTGCAGACCCTGATGAGACAGCTCCTGCAGGAGCTGTCTCATCTGGGTCTTCACTATTTACAGGTAGGTATATTGACGTGAATAGCAAGTGAAGGGCCCGTACCCAGGTGGGGGGCTTGGGGGCCCGGGCCCCCCAGCTGGCTGACAAGATACCTTTTTTGTTAATGGGCCCCTTTTAATTTTCAGCTAGATCTACCGTTTTGAAATTTTACCAAGGCAATTTTTTTAGTGACCGATATTTTCCTATCTCGGGGAGATTATCTTTTAGTTCTCTACACAAACAGGCCACCTTTAGCATGCTGTCATGCTGTGATCCACGCTTGGCCTATTTTGGTATGGACCAATCAGAGGAACCCCCGCGGAGAACACCCATATTACGTAATCACAAGTTGGTAAAATGATCTTCGTCCCCAGGCCGATTGTACTGAATAAATCGAGGTTTCTTAACGGTTTTTTTTCATGGATTTGTTTTGTAACTTTAGTTTGGGAATTTTCCTCCAAAACAAAAATGGGTGCAAAATACACATTTTGCTATTGGGAATATACCCGAATAAGAGCTATAAAATCAGCCAAAATATTATTGTAAAATAAGATAAAATGGAATGTCTTTTTCATTGTATACATAAATCTGTTATAACCAGGTGAGTGAATAAGGGCCATCATGACCCTCTTGATAAACTGTAACATTTGATGTTTGTAGTTTTGATCAGGGTTGTTTTCACATTTAGAATAAAGACATAAGCGGATGCTAGTTCTGAGATGAATAATGCCGAGTCTGTCAATGACAAAAAACTTTAATCATGTTCATATGTGTGTCTGCCTGTCTGTCAATGGCAAAAAAACTCTAGCCTTGATCACAACTTTTGGTGTTAGTATAATTTGCATGAAGTCTCTGCATTGAAACATTGGTGATCATTCATCATGCTTTAAGTCTATACACTGCAATACAGGCGTAAAAGGAGCCGATTTCCTATATTATAACATAAAATTATATCTTGATAGAGTGATTCAGATAGCAGGAAATTGCACCATTCAATGCGGCATACCAAAAAAAATCGACTACCAGGAGGGGACACCCCTCCCGTGCCCACCCCAACTCGGCCCCCCCAGCAAAAAATTCTGGGTACAGCCCTGCTATTCCCTGTTGAATATTGATGTAAGAAATAATGGCATATATATGTACACATAAATGTTGGGAAAATTTAGAGTCTATTATACAGTCACAAGCAAAAATAGCAGATGGGTCTGTTTGTAAAGGCATGAAAAAGTGTTTAACCCTTTCCTCCATAAAAACGCCGTTCTACGCCTCTGTAATACAGTAAACTCCCCGAAAACCGGACCCCTTCCGGACTTGGCCAAAAGTCGAGTTGATCAAAATTGCGAAGTTGACATTATCCATAACCCTACTTCCTAAGTGCAGTGGTCTAATCATAAGGGATATTTGTTATCAATATTTATATCTCACTGATTATTACATGTATCTTATAATGGTTCTTAAAATATAAACGGAAACAATAATGAATAAGCAATATTTTCACTCCATAAGTCAATTAACATGTTTAAATATTTTATAGTTTGCAAAAATTTGTTTCTAAACATACATTTTCAACAAACAATCAAACATAATTGTCGGCAAACTTATCACTGTAATTATACGATATTAATTTCAAACTGACAATGGTTACGATTATTACATGTACTGCTGCACCGATTAGTGTTTGTCATGCCTAGATAGGTAACACGCATAACTGCTTTAATGACAACAATGTGATTTTCACACCAATCTAAGATAGCCCTCAAGCTAATTTACAATACCCACAACTCTGACACGTTGTTTGCATAAGCCGCATCCGGTATTCAGAGAACAAATATAGAACAAAACCAGTCCGCAGCTATAGAAAAGCGTCCGGTATCCGGAATTCAGAGAGTCCGGTTTTCAGGGAGGTTTTTGCATTGAACTCATAGGAGAAAAATACGGGACTTCGGAAATCGTCCGGTATTCAGAGAAATCCGGTTTTCAGAGAGTCCAGTTTTCAGGGAGTATACTGTAGTCACTTCTTGAAACCATTGCGATAAATAGAGCATTTGCTCAACAGAACAAATGCTCTTTTTATCACAATGGTTTCAATACTACACAATTCTAACCTTTTCCTTTTCTCTAGTAAATGCTCCTTTCGGTAGATTCATTCAAAGAGGTTGGGTCTAAAAATAGCCTATGGAGGAATGGGTTATAGGAAAGGGTTAAATGAAGGAAAGAAATAGAGTAGAGTTGTTTAACCCTTTCCCTCATATTTATAACTGCTTTTTCATGCATTTGCAAACAGAGCTGTGTGATCTGGGTCTGCTCTGTTTGCTAATGGAATTTGATAGATATGTTTCTTTACTTTCTAAAATGACAACCATGTCCCACCTTCCATATTTCATTTTCATAACTATTTTGTCCATGAATATTCAGTAGGTATTGAAATTTGGAATTAAAATAGAACAGGGTAAGGGTTAAACCTTCGACTATATTTGATGTTTATTGTCAACAATCTGATGTTTATTGTCTAAAGGTTGGATAAAGTTCAGGTTATTAGCAAGTTGTTAGCAAGTCAAAAAACCTGAGCTGGATAAAATTAGACTGCTTTTGTTAGCCAAACAGGAATATACCCAATATATATATATACTTACCCGGTTTGTTATTTACAGTCATTTTAAGCAAGTAAATAAAACACTAATCTATAATTTACCGATAGCCCTTTCAGTGCAAGAAACCAGTAGCTAATGTCATTTGCAAACAGTGTAGACCTAGACGAGAGGGCTCCTAGAGCAAATATAATGACATCATGAATGATAATTAGATTAATTTTAATTATGGCTCATGAACACAGAGCACATTATATCATAAACAAATAGAGCAGACAGCACCTACAAGAGTCATCTGATCTAAGTACACTAAGGTGTAGAAAAGTGTATTTATGGAGTAAAGGGTTAAAGTACATAGCACATACCTCCCTGTGTTTGTGGCTTTGTCTTATTTTCTTACAGGTTTGTTTGTTTCAGTGCAATACATGTACAGTGCATATTCAAATACTAAAATATTAATTTTTCCACCAAACCCTAGGTTGTGACCACTCTTTAGAATTTGTAGTAAAGAGATAACATAGGGTTTGGTAGAGAAATAAAGGAGTGATTCTTGAAAATTTCTGTGTCAATCATGAACATACAGTTTACCCTTTACTCCATGAATATTCATGAAAGAAATAATGACATCATGAATATTAATTAGATTAGTTGTTAGAATAGCACATGGACAGGTGACAGATTTTTTCTAGCTGTGGCAGAAACTGTAGAATCAGATCTATATTATATCATAAGTAAACAGAGCAGACCCTGATCAGACGGCTCCTATAGGAGCTATCTGATCCGCATGGTTCTGATCTGTATGCCAAGGCATAGAAAAGCATACTTATGGAGTAAAGGGTTAATAATTCACTATGAAGTACATGTAATTAATTTATTTATTTTATTATTTCTTAGCCCTTTCCCTGTTCTACGTTTAGTCCAAATTTCAATACCAAATGAATATTCATGGACAAAATAGTTAGAATGAAATATGGAACGTGGAACACTGCAGCTATTTTAGAAAGTATCTAACCAATCTTCCAAATTCCATTAGTAATGTAGGAACCGTCTGATCTGGTTTTACTCTGTTTGTAATGGGTGAAAACACGTGTGCATGTATATGAAGGAAAGGTTTAAATGAATATTGACATGAAGCACAAGGCTACTACTTACAATGTTGCCCATTTATCCATTCCATCATATTAATTGATGCCTTTTGACGTCACAGTAAAAGTCGGTTTTTTAAACCACTGTCATAAATAGAGCATGAGAAGCAAATGCTCTATTTATCACAATGGTTTCCATACTACACAATTATAAAAAGAACCCTTTTATCTAATAAATTCCAGTAGATTTTTTCAAAGAGGCTGGATCTAAAAATAGCCTATGAGGGAATAGGTTAAGTATTTGGACACCCAATCTCCACTCTTGATGATCTGTAAAGCTAAATACATGTACTCCATATATACCCTAACTACCTTCCATATATACCCTAACTACCTTAACTCATTTTCTCCTAGGATATTTTTAGATCCAACCTTTTTGAATTAATCTATCGAAAAGGAGCATTAACTAGAGAAAAGGGAATCTTTTAGAATTTTGTAATAATGAAACCATTGTGATAAATAGAGAATTTGCTCCTATAGGAGCAAATGCTCTATTTATCACAATGGTTTCACAATGTGAATTTTATAGAGGCACAAAAATGCGTCACTAGTGGGCAATGTGTTAACCCTTTACTCCATAAATACGCCTTTCTATACCTTTACAAACAGAGTAGACCCAGATCAGATGGCTCATGTAGGATCTGGATCAGCACTATAAGCTTCAAGTTGTCTGTACAAATACTTGGACATGTGAAAACAAATACATGTAAAACACTTCAGCACCAGTACTGCATTTCAACTATGATTCTTACAGTGCAGCACAAGGCAGGGGACAGAACTCTAACTGACTATCAGGCCCCGGGCTGCCTGGCAGAAGTTCCTGATGTGTGTTAGGCTTGGAAGGATCTGTAAAATATACAAAATTCCATAGGCAACATATCCAGCCAAACTGCAGACAAAAATCTGCATAACAAGGGCATGTTGTATTGCTATGCAAGACATGAGTCCCCCACCGGACTGAAAAAAAACCCTTCACCCACCCATGGTGTGGTTGACCATGGTATATACATGACCACCTGAATGGTATTAGTACCTACTTTCATACATTGAATCAGTAAATAAAAAGTTATTGTCCCGACAAGAAAATATGAAAAAGGGGAGTAACTCCAAAAATATTGATGCTAGAGTTATTGCCCTTGTGCATGACACTACACCTCATCATGCTTGTTCCATATGAGAAGTTTCAAATCAATTGAACCAGTACATAAAGATTTATTAACTGGATAAGAAAATATGAAAAGGGGAATAACTCCAAAATATAGATGCTAGAGTTATGGCCCTTGTGCATGACACTACCCCTCATCATGCTTGTTCCATATGTGAAGTTTCAAATCAATTGAATCAGTAGATAAAGAGTTATTGTCCGGACAAAAAATATGAAAAAGGGGAATAACTCTAAAATATTTATGCTAGAGTTATGGCCCTTGTGCATGACACTACTCCTGATCATGCTTCTTCAATGTGTGAAGTTATAATGAATTTGGCCTAACTTTGTAGGAGATATTGCCCGGACACGAAGCGTGACAGACGGACTGACAAGAAAATATGAAAAAGGGGAAGAACTCCAAAAATATTGATGCTAGAGTTATGGCCCTTGTGTATGACACTACCCCTCATCAAGATTGTTCCATATGTGATGTTTCAAATCAATTGAACCAGTAGATAAAGAGTTATTGTCCGGACAAAAAATATTTAAAAGGGGAATAACTCCAAAAATATTGATGCTAGAGTTATGGCCCTTGTGCACGACACTAGCCCTCACCATGCTTCTTCAATGTGTGAAATTATAATGAATTTGGTATAACTTTGTACGAGATATGGCCCGGACACGAAGCGTGACAGACGGATGGAAAGACGGACGGACGGAATCGAGCAAACCTATAGTCCCCCAACCGGTAACCAGTGGGGGACTAATAAAAACAACCACACTTGAACAATAGTTGACACAAGAGTTCTTGTACCCATCATATGAATGATCCCATGGTTGAAATTATAGTTAGTTCTGATGAACTATGATCACATATTAGGATATTTGCTCTTGTAAGAAGTTTGTCTGTAATAATCTTGGCTAAGCAAGGGTAGTACAAATTATCGTAAATTTAAAGACCATCTTCCATAGGACAGGATCCTAAATTCTGGCAAAAGTGACATGACCCACTCATGATTTACTCATTCACATCAAAAAAGCTCCTATGGAGCAACATTTTTTTAATGCTCTATTTATCACAATAGTTTCAAGCAGTGACTTTTACAGACTGCATCAAAAGGCATCACTATGAAGGAATAGGTTAACCCTGTACAGGATAATCATTTTATGCCTTTGCATAGGAGTAGATCCAGATCAGAAAGATCCTGTAGGATTGTCTGATCAGGCTCTGATCTGTATGCATATATGCTTTAAATCTCTACTGGCATGGCAATTATAGATATCCCTATTTCAGTCACAAGATCAAGCATTCTGACATCCAATCTCCTCTCTCAATCAGTTTGCTGAATAATTCAGTTTGGGCACCATTCTTATTACTTTAACCCATTTGCTCCCACGATCCCATATATGGGACGTAGGCAAAAAGTGTAGACTCTGATCAGACGCCGCATAATGCGGCGTCTGATCAGAGTCTACACTTTTTGCTGATAGGAAATTCAATATAAAACAAAACAAAAATCAAAATTTAGACCAGACATCCCTTAGATAAAAGATATCCAATATATAAGCATGGAAGAATCCACTGGGAGCAAACGGGTTCAGACAGACAAAGAAGCTAATAGTGAAGACCTTGATCAAACTGTTCCTTCAGGTTATAATCCGGTTACTGTACCAATGCTTTCTCCTTCACAGGCAGTTTGATCAGAGTGTGCATTATTCACCCAAGTTTGTCACAATCAATAGTCAATACTTAGTATGATTGCAATTAAACATATTCTCATTCAGGATCCTTTTAACCAATTCCCTCATAGGCTATTTTTAGACCTAACCGCTTTGAATAAATCTGCTGAAAAGAGCATTTACTAGAGAAAAGGAATTTTTTCAGAAATGTATAGTTTTGAAACCATTGTGATAAATAGAACATTTGCTCCATAGGAACAAATTAATGCTCTATTTATCAAAATGGTTTCAAAAATAACTTTTACAGAGATGTCAAAAGGTGTCAATAGGAGGGTATGAGTTAATTTAAGTGTGCACTATTTGACTAAGTTTGTCTGCCTAAATAATTAGAGTACTATCCGAACACCTTCAGGACCGATCTAATCTGAATCAGCACTAATTATCTCCGTATGTCTGTCTGAATATTGAAGATGTATGCTGTGCACATTTCCGCAAATTTTGCGTTTCAAACTGACTTCAGAATCGGAATCTATACCTTAACAGTTATTTAATACTAAACAGCATGGTTAGTAAATGGTAGTTTGTGTCGAAAAAATTAGAATAATACGTCCCGTTTTTTCAAATGGGCGTATAAAAATGGATTGCTACAGAAACAAACGGAGCAGCGTTCGCCATTGGCCGGAATCTGTCATAAAATTCAAATTTACATACCGGAAATAGCCATTTGATGTATATGAAGGCCAACAACCAGTGTTAACCATTTACTTGTACATGTGATAACAACCTAATTAATATTCAAAGTGTTGTTCCAAAATAGAATCAGAGTCATTCAGAACTTGGCTGAGTCCAAAAAAGGGAGATACGTCTGTTAAAATTTATAGAAGTGTTATGGCTGCTGCAAGACAATGTCATCTAATAAGTTCAAGCAGCTTTGTTTATTTTTGTGAAGTGTCAACTCCAAAGTTCTAAACCTAGGTACCTTTTCAGAAAAACATTAAGTTCAAGGACCATAACTCTGACAATAATTATTCAACCAGACCGATATTCGGACTGAAGCTGTAACTCATCTAGATTTAGCTTTATGTCAAATATAAAGTTAATATCTTTAACCACTTCCATTTAAGAAAGACCGGAAAATTGAAAATTTGACAAAAAATTAAAAGTTCAAGGGCCATAACTCTGGCAAAAATTATTCAACCAGACTGAGATTGGGAATTAAGCTGTAAATCATCTAGATTTAGCTTTAAGCCAAAAATAATGTTAATATCTCCACTTCAAAAAAAGTCTGGAAAATTCAAAATTTGAAGAAAAAAATTAAAGTTCAAGGGCAATAACTCTGGAAATAATTATTCAACCGGACTAAGATTGGAATACAAGCTGTAACTTATCTAGATTTAGCTTTGTACTAAATGTAGAGTTGAATATTATCTGCAGTCACAGTTCCATAAAAAGTCCAGAAAACCGGAAAACATTGGTAGGGGACTAAAAGGGGGAGATAACTCCTGAAGTAGTGGTCCGATCATAATGGAAATATGCGGTGCACAGGTTTATATGGTCATATGGCTATACATGAACTTTCAACAAAATTACAGCAAAACTGTAGAAGAAGAAGGCCGGACAAAATTTGGTCAATATCTATTGTGTACAGAAAAACCTCTCTAAACCCAATGTTCAGCTTAGTATCAATACCCATCTTGGAGACAGGCGGAAGTTTAATGCAGGGTGAAAGTCATGCAGAAAACTCCTCAAAGAGCTTTCTGCACGACTTTCATTTTGCATTAAGCAGCCACCTGCATAGTTATCTAAATTCTTTTCTACTAGAATTTACTGTACATCTATCACAATAATTCTGACATTTGATGAAAATTCAGTCATTGATTTAGAGGGTGGTGTCATTTAACCCATTCCCTCATTGGCTATTTATAGACCCAACCTCTTTGAATAAATCTACCAAAAAGGAACATTTAAAAGTAAACTTTGTGGGGGCATAATAAATATTCATGTTGTCATTAATTCTTACAATAATTAATTCAATAGGTGAAGGGTTAGTGAATGTTCATGAAGAAATGGCCGGTCGGTCGGCCGGGTTAACGCAAATCATAGAAAATATATCATAATAAATAAATAATGAGAAGTGACTTACAAAAGCATGCATCCATCGGAAAATTTAGCATGTTGACCTTGAACTGACCCTCACATAGGTCAAGGTCAGAATCACAGTAGCACTGACACTGGCACTGTGTAGTGAGATTGGACAGGCACAGCTGACATTTGGGTATAGAGAGGCCATAGGGGCCATTTGGGGCTGCCCTCTGACAACTGGTACATATCTGCAACAGATATTGCTGGATTTGATATCAAAATATTTTCAAACTCGGACAATACAGTAAAACCTCTCTATAACGGCCACTAGATTACATAAAATATTTTGTATTAAAGGCAGGTGGCTGCTTAAAACAAGATGAAAGTAAAACAGAACACTCTTATAGGAGCGTTTTGTTTTACTTTCACCTTGCTTTAAGCAACCACCTGCCCTAAGTACAAACTAATTAACACAATTTAGTGGCCGTTATAGAGAGGTTTACTGTATTCTCAAACATGTAGGCTTGGTTTCATGTTTCTATCAATCTAGTCAAAGCTTGAAACCAAATATACATGTTTTTTACACCCATCCACTTTGAATAAATCGACCGAAAAGGATCAGTTATCAGTGAAAAGGAATTTTTTTTTAGAATTGTATAGTTTTGAAACCATTGTGATAAATAGAGCATTTACTCCATAGGAGTTGCAAAAGCTCTATTTATCATAATGGTTTCAGAAAGTGATTTTTACAGAGGCATCAAAAGGTGTTAATATGAGGGAATGGGTTAAAAGAATTTGAATTTGGAAAAAGAGTTCATATGTACTGTCATTTACAACAGTGTAAATCAAAATCAGATGGCAAGAGGTCTCTGATCAGTGGTTTACACTGTTTGTTATTCAAAATCCTGTAGCAAATTATACCTTTACGGAATGGACACTATCATTAACCCATTCCCTCATATTGATGACTTTTGACGACTCTGTAAAAGTCACTTCTTGAAACCATTACGATAAATAGAGCATTTGCTCCTATAGGAGCAAATGTTCTATTTATCACAATGGTTTCAAACTACAAAATTCTAAAATTTTACTTTTCTCTAGTAAATACTAGAAAAAAGTAAAATTTTAGAATTTTGTAGGAGCAAATGTTCTATTTATCACAATGGTTTCAAGAAGTGGTTATTACAGAGGCGTAGAAAGGCGTATATATGGAGGAAAGGGTTAACTCTTTATATTCTTAGTAACAGTCTGCAAAAATTGCTGACTCTGCTGAAGTCTTATTATCTTTCTTCTGTATCCCTTCAAAACTGTAATGAGAAAGTCAAACAGTTTGAATCGTGGTAATTAGACACTAAGTTAAACTGTCTCACCTGCAGCCACACTATTCACAAAGGAAATCACAAATTGGACCCGTCTGATCAGAGTTCTGCTCTGTTTGCTTATGACATAATATAGATCTAATACTAAACGTTCTGCCTGGGTTAAATATTCATCTGTTCAGGTGTTATTTCAACCCTTTACTCCATGAATATTGTTGTAAGAAACAATGAAATCATGAACATAAATTAGATCATACTGGCATAAGGACATTCTGGTTCAGGCAGAAACTGTAGAATCGGATTTATATCAATTCATAAACAACCAGAGCAGACTCTGATCAGATGGCTCCAACAGCAGCTGTCTGATCTCTGTTTGCAAAGGCGTAGGAAGGCGTATTTATGGAGTAAAGGGTTAAAAATACAGCCAACTACTATGCATGATGCCATTACTTTTTATATGAAAACTCATGGAGTAAAGGGTTAATTTGATATCTCAAAATTAGTAGGGCTGTCACAGGTACTCGGTTAATCATGGATGGTTCGGTTCTTTGTTCTAACTGGTTCAAAATTTCAAATTATGCCGAAAATACCTCATACTGTCTTGGCTTGCATTATTTTTTATTCCCTTCTACTTGCTGTAATGGTGTAAAGCACAGGTTTCTGATTATTCAGGGCTATAAAACATGTACAAGTCATCTTCTATAAGCAATTTGTATATCTAGCGGATATGTAGATATCACATTTTTAATGCTAATTGTGATTTAAAAAGCTATCACTATTTTCCAAACCTAACTGAAAAGTGACACTGTCTTCCATTTACCAAATGGGCATTTATCAAGCCAATGTTTGGTAGTTCTCAATTTTGTCCAATTTTCATTAAAATATTTCTGTGTAGTACTTTTATGAGCATTACAGTAAAGTTGACGGGCATTCGAACATGCACTTTTTAGACTGTACACATCCATAACATTAGTAGGTAACTTTACTGCAGAGCAATCTAGTAGAAATTGAGGCTCAAAAGGTAAACACGATTCTTACTTTCAGTATCGTCATATAAATTTACCGTAAGTTAAGTTTGAAATGAATAGTTATATGATAACTGTCTAGAAATGAATCAAGCAGGATCTCAAGAGTCTTCTAATCAGGAAATGCTCTGTTTGCTTAATACAAAATATTAAAGTACCTCCTGCATGAATTGTTAGATACTGAAAAGAATTATGTTAAGCACATCTGCACTTCAAAAAGATCATGTATACACACTTTTATAAATATCTGTTGAAAACTGTAGAATAAGTTTTACAATAATTCTAAAGTTACCTGATACAACAGTAAATCATTACATCTAAGTTCAAGGGCAGGTAACTCCATATAACCTGGAGACAGGCAAACGGAAATTATTTAATACACAATACATGTATACACTTCATAGACAATACATGTATACACTTCATACACTAAGATGCCATGTGATTTAAAATCTGTTTAAAAGAAATTGAAGGAGGAGTTTACCAAAGTTCAAGGGGAGATAATTCTGCAATGCCTGAACTAAACACAGGAAAATTATGTCTTCCACATCTGCTATTCATGGTTATTATGTATGTCAAATATCAATTCAATAACTTTCAAATTGATGGAGGAGTTTGCGACACCAACTACCCTTGTTTCATGCCAAATTGACAACAAGAGATGTTTGTAAAACATGTATACCCCCCAGACCCCCTGACCTTTGATCTAGTGACCTCAACTATAGAGGTCATCTAGCGGTCATGACTAATCACCACAGCAACTTTGAAGATCCTAAGCCAAACCACTGATCATTTATTGATCTGAAAACATTTCACATATTAAGGTCATGGTGACCTTGACCTTTGACCTAGTGACCTCAACAACTATAGGGGTCATCTAGTGGTCACGACCAACTACCACAGCAAGTTTGAAGATCCCGACCCAAACCATTGAGCAGTTATTAATTGGAAACCATTTCATCAGTTAAGGTCATGATGACCTTGACCTTTGATCTAGTGACCTCAAAATCAATAGGGGTCATCTAGTTGTCATGACAACCACCACAGCAAGTTTGAAGATTCTAAGCCAAACCCTTGAGCAGTTATTGATCGCAAAACATTTCACCAGTTAAGGTCATGGTGACCTTGACCTTTGACCTAGTGACCTAAAAAATAATAGGGGTTATCTATTGGTCATGAACAACCACCACAGCAAGTTTGAAGATCCTAAGCCAAACCCTTGAGCAGTTATTGATCGCAAACCATTTCACCAGTTAAGGTCATGGTGATCTTGACCTTTGACCTAGTGACCTAAAAAACAATAGGGGTCATCCAGTTGTCATGACCAACCACCTAAGCAAATTTGAAGGTCCTAAGCCAAACCATTGAGCAGTTATTGATCAGAAACCATTTTACAAGTTAAGGTCATGGTGACCTTTGACCTAGTGACCTCAAATACAATAGGGGGCATCCAGTTGTCATGACCAACTACAGCAGCAATATTGAAGATTCTAAGCCAAACCCTTGAGCAGTTATTGATCGCAAACCATTTCACCAGTTAAGAGCATGGTGACCTTGACCTTTGACCTAGTGACCTCAAAAATAAAAGGGTCATCTAGTGGTCATTACCAACCACCACAGCAAATTTGAAGATCCTAGGCCAAACCCTTGAGCAGTTATTGATCGCAAACCATTTCAACCTTTAAGGTCACGGTGACCTTGACCTTTGACCTAGTGACCTAAAAAACAATAGGACTCATCTAGTTGTCATGACCAACCACCTAAGCAAATTTGAAGGTCCTAAGCCAAACCCTTGAGCAGTTATTGATCATAAACCATTTTACCAGTTAAGGTCATGGTGACCTTGACCTTTGACCTAGTGACCTCAAAATCAATAGGGGTCATGCAGTGGTCATGACCAACTACCACAGCAAGTTTGAAGATTCTAAGCTAAATCCTTGCGCAGTTATTGATCAGAAACCATTTAACCATTTAAGGTCATGGTGACCTTGACCTTTGACCTAGTGACCTCAAAATCAATAGGGGTCATCTAGTGGTCATGACCAACCACCACAGCAAGTTTGAAGATCCCAAGCCAAACCCTTCAGCAGTTATTGATCGGAAACTATTTCACCATTCAAGGTCATGGTGACCTTGACCTTTGACCTAGTGACCTCAAAAACAATAGGGGTCATCTACTTGTCATGACCAACCACCACAGCAAGTTTGAAGATTCTAGGCCAAGTCGTTTATTAGTTATCATTCGGAAACCATCGATCTACCGACCGACCGACCGACCGACAGACCGACCGACCGACCGACGTCACATGTGCAAAGCAATATACCCCCATTTTTTCAAAAGGGGGGTATAAAAAATACTCAATGCTCAAAAGGAGATAATTCTGCAATGAGTGGCACTAAATACATAAAAATTGGGTTTTGCACATCTGCTATTCATGGTTATTATGTATGCCAAACACAAATTCAATAAATTTCAAATTCATGGAGGAGTATACAACACCAACTACCAATGTTACAGTCCAACTGAAAATAAATTCTCAAAGTTCAAAGGGAGATATTTCTGCATTGCCTGCTCAGGCCTGGAAATTACCACTTGTCCGTTCGCCATGAAAAGTAACTTTCTTGCAGAACAAGTAGAATTTCAGAAATTTTAACAACAAATTTAAGTAAAATAAGACAAAAGCAACTTTTAGGTAAAGGTTTTAGGATTTTTTCAGTCCTGTCAGTGCTGCTAAACAGATGAAAAATAGCATAATGCACATCTACTATTCTGGTTATAATGCATGCCAAATATAATGTTAATAACTTTCAAATTGAAGGAGGTGTTTGTGGCACCAACTACCCTTGTTTCAAGCCAAAATGACAAAAAATACCTAATGTTCAAAAGAAGATATTAATTTTCTGCAATGAGAGGGCTCTAAACACATACAAATTGGGTTTGCATATGTTATTGGTGGTTAGTATATATGCCAAAAATAAATTAAATAACTTTCAAATTGAAGGAGGAGTTTGTGACCAACCAACGGACAGACAGTAATTCCAGAACAGCCCCTCAAATTCTGTTTGTGGGGGTATAATGATAAAGTAAAACCCTTACTTCATGAAGATTCATGTAAGAAATAATGTAGGTATGAATATCAGTTAGCTTATTCATAATCATAATGGCATATGAAAATATTTATAACGGCATATGAAAACAAGAAGTTTTGGCCCTAATAAAAACTGTAGAATTAGATTTACATGTATATATAAATTACTTAGGCAAACAGAGCAGACCCTACTAATGAGATGACTCCTATAGGAGCTGTCTGAACATGGTTTACTCTGTTTGCAAAGGCATGAAAAGTGTATCTATCAGATAAAGGGTTAACCCTTTCCTCCATAAATACGCCTTTCTATGCCTATGTAAAAGTCACTTCTTGAAACCATTGTGATAAATACAGCATTAAATGTTGCTCCTATAGGAGCAAATGCTCTATTTATCACAATGGTTTCAAACTACAAAATTTTAAAATTTTCCTTTTCTCCAGTTAATGCTCCTTTTCGGTAGATATATTCAAAGTGGTTGGATCTAAAAACAGCCTATGAGGTAATGGGTTCAAGAGTAACAAAGGAAGATGTTGGTGTTCACCTCATAGCTCCTGTCATCACATTGTAATGCTGATCGGTTTCCCAGTATGAGGATAAACAAGTTGGTGCCATTGACATTCCGTAGGCTGTACTGTTTACACGGGTCATTTGCAGTAAGGTCTGAGGTTACAGTCTCAATGAGGTTAAAAGTCTCCCGATGGTAGCCATCTGAAAATGCTGTACACCAGTCAACCTGTAAAACATATCAAAGTCCTAAAAGTCCTGTAGCTAAACCCTGCTCATGCTATAAAAAATGTTATTAGCCGAAACTTTCATTGCAATCAATTTTAAGAGTTATTGGCCAAAGTGCAAACATGCTGAATCCTGATCAGATGACAATTTACTCTGTGTCTCATTTCAATTCAAGTTTTTTCAAATATATGGAGTTAGAATAAGAAAAGTAAAGTATGATAATTAATACTTAAATGTTTAACCCTTTACTCCATAAATTCGTCTTTCTTAGAAAGTTTCTACGCCTTTGCAAACAGAGTAGACCCTGATCAGATGGCTCCTGTAGGAGCCGTCTGATAAGGGTCTGCTCTGTTTGCTTGTGACACAATATAGATATGATTCTACAATTTCTGTCAAGTTTGAAAAATTACGTATCAATGTGCTAATATAACAATGAATCTAAATAATATTCATGGTGTTATTATCTCTTACAATATTATTCATGGACGACATGGATTAAAGGGTACGTTAAGCAAATAATTAAATGACTGTCAAATTGACAGAAAATCTTTCTCCACTTGAGTAAAAGTAGAAATGAACCGAAACAAATATGAAGTGAAACAAATTATGAAACCTTCCTCTGTACATTTCTCCAATAATCTTTTCCTTCATACAAACACCTTTGCAAAGGAGTAGACCTAGATTTGATCTTGGTCTACTCTGTTTGCAAAAGTATATTTAGAGGCATAATATTCTTCTGTTAGCGTCAACAAAGACCACAGCTTCATGCAGTTGATGATTATAACTTTGACATACCACAAGTTTGTTTCTCACTGCCAGGGTCTTAGTCAGCCAAGGGTATAGCTCGGACAAGTGATTATCCTCTGTATTTGAGTATGACGAATCCAAGATGATGCTGTTAAAACAAAAATGCTGATGTTGAATGTTTGCCTAAACCATTTCCTTCATAACGCCTTTTCACACATTTGCAAACAGAGTAGACCCAGACCAGATGACTCATATAGGAGCCGTCTGGTCAGGGTCTGCATGCTCTATTTGTTAATGGAATTTGATAGATCTGTTTCTATACTTTCTAAAATGGCTACAAAGTTCCACCTTCCATATTTCATTATAACTACTTTATCCCTGAATATTCAGTAGGTACTGATATTTTGAGTAAGTTGAATATTTGGTATCTTATGCAAACAGAGTAGACCATGAGTAGGCAGCTATAGGAGCCGTCTGATCTGGGTCTACTCTGTTTACAAAGGCGTAGAAAGGAATATTGATGGAGTAAAAAGTTAACCCTTCCAATATTGAATATTCATATAAGAATTAATTACATTATAAATATTTAATTATCTGAATTTTTATAATGGCAAATATACACATGACCATTCGGTATTGACGGAAACTGTTTAATTAGATCTATTATAATTTTATGAGCAAATAAAGCAGATCCTGACGAGATGACTCCTAGCAAACTTAAGGCATGAAAAAGCATTTGTATGAAGGAAAGGGTTGTGATTTAAATTTACTCTGCACACTTGCCCAAATAGTATTATGCACACTTGCCCAAATAGTATTATGCACACTTGCCCAAATAGTATTATGCACACTTGCCCAAATAGTATTATGCACACTTGCCCAAATAGTATTATGCACACTTGCCCAAATAGTATTATGCACACTTGCCCAAATAGTATTATGCACACTTGCCCAAATAGTATTATGCACACTTGCCCAAATAGTATTATGCACACTTGCCCAAATAGTATTATGCACACTTGCCCAAATAGTATTATGCACACTTGCCCAAATAGTATTATGCACACTTGCCCAAATAGTATTATGCACACTTGCCCAAATAGTATTATGCACACTTGCCCAAATAGTATTATGCACACTTGCCCAAATAGTATTAAGCACACTTGCCCAAATAGTATTATGCACACTTGCCCAAATAGTATTAAGCACACTTGCCCAAATAGTATTATGCACACTTGCCCAAATAGTATTATGCACACTTGCCCAAATAGTATTAAGCACACTTGCCCAAATAGTATTAAGCACACTTGGCCAAATATGTATTATGCACACTTGCCCAAATAGTATTATGCACACTTGCCCAAATAGTATTAAGCACACTTGCCCAAATAGTATTAAGCACACTTGGCCAAATATGTATTATGCACACCTGTCCAAATATGTATTATGCACAATTGCTCAAATACGTATTATGCACACTTGCCCAAATACGTATTATGCACACATGCCCAAAATATGCATTATGCATACATGCCCAAATACGTATCATGCACACTTGCCCAAATATCACAATGGTTTCAAACTACAAAATTCTAAAAATTTACTTCTCTCTAGTAAATGCTCCTTTGGGTTGATTCATTCAAAGAGGTTGAGTCTAAAAATAGCCTATGGAGGAAAGGGTTAAAACATCTCCTCCACAGAGCCATTCTAACCTTTGTTGCCATACAATGTAGATGCAAACTAGAAAACTGACTCGGTCAGAGAGGGCCCTGTAATCAAGGTTAGATAACTCTAGACAGAGTGATCTGATTCAACTCAAAAACTAAAGGCGTCTTTCTCTTATGATACTCAGCATATGCCCTTAATATGAAACCAATATGTAAAGTACTGTTTGAGTTATCGCGTTACATCAAGTGTTGACAGACGGACACAGACAGAAAATGTGATTCCTATAGAGCTCCTGCATACAGGACCCTAATAATGTGTTTTATTTTTTTTAACCCTTTCCACCATGAATACAGCTTTCTACGCCTCTGTAATAGTCACTTCTTGAAACCATTGTGATAAATAGAGCATTTGCTCCTATAGGAGCAAATGCTCTATTTATCACAACGGTTTCAAATTGCAAAATTCTAAAAAATTCCTTTTCTTTAGTTAATGCTCCTTTTCGCTAGATTTATTCAAAGAGGTTGGATCTAAAAATAGCCTATGATGGAATGGGTTAACCCTTACCTTCATATAACCACAATTCTAAACATTTACAAACAGAGGAGCCGTCTGATCAGGGTCTGCTCTGTTTGTTTATAGTATACTATAGATCTGATACCACAGCATGTGCCTGAGCCTAAATGCCTCTTACTCACATACCATTATAAAGCAAGAGTATTCAAAGGAACACATGTATCACCTTTTGGGAGAAATTTTAGAATGCCCAAAAATCAGAACAAAGGAGAATAACTCAAAAGAATTGCACGTAGAGTGATGAACCTTAGTTACATCAATGGTCCTCATTGAGAGGAAGACACATGTGAAATTTGAAAGCTCTATAATGATTAGTTTAGAAATGACGGCCAAAAAAAGGAAAGTGTGATGGACAGACAGATGGAGGGACGGACAGAAGGACGGATAGACAAACAGACATACAACGGAAAAGTGATCCTATGTGACACACCGCCTCTGGGCAGGTGACACAAAAATAGTCTAATTGATATTCATGGTGTCATCATTTCTTACATAAATATGCAACCGGGAAAGGTCTTAAAATCTGAAGTTGTTTATTACTGACTCTTTAGCTCATAAATACATACTTGAACACCTTTGCAAACAAAGCAGATTTAGATCAGACAGTTCCTGTAGGAGTCGTCTAATCAGGGTCTGCTCTGTTTCCATATGAAATTATATCTGATTGTAGAGTTTCTGTCATGGTCAAACATTTCTGTGTCCATATGCCAATATAAAACATCAGCTAACTAATTTCCTCCATAAATACATCTTTCTAAGCCTCTGTAAAAATCACCTGTTGAAACCATTGTGATAAATAGAGCATTTGCTCCTATAGGAGCAAATGCTCTATTTATCACAATGGTTTCAAACAACACAATTCTAAAATGATCCTTTTCTCTAGTAAATGCTCCTTTTTGGTAGATTTGTTCAAAGAAGTTGGGTCTAAAAACAGCCTATGGAGGAAAGGGTTAACCCTTTCATGCTGTTATCATTATGTTACATATGGTTTGTTTTTTATCAGGTTTTACGTTGCTTTAATTATTTCAGTCATATCACGATGTCAAGCTAATTACAGGTGGTCTGGACGAAGACCCAAGAGGTTTTTCTGAGCATGGAACAAATTGCATTCTGGGTAGAACCAGAAACCTACCACAAGCCAGCTCGGAGGAAGGCTTCCTTCCATGAAAAATCCAAATGCTCAGACCGTGATTGGAACCACAGCGGTTAGGGGCTAAGCGATTGTCAGTCGAAGACCATAACCCCTTGGCCACGGAGACCCCTCATTTATCTTACATGGATATTCATGAGGTAAAGGATTAACACAAGAGACCAATTTCTATTTTCAGTACATAATCTTGACCTTGAACTTCCCAAATTTAATCCCAAGTTTTGTCTGTATCCAAGCTACTTACACACAAACTTTGGTCACACTCTTGAAAAAATGTCTCATCATAATTCCCCATCCAAATATAAAAAAGACAGGAAGGTCGAAAGAACCTGCCTTTATTTGGACATTACATGTATGTACTTTTTATTTTACAATGTATATATAATTATGCTACGATTATCTTTGTAAAGTGTGTGAAGGATGGCCCACCCCGACCTGTAACACACTAATTGGACTGGGTGAATAAAATATATATGAAAAAAACAAAAACAACAAGAGAGTCGTCACGGGTGACAAATGCCCCCAAAGTGTTTGACACCGAAATGCATTTTGGCGGAAAAACAATACAATGTAATGCAGGTGTAACATGAAATTTTGATGCTGTTAAAAAAGACACAGGAGTCAGTTCTTAACATTAGAAACAGAACCTTTGACGATTATGATAGCTAAGAAAAGAGCCAAGCGTCAAAACTTAGTTAAAAAGGACCCTAAGTCATTCTCAACGTTAAAAAGGACCCTGGGTTGATTGTCAACGTTTAAGGTATAGGAGATATGCTCTGGACAAGCTTTTTGTATCTGGTAAGATATAGGAGATATGCTCCGGACTGTAAAATTGAGGTCAAAGGTCAAGGTCAAGGTCAGTGATCTGAAAATGGTACACGACTCTCCGCGATCCCAAGATGAACTCACAAACCAAATTTGGAATCCGTAGCTGGTAAGGTATAGGAGAAATGCTCCGTACAAGCTTTGTGTAAAATCTAGGTCAAAGGTCAAGGTCACAGTGACATGAAAATGGTACGCGACACACCGCCATCCCAAGATAAACTCACACATTAAATTTGGAATCCGTAGCTGGTAAGGCATAGGAGATATTCTCTGGACAACCTTTTTGTAAAATCGAGGTCGAAGGTCAAGGTCAAGGTCACAGTGACCTGAAAATGGTACGCAACACTCCGCCATCTGAAGGTGATCTCACACACCAAATTTGGAATCCGTATCTGGTAAGGTATAGGAGATATGCTCTGGACAAGCTTTTTGTAAAATCGGTCAAGGTCAAGGTCAAGGTTAAGGTCATAGTGACCTGGAAATGGTACATGACACTCCGCCATCCCAAGATGAACTCACACACCAAATTTGGAATCTGTAGCTGGTAAGGTAAAGGAGATATGCTCCGGACAAGCTTTTTGTAAAATCGGTCAAAGGTCATGGTCAAGGTCACAGTGATCTGAAAATGGTACGCGACACTCCTCCATCCCAAGATGAACTCACACACCAAATTTGGAATCCTTAGCTGGTAAGGAATAGGAGATATACTCCGGACAAGCTTTTTGTAGCTGGTAAGGTATAAGCGGTTTTTAAAATTGAGGTCAAAGGTCAAGGTCAAGGTCACAGTGACCTGGAAATGGTACGCGACACTCCGCCATCCCAAGATGAACTCACACAGCAAATTTGGAATCTGTAGCTGGTAAGGTAAAGGAGATATGCTCCGGACAAGCGTTTTGTAAAATCGGTCAAAGGTCATGGTGAAGGTCACAGTGATCTGAAAATGGTACGCGACACTCCTCCATCCCAAGATGAACTTACACACCAAATTTGGAATCCTTAGCTGGTAAGGTATAGGAGATATACTCCGGACAAGCTTTTTGTAGCTGGTAAGGCATAAGCTTTTTTTAAAATCGAGGTCAAAGGTCAAGGTCAAGGTCACAGTGACCTGGAAATGGTACGCGACACTCCGCCATCCCAAGATGAACTCACACACCAAATTTGGAATCTGTAGCTGGTAAGGTAAAGGAGATATGCTCCGGACAAGCTTTTTGTAAAATCAAGGTCAAAGGTCAAGGTCAAGGTCACAGTGACATGAAAATGGTACGCGACACTCCCCTATGCCAAGATGAACTCACACACCAAATTTGGTATCCGTAGCTGATGTGACAAAGGAAATATACTCCGGACAAAATGTACATACACCCACACACACACACACCCACCCACCCACCCACGCACGGTGCGATCACTATATGCCGCCAAAGCCTAGCTTTGGGGGCATAAAAACAAACTTTGGTCACAAAATGTCTTTCAAATCTCAGTCAGTGTCTGGACACTGTGTTTCTAGTTCTAGTAAGAGAGACCTTGACCCCAAGTTGATGCAAAGTCAACAACATGCCCCAATCTAAATCCCAGAATATTCCTTTTAAAAAAGTGGTTAAAACCATAGGGGTCTGTAAAGTTTCATGGGAGTTTATGCACACTATATAGTATTGTATAGGATATACATAGACTCCCTTGAAGCGGTACAGACCCCTATGGTTAAAACAGAAGCCGATGACAATAATAGACACATTAACCCTTTCCCTTATAGTAACGTGTTTTCACGCATTTGCAAACAGAGTAGACCCAGATCAGACGGCTCCTAGAGGAGTCGTCTGATCAGGGTCTACTCTGTTTGCTTATGGAATTTGATAGATCTCTTTCTTTACTTTCTAAAATGGATGCAATGTCCCACACATTTGATTATAACTGTTTGTTCATGAATATTCAGTGGGTATTACAATTTGGACTAAACATAGAACAGGGAAAGGGTTAATAAAGATTACACAGTGTAAAGGGTAAAAATGGAATTAGAGTTACTCACCCAGTAGCCTCAACAACATGACACTGTTTGTCTCCACCGTAGCATTCAGGAACCTGAAAAGTCACTATGGTCAGTGTGAAGCATTTACCTTTTACTCTACAGATATCCATTTTGACATCTTTGCAAACAGAGATAACCCAGATCAGATGGCTCCTGTACAAGCCATCTGATCAGGGTCTGCTCTGTTTGTTTATGAAATTACCTTTATGTGATTCTACAGTTTCTGGCATGACCAAAATATCCAATGTTCATACACTATTATAACAAGCAAAAAATGTGGAAACAGCATTAACCCTTCGCTTGCTATACACGTCAATATACATATCTGTAAATAGTGCAGACCCAGATGAGACAGCTCCTGTAGGAGCTGTCTCATCAGGGTCTGCACTATTTACAAGTTGATTGTGCAACCAGTGCACTCCACAGCAGTGAATGCACAGCGAAATACTTGTACACAGTGAAGATATATGTAATTATACAACAAGGCATGGGTAAAGAAGGAGCAATGTATTTTAAAACTCAGCAAGAGAAGGGTTAAAGCCGGATTTTTTCTGGGTTGACCTTGACCCAATTTCATGTATCCTTGTATCAACTGAAAGGCCATCACCCAAGCTATCTGCATACCAAATATAAATTGTCTAGCCCATGTAGTTCAGAAGTTATAACAACATTTTAATGACAGCCAATGTTTCAAAATAGTGACCTTGACCTGATTTCAGGTATCTTTATGTCATCCGTAAGGTCCTTACCAAAGCTATCTGAATACCAAAAGTGAATTGCCTAGCACTCATGGATCAGAATTTATAGCAAAATGTTGAAGTTTGTTAAAAACAGTCAAGTTTTCAAAATAGTGACCTTGACCATGACCCAATTCCATGTATCCTTGTATCAACTGAAAGGCCTTCACCAAAGTTATCTCCATACCATATATGAATTGTTTAGCATATGAGGTTCAGCAGTTAAGAAAAAATGTTGAAGTTTTTCAATGATGGCCAACTTGTCTAAATAGTGACCTTGACCTCGACCTAATTTCAAATATCTTTATATCAACTGAAAGGCCTTTACCAATGCCATTTGTATACCAAAGATGAATTGCCTAGCATTTGTAGTTCAGAAGTTCTAGCAATGTTAAAGTTTGTTAAAAAGGCAAAGTTTTCAAAATAGTGACCTTGATCTGATTTCATGTATCCTTGTACAAAGTGAAAGGCCTTCACCCAAGCTATCTGCATACCAAATATGAATGGTCTAGCTTAAGTTATTAAGAAGTTATAAGCAATGTTAAAGTTTTGTTAATGATGGCAAAGTTTTGGAAATAGTGACCTTGACCTGATTTCATGTATCCTTTTATCAAGTGAAAGGCCTTCATGCAAGCTATCTGTATACCAAATTTGAATTGCCTAGCATTTGTAGTTCAGAAGTTCTAGCAATGTTAAAGTTTGTTAAAAAACGGCAAATTTTGGAAATAGTGACCTTGACCTGATTTCATGTATCTTTGTATCAAGTGAAAGGCGTTCACCCAAGCTATCTGCATACCAAATATTAATGGTCTAGTTTAAGTAATTCAGAAGTAATAAGCAATGTTAAAGTTTTGTTAACGACAGCAAAGTTTTGGAAATAGTGACCTTGACCTTGACCTGATTTCATGTATCCTTGTATCAAGTGAAAGGCCTTCACCCAAGCTATCTGTATACCAAAAATGAATTGCCTAGCATTTGTAGTTAAAAGTTATAGCAATGTTAAGGTTTGTTAAAAACGGCAAAGTTTTGGAAATAGTGACCTTGACCATGAATATGAATATGAATGGTCTAGCTTAAGTAATTCAGATGTTATAAGCAATGTTAAAGTTTTGTTAACTACGGCACGCCGCCCGCCCAACTGCCCGCCCGGTTTTCGCCAAACTATAAGCCGAGATTTTTCTCGAAAAATCCAGCTAAAAATTACATAAGCATTCATGAAGTAAAGGGTTAACCCTTTACCCCATGAATATTCAGGAAATTAAAATGACATGAATATTATTCAACCAAATTTTCACAATGGTACTAAGAACAAAAGACTTTTTTCATTTGACAGAAACTGTAGAATCAGGTTTCATTGCAAACAGAGCAGATTTTGATCAGACGGCTCCTGTAGGAGCTGTCTGATACTGATCTGGATTTACTGTTTGTAAGGCATCATAATGACATATGAACAAGGGAATGTTGGTCATGGCAGACAGTGTAGAATCATATCTATATTACATGAAAATCAAACAGTGACTAGACTCCTCCTATAGAAGCAATATAACCTGGGTTTAGTTTGTTTATAAAAGCATAAACAGATGAATCTATGGAGGAAAGGGTTAACACTGTGTTTGAACAGAAATGGAAAAAAGTACAGTTAAACTTGGATAACACGAATTTTGGGATAACTCAAAGTAAAAGTTTGGTCCCTGTAAACTTTACAATACAAAATTGATGACTTGGAAAACTTGGAACTTCTGTTAACTCACAGACTGGATAAGTTGAGACGTCAGCTGCCTCCTTGTTGTCGTCATACCAATCACTCCCTGGAGTCTCCTGTGAGTAAAACAAGCCCCTTAACTCATTGAACACAAAGTAATTTCGTCACGTGTAACAACTGTCATCTGCGCTCCAACTCTTAAAATGTTGCTTAACACAAAATTACTCTATAGATACAGTAAAACTTCTCTATAACGGCCATTAAATTATGTTAATTAGTTGGTATTTAGGGCAGGTGGCTGCTTAAAGCAAGGTGAAAGTAAAACAGAACACTCCTATAGGAGCGTTCTGTTTTACTTTCACATTGGTTTAAGCAGCCACCTGCCTTTAACACAAAATACTTGATGTAATTTAGTGGCCATTATAGAGAGGTTTTACTGTACACATTTTAATGCCATTGCAAACAGAGTAGAGCAAGATCAGATCAAGGTCTACTCGGTTTGCTTATGAAATAATATAGATCTGATTTTACATATTTTGCTATATGGTAACACATTCCCTTGTTCTGAGACTATGCCAAATATAAAATTTTGCTAATTCATATCCATGCTTTCATTATAAAAAGTTTTCACTTTCACATCAGAAATCTAGTGAATGTAGTGGGGAAGATGGGGCAGTATGCATTGAGCTCAACCTTTCTCCACTAGTGCCATACTAGGGGGAGGTGGGGAGTATGGACTGATTGCTGGAGGACTAGCTCAACCCTTCTCCACTAGTGCCATACTAGGGGAGGTGGGGAGTATGGACTGATTGCTGGAGGACTAGCTCAACCTTTCTCCACTAGTGTCATACTAGGGGGAGGTGGGGAGTATGGACTGATTGCTGGAGGACCAGCTCAACCTTTCTTCACTAGTGCCATACTAGGGGGAGGTGGGGAGTATGGACTGATTGTTGCAGGACTAGCTCAACCTTTCTCCACTAGTGCAATACTAGGGGGAGGTGGGGAGTATGGACTGATTGTTGGAGGACTAGCTCAACCTTTCTCCACTAGTGCCATACTAGGGGAAGTATGGACTGATTGCTGGAGGACTAGCTCAACCTTTCTCCACCAGTGCCCTACTTGGGGAAGGTGGGGAGTATGGACTGATTGCTGGAGGACTTGCTCACCCATTCTCCACTAGTACCCAATTAGGGAAAGGTGTGGAGTATGGACTGATTCCTGGAGGACTAGCTCAACCTTTCTCCACTAGTGCCCTACTTGGGGAAGGTGGGGAGTATGGACTGATTGCTGGAGGACTAGCTCAACCTTTCTCCACTAGTGCCCTATTAGGGAAAGGTGGGGCATATGGACTGATTGCTGGAGGACTTGCTCATCCATTCTCCACTAGTGCCCTATTAGGGAAAGGTGGGGAGTATGGACTGATTGCTGGAGGACTTGCTCAGCTGTTCTCTACTAGTGACCTTCTAAGGGAAGGTGGATAGTATGGACTTATTGGAAGAGGTCTTGCTCACCTGTACTCCACTAGTGCCCTACTAGAGGTAGGTGGGGGAGTATGGACTTTTGCCAGAGGACTTGCTCACCCATTCTCCACTAGTGGCCTATTAGGGGTAGGTGTGTGTGTGTGTGGGGGGGGGGGGGTATGGACTGATTGCCAGAGGACTTGCTCACCCATTCTTCACTAGTGCTCTACCAGAGGAAGATGGGGGAGTATGGACTGATTGCTGGAGAACTGCTCACTCATTCTTCACTAGTGTCTCACTAGGGGGAGGTGGGGAATATGGACTGATTACCAGAGGACTTGCTCACCCATTCTCGACTAGTGCCTTACTAACAATGATCACATTGTCCTTGGTGATGAAGCTAACTTTTCCATAGTGGTACATAGTAACTGCTGGAGAAGCAACACTCCTCACATACCTGAAAGAAAGCAGACACAATCTTACATAGTGTATGACAAATGACATAATTAACTTAACCCTTTCCCTCATATTGACACCTTTTGATCCCTCTGTTTAAGTCACTGTTGGAAACCATTGTGATGAATAGAGCATTTCGAGGGCTTGGTGGAAAACTATTCTAACTCCTTCACTTTAGTGAAGGAGTTAGAATAGTTTTGCACCAAGCCCTCGATTTGCTCCATAGGAGCAAATTCTCTATTTTTCAGAATGGTTTCAAAACTACACAATTCTAAAGCTTACCTTTTTTGCTAGTAAATGCTCTTTGTTGGTAGATTTATTCAATGAGGCTGTATCTAAAAATAGCCTATGAGGGAATGGGTCTAAAATAGCCTATGAGGGAATGGGTTAAGTTTTCTGACATCAAATCTCCTCTCTCCATCAATTTTGCAAATCTGAACAATTCAATGATTATAATTTAAAATTAGAACTGACATATTGCAAATTTGAAAAATGCAATGATAATTTAAAGTTAGACTGACACATTGCAAATCTGACTGACACATTACTCTGCCAAACTTCCTTCGGTAAGAATCATTACTATGAAGTTTGGTGAAACTCCATCAAGCAGTTTATGAGAAGAAGAGCAGAGAATGGAAAGACATTTCTATAATTAAAGGCCCATCGCTCAATCAAAATGCTGATGACATGTGCAACTACTCTTGGTATAAACCATTTCTATGAAATTTGGTTAAAATCCATCCAGTAATTTAGGAAAAGAAGTGCAGACAAATTTGGTTGACTGACCAACCGACTGGCCAATTGATATTGATATTTACAAAATATAAATCCCTTCTATTTCGAAAGTGGACCCATTAAAATCATCTGTAGTCAATATTCATGATGTCAATATTTTTACATTAATATTCAACAGGTAAAGGATTAAAACCTTTACTCCCTGAATATTTATGTAAGAACTATTAAATGCATGTATGTATGAATATTGATTAGCTAAATATTTATTACAGTATAAGACCAAGAAAGGATTTGACCCTGATAAAAACTGTAGAATTAGATCTGTATTGTTCCAGAAGCAAACAGAGCAGTCTCTGATCAGATGGCTCCTATAGGAGCCATTTGGTCTGAGTCTACTCTGTTTGCAAAGGCATAGAAAGGCGTATTTATGGAGTTAAGGTTTAATGATGAAAACATGCACAGTACTAAGGCTTACCAGTCTGTATGTGTGTGGTCAAATGTGTTGTCTAGGGGAGAGCCAGGATACAATCTGAAAACACCCGAGGTGGAGCCCACAAACCTGAAGATAGTCAAGACAAGATGAAAGAACTGAAAAAGTCACTGAAACACAGAGATATAGATAACAGGAGAATCTAGGAATTAATATACAGTACAACAAGTATCTATAGCAACATTAAAATTAAGTCTAATTCTGAGTTTTTTAACCCTTTACTCCATGAATATTCATGCAAAAATTATGACATCACAAACAAATAATGACATCACAAACAAATAATGAAATAATGACATCACAAACAAATAATGACAACACAAACAAATAATGACATCATAAATATTAATTACATGTAGATTATTTTTTTAAATGGCACAATGACACACAAAACTTTGGCCACAGTAGAAACTCTAGAATCATATCTATATTATTAAAGGCCCATAAAGCATAATAAGCAAACAGAGCAGGCCCTGATCAGGCTGCTCCTATAGGAGCCATCTGATCTGGGTCTTCTCTGCTTGCGAAGGCGTAGAAAGCGTATTTATGGAGTAAAGGATTAAGATGGGTGGTAGTTTAATGCTGGACAAAAAATTTCCTGCATTAACCCTTTCCTCCATAAATATGCCTTTCTACGCCTCTGTAATAGTCACTTTTTGAAACCATTGTGATAAATACAGCATTTGCTCCATAGGAGCAAATGCTCTATTTATCACAATGGTTTCATTACTTCACAATTCTAAAAATTTTCTTTTCTCTAGTAAATGGTCTTATTTGGTAGATTCATTCAAAGAGGATGGGTCTAAAAATAACCTAGGGAGGAGCACCTACATGTACTCTTATCCGCCTCCATATTTGTTTATTACAATACATGGTCACTATAGGCAAATGCTACAGTATTATATAATGTATATTAATGGTACTAATAAGAAACACACCTTCGAGCTTTGCTCGTACACTGAAAACAGTAAACATGTATCAATTGTTTGTCTCGCAACTTAGTGCAGTTATATCGATTCTTTATCATATAGAGACGCTTTTTGATGCCTTTGCAAACAGAGTACACTCAGATCAGATGGGTCCTGCAGTAGCCATCTGATCTCAGTTTTACTTTCATTTCTTTTGAGTGTTACAGTCTCAATACTGATGTGTTACAAAGTTACTTGATGTCTCATCTTGGTACAAACCGTGTGCAAAGGTGCTCACAAATTGGTCCACAGGGTTGAGAGATTTACCTTGTGGCTTAATTCTTCAACCTTCCTTTCATATATTTTGCACTCTGAAGAATTTTTTTCTGTATATTTTGTCATTTGCTTCAATTCCAAAAGTATATTTCTCTTCTGTTTCCTTCCAAAAAATACTATCAGGGGGACAAACAGTTTGGATTCTGATGAGACGCCGAGTTACTCGGCGTCTCATCTGGATCCAAACTGTTTGCAAATGTTGTCAGAAATTCGCCAGTAGAGTGCTGAAGGTTATTGAAGTAAAGTGTTTGATAAGACATTACATGATAGCAAAAATGGCGTGCACAAAACAAAAGTGAGACATCTATGCCATCACCAACACTTCTAATCTGCATCAAACCTAAGCCTGATAGGCACTTTTTAACCCTTTCCATGTTAACCCTTCGCTTGCTATTCGCGTCAATATACCTACCTGTAAATAGTGAAGACCCAGATGAGACAGCTCCTGCAGGAGCTGTCTCATCAGGATCTGCACTATTTACAAGTTGATTGTGCAACCAGTGCACTCCACAGCAGTGATTGCACAGCGAAATACTTGTACACAGTGAAGATATATGTAATTATACAACAGGTCATGGATAAAGAAGGAGAAATGTATTTTAAAATTCAGCAAGAGAAGGGTTAATTCAATAATAATTTCATAAGCAATAGAGCAGACCCTGATCAGGGGCTCCTATATTTTCTGATTTGGATCTACTCTGCAAAAGGTGTGAAAAAGCATTTGTATGAGGGAAAGGTTTAATATTTGGTTGTGCCATTGAAAACACTGCATTTGATGTGGTTTGTCTGTCCAAATACTTTGGGTCAATTGGGTGGGTAGATAAAATTAGGATAGTTTGCTCAGACAAGAAGATTGATCTTCTCGTGAGATATCTACAACGCCAACTGGCAGCAATCTTACTGACACTTTAGCACTTGATTCAATCAATTTTGTCCGTAAATATTTTTCTGACATTTGATACCAAAAGCAGTTTTTTCTACTATTTTCTTAACAATTCTATTATTTTTCAACTCTTCTTTATAATTAAGATTGTCACATTGTATGGATACTCAGACAAGGCTTAGACTGGTTTACTCTATGGATACTCAGACAAGGCTTAGACTGGTTTACTCTATGGATACTCAGACAAGTCTTAGACTGGTTTACTCTCTAGGTCAAAACTTTTCTAGAATTTCCCTGTAGTGAGCTACAGGCTAACCCTTTCTCTCATATAAACGTGTTGTCATGCATTTGCAAACAGAGTAAACCCAGATCAGACGGCTCCTAGAGGAGCCGTCTGATCAGGGTCTGTTCTGTTTGCTAACAGAATTTAATAGATCCGTTTCTTTGCTTTCTAAAGTGTCTACAATGTTCCACCTTCCATATTTCTTTACAACTTTTTTGTTAATGAATATTCAGTAGGTATTGAAATTTGACATAAATACAGAACAGGGAAAGGGTTTATATCATTTATAATTATCGCCAAAGTAGGCCGCAATATCTTTGTATGTTGCAGGTATGTAAACACTCTGTAATATGAACAATGAGGTTAGAATGGTTGCCTAGGAAACAGATATATCACCATCAGTGCTATATAATTTGTCCCAAATTTATTTATCTAATAATCTTGGTGATATTCAGTGATTATAGTAAACTTTAGCTAACCATTTTCCATATTTGTTTGCTTTATAAGAGAAAGACTGGTGTCTGTCGAAAATTTCAACATCTATTACTGTTCTCATAAATATTCATACATATGCAAATTAGTTTATATCAGAGAAGTAATATTTACTATTAAAGCAATGCCTCATATCTATGTTTGTAACAACTGATTTCATGATTCATCAAAAATAACTGAGATCTAGCGGAGTACAGTGAAGCTCACTTATAACGAAGTCCTCGGGACCCTCTGATTTCTTTCGTTCTATCCAAATGTCGTTATATCAGGTCCATTTTGCCATATGTAATCAGAGAGGGTGAATACATTTTATTTTGTTATATGCAGTATTTCATTATATCCAAGTTCGTTATAAGTGAGCTTCACTGTATTACAGTTGGATGTCAAATTTCCAAAATTAATGAAAGGATCGGTTACCATGGAAACCATTACAATCTTACTTACAGTTCATTGTTTGGGTATCAATTTAGATACTTAGCTTTCTGAGTATTTTGTCATCAGTTTAAATTACATTTGAAGTTGTTTTCTGATATTGGTAGGATAAAAATTGAGAGGTTTACGTTATTTCTGTATTTTTTTGCTATTTCTTAATTATTCTCATTAATATTCATGTGTATGCAAATAAGGTAATTCCTAAGTATAGCCTTTAAATCAAAGCACAATGTCTTAGCTTTAATTCTGTACCAGTTTTATACAGTTAGCACAAAAACTTCCATTGATATGGAAGATTTTTGCAGGTAGGTGTCGACTAACAAAAATGTGTGAACAGAGTGAAATGAATGGTTACTATGGAAACAGTTAAAAAGTTACTTAGAGTTAAATTTTTGGTCCTCAACTTTGATATTTTGTTTTCTGAGGATTTTGTCATCAGGTTAAACTGCATTTGAAATTGTTTTCTGATATTTGTAGGATAGAAAGTGAATAGTTTACACTATTTACGTTATTTCTATATTGTTTTTACTATTTTTAATGTTCTCATTGATATTCATGAGTATGCAAATAAGGTAATTTAAAAAAAATAACTGGAAATAAAAGCACAATGTCCTATCTCCAATTTGGTACCAGTTTTATAGGTTTTGGACAAAAATTGGCTGTGATATAGACGATTTTGCAGGTACGGACCATCATTACAAAAACTAGGGTGTTGCCATGGAAACGGTGAAAATGGTGCTTAAAATTAATGCTATGGTCCTCAAATTGGATATTTTGTTTCCTGGGGGTTCTGTCATCATGTTAAACTGCATTTGAAGTTATTTTCTGATATTTGTAGGATAAAAAAATGAAAGGTTTACATTGTTTCTATACTTTTTTTTACTATTTTTAATGTTCTCATTAATATTCATGAGTATGCAAATAAGGTAATTTAAAAAAAACAAGTTAGTAATAAAAGCACAATGTCTTATCTTCCATTTGGTACCAGTTTTATAGTTTTAGGACAAAACCTGGCTGTGATATGGGCGAATTTGTAGGTATGGGTCATCATTACAAAAACTGGGGGTTGCCATGGAAACGGTTAAAATACACATAGCCTAAAAGAATTTAAGTTTGAGTACATTCGCGATTCTGATTCAGGACACTTTTCTGAACATTTTGGGTACTCACGGTAGGCACTACTGGCTCCCTGAGTATAAGGTATGTATGAATATTAATAAATGTTGACATCATCAATAACTTTGACATCATCAATATAAATTAACTGAAATTTTAACTGAATTGTGATTTTTAATGATAAAAGGGATTTTTTTTTTATCAGGACAGAAACTGTAGAATTAGATTAATTTTATTTCTGAAACAAACAGAACAAACCCAGATCAGATAGCTGCTATAGGAGCCATCTGATCTGGGTCTACTCTGTTTGGAAAAGGGTTAAAAGGTGTTTACATGAAATAAAGGGTTAACTTCAACCTTTCTATGATTTCTTTATCCCCATCTTTCCAAATGCTGTCAAGTTGATCTGTTGACCTCACAAAGTGCTGAATGAGCATTTTCATGTCTGAAAAGAGCATAGCATTATAAATCAAATTACATTATACATTACATGTACATGTATTACAAAAAAACTCTTTACTTAATAGAAACACCTTTTCTTTGCAAACTGAGTAGACCAGGATCAGATAGCTCCTACACGATCTGACCAGGTTCTGCTCTATTTTCTACTGGAATAATAATTTATGCCATGGCTAAATGCTCTATTTATCAGGATGGTTTTAAAACTACATGATTCTAATATTTTCCTTAATTACTCTCGTAAATGCTACTTTTCAATAGAATTATTCAGGGTCTGCTCTGTTTGCTAATGGAATTTGATAGAACTGTTTCTTAACTTTCTAAAATGTCTACAATGTTCCAACTTCCATATTCTATTATAGCTATTTTGTCCATGAATAGTCAGTAGATATTGAAATTTGAAATAAACATAGAACAGGGAAAGGGTTAAGAGGAATGGGTTAAATACATTTCTATAACCCCAACTTCTATATAGAATTACTGGACAACCTTTAACCCTTTCCCTCGTATAAACGTGTTTTCATGCATTTGCAAACAGAGTAGACCCAGTTCAGACGGCTCCTAGAGGAGCCGTCTGATCAGGGTCTGCTCTGTTTGCTAATAGATTTTGAAAGATCTGTTTCTTTACTTTCTAAAATGGCTACAATGTTCCACCTTCAGTATTCCCTTACAACTATTTTGCCTATCAATATTCATTAGGTATTGAAATATGAAATAAACATAGAACAGGGAAAGGGTTAACATGCTATAGGGTGTGGCATGCTATATGGTGTGACTTGGTATCAAATCTCATCAGAATCAAAACTGTTTGATATTCTGGTCACATGTTTCAATGGAAAGGGAAGACAAGAGCGTTCCAAGGAATATGAGTGCTACCTGCTAGCAGATGCAGGGACCCAGTTAAGATGTGTAAATTAAAACACTCCTAAGAATAGCTCCTTTATTTCTCCACCAAACCCTATGTTGTGACCACTCTTAACCCATTCCCTGATATTCACGACTTTTGACGACTCTGTAAAAGTCATTTTGTGAAATCATTGTGATAAATACATGTAGAGCATTTGCTCCTATAGCAGCAAATGCTCTATTTATCACAATGGTTTCAAACTACAAAATTCTAGAATTTTCCTTTTCTCTAGTAAATGCCCCTTTTCGGTAGATTTATTCAAAGAGGTTGTATCTAAATATAGGCTATGAGGGAATGGGTTAATGGAATGTCTCTTCAAGACGATTCTAAAGAGTGGTCACTACATAGTGTTTGGTAGAGAAATGACGATATTAGCATTTAAATATACAACTTTATCTGTTGTTCTGCAGACATGTCACAGAAAGGCATGATAGACAGACACAACAGACAGATGGACAAATCACACATGCTAAAGCCGATGACACAAAATATAAAATGACAATTTTTGGAAGACAATGATTTTGTAAATGCTTATAAATGTTGAATTAGCAGTTTTGCACTTAAATCTCAATATCAGTGGGTGTTTGCAAACAGAGTGGACCACTTCCAGAGAGAGTTACAATTTCAAATTTAACCCTTTCCCTGCTCTGTGGTCATTCCAAATTTCAATACCTACGAATATTCATAGATAAAATGATTATAATGAAATATGGAAGATGGAAAATTGTAGCCATTTCAGAAAGTAAAGACACAGATCTTTGAAATTCTATTAGCAAACAGAGTAGACCCTGATCAGATGACATTCAGACTGTATTTTCCAACAATCAATAGAAGACAAATTAACATTGAGAACAAAAGATTTACCTATAGATATGCCTTTTTATGTATTTTTCTGATTTTGCAAGCAGAGCAGATCCAAATCAGACAGCTCATGTAGGAGCTGTTTGATCATGGTCTGCACTATTGCTTGTATAATATAATTATATCTGATTCTACAGTTTTTTCCATAGTAAAAATCAATAAAATCCCTTGTTCATAATGCCATTATAAAATGCAGCTGCTTAATATTCATATGTTCATTATTTCTTAATGAATGTTCATGGAGTATAGGGCTAACATGCAAAGAGTTAATTTAGCATGTTACCTTCTCTGATGAGGGTGGTAGGTCCATCATTGATGAGAAAGTTATTCAATTCCACAATCTGATCCAGAGTTTCTGCCGTATATTTGTACTGTACAGGATTGTTAAACACCCACGGTGAAAGCTAGGAGAGGTAGGAACAGAAAAATTAACAAGAGGGCCATGATGGCCCTGACATTGCTCACCAGACAATCTGAAGAAGATTTTCAATATATGTTTCTATAGAAAACTGGCCACCCTTTGGGCCAGCCTATCTTGACCCCAGGGGCATAATTTATATAAATTTTGTGGAAGACCTGAACACTATAATGCTATGTGCCAAATATGAACACTGAGACAAATATGAACACTGAGAACCTTCCAGTTTCAGAGGAGAATATTTACAAAGTTTTCACTATATGTTTCTAAGAAAACTGCCCACCCCTAGGGCAGGGCCAATTTTGACCACAGTGGCATAATTTATACAACCTTTGTAGAGGACCTCAACATGATGCTATGTGCAAAATATAAAAGCTGAGAACCTTCAGGTTTCAGAGGAGAAGATTTTCAAAGTTTTCACTATATGTTTCTTTTGAAAACTCGCCACCCCTGGGGTGGGGTCAATTTTGATCCCAGGGGCATAATTTTTACAACAATTTTTTCATTATGCTATGTGCCAAGTATGGAAGCTGAGCACCTTCAAGTTTCAGAGGAGAAGATTTTCAAAATGTTCACTAAATGTTTCAGACCTACAGATGATGCTATGTGCCAAAGATAAAAGCTGAGAACCCTGCAGATTCAGGAGAAGATTTTCAAAGTTTTCACTATATGTTTCTATTGAAAACTGGCCACCCCTGGGGCCAATTTTGATCCCAGGGGCATAATTTATATAACTTTGGTAAAGGTCCTGAAGTTGATGCTATGTGCCAGCAAGAGTGTTCGGAGCTGCTGACACAAAAACTTATTGTTAATATGCTGGAGTGCGAAAATCAGAACAAAGGGGAACAGGTTAATGTTGTATTGCTATGCAATTCATGAGTCCTCCACTGGATTAAAAGAAACCTCCACTGACCCACCCACCAATGGTGTAGTTGACAACAGTATTTACATGACAAACCTGAATGGTATTTGTAAAAATAAGAAAAACAATATGACAAAAGGGAAATAACTCCAAATATAATGATGCTAGAGTCATGACCCTTGTGCATGACACTTCCTATCATCATGCTTGTTCCATATGTGAAGTTTCAAATGAATTGAACCAGTAGATAAATAGTTATTGTGCGGACAAGAAAATATGAAAAAGGGGAATAACTCCAAAAATATTGATGCTATAGTTATGGCCCTTGTGCATAACACTTCCTCTCATCATTCTTGTTCAATATATGAAGTTAGAAATCAATTGAATCAGTAGATAAAGAGTTATTGCCCGGACAAAAAATATGAACAAGAGGGCCATGAGGCCCTGAAGCGCTCACCTGAGATAACCCCAGTGGCAGGGCCTTTTTTGACCACAAGAAATCATGTGGACAACCTTGGTAGAGAACCACAAGGCAAAGCAGTATGCCATTAATTAAAGGTCTAAGCCTTATGATTTCAGAGAAAAATAATATTTCATATTTTTCACATCGAAAAAACTGATAAGCCCTGAGGCACGGCCAAGTTTCGCCCAGTGGTCAGGGTCGTTAGTTAAACATTCTTGGCAGAGGACCACAAGCCACAGCTACATATTTATAGAGGACCAGTAGATCATGTTAGTCATACCAAATATCAATGGTCTAGGCCTTACAGTTTCAGTAGATTTTTAAAGATTTTCCTATAAAAATCTGATAAGCCCTTGGGCGGGGCCATTTTTGGCCCGGGGTCATAATTTGACCAATATTTGTAGAGGACCATAAGATCATGCTACATACCAAATATCAAAGGTCTAGGCCTTACAGTTTCAGAGAAGGAGATTTTTAAAGATTTTCCTATGAAAAACTGATAAGCCCTTGGGCGGGGCCATTTTTGGCCCGGGGGTCATAATTTGAACAATATTTGTAGAGGACCATAAGATCATGCTACATATTAAATATCAAGGGTCTAGGCCTTACAGCTTCAGAGAAGAAGATTTTTAAAGATTTTCCTATGAAAAACTGATAAGCCCTTGGGCGGGGCCATTTTTGGCCCGGGGGTCATAATTTGAACAATATTTGTAGAGGACCATAAGATCATGCTACATACCAAATATCAAAGGTCTAGGCCTTACAGTTTCAGAGAAGAAGATTTTTAAAGATTTTCCTATGAAAAACTGATAAGCCCTTGGGCGGGGCCATTTTTGGCCCGGGGGTCATAATTTGAACAATATTTGTAGAGGATCATAAGATCATGCTACATACCAAATATCAAAGGTCTAGCCCTTACAGTTTCAGAGAAGAAGATTTTTAAAGATTTTCCTATGAAAAACTGATAAGCCCTTGGGCGGGGCCATTTTTGGCCCGGGGGTCATAATTTGAACAATATTTGTAGAGGACCATAAGATCATGCTACATACTCAATAT
Source organism: Azorinus chamasolen (assembly GCA_963576725.1). NCBI lineage: Eukaryota > Metazoa > Mollusca > Bivalvia > Cardiida > Solecurtidae > Azorinus > Azorinus chamasolen. Next base: position 25,242,163 of record OY755244.1, read on the forward strand.
CAAAGGTTTAGGCCTTACAGTTTCAGAGAAGAAGATTTTTAAAGATTTTCCTATGAAAAACTGATAAGCCCTTGGGCGGGGCCATTTTTGGCCCGGGGGTCATAATTTGAACAATATTTGTAGAGGACCATAAGATCATGCTACATACTCAATATCAAAGGTTTAGGCCTTACAGTTTCAGAGAAGAAGATTTTTAAAGATTTTCCTATGAAAAACTGATAAGCCCTTGGGCGGGGCCATTTTTGGCCCAGGGGTCATAATTTGAACAATATTTGTAGAGGACCATAAGATCATGCTACATACCAAATATCAAAGGTCTAGGCTTTACAGTTTCAGAGAAGAAGATTTTTAAAGATTTTCCTATGAAAATTCCATATTACCATATATGGAAATATTGACCAAGCCCTCTGGCGGCCATGTTTTTTGCCCGATCAAAATTCTTTTAACAACTTTTAAAGTCTATCAACTGAGAAACATTTTGGTGAAAACTATATTCAAATCCAACAAATCATTCTGGAGAAGAAGATTTTTCTAGATATTGTGTCCGGTTGCCATGGCAACAAGACCGATGGCCCCGCCCACTATCTTTTAACAACTTTTGAAGCACCCACCCACAGTATGTATCTGACCAAGTTTGGTTACAATTGGGCAGTCGGTTTCAGAGAAGAAGTCGTTTGAAATTGTTGATGGACAGACAGACGGACAGACGGACAGACGGAACAAATGGGTAGTTGTGTGACTTTTTCCTTTGATCTTTTCTTGTGTGACTAGTCCCACAAGAAAAACTATTTTTGGCTCTAACTTTGGAAAAGAATGATCTGGAAGCTAACCCTAACCCTAACCCTATGTCCCACAACTGGCCAGGTTAATGTCACAAGAAATGGCCAGGTTAATGTCACAAGAGATGGCCAGGTTAATGATTTTACTTGTGGGACTAGTTAGAAAAAGTCACACAACTACCCTTTGGTGAGTGCGGACAGACGGACGACGGACGCCGGACACAGGGGTATCACAAAAGCTCACCTTGAGCACTTTGTGCTCTGGTGAGCTAAAAAGGGGAATAACTCAAAAAATATTGATGCTAGAGTTGTGGCCCTTGTGCATGACACTTCCTCTCTTCATCCTTGTTCCATGTGTGTAATTTGAAAGCTTTATAATGATTAGTTTAGAAATGACAGCCAAAAAAAGAAAGTGTGGCGGACAGACAGACGGATGGACAGACGGCGGAAAAGCGATCCCTAAGTGACACACTGCCTCTCGGCAGATGACACAAAAATGAAAACTGAGAACCTTCCAGTTTCTGGGGAGAAGTTTTACAAAGTTTTCACTATATGTTTCTATTGAAAACTGGCCACCCCTGGGGCGGGGCCAATTTTGACCCCAGGGGCTGAGAACCTTTAAGTTCCAGGAGAAGTTTTCACTATATTATCATGTTTCTATTGAAAACTGGCCACCCCTGGGGTGGGGCTAATTTATATAACTTTTGTAGAGGACCTATAGATGATGCTATGTGCCAAAGATGAAAGCTGAGATTCAGAGGAGAAGATTTTTAAAGGTTGAACTTGTTGACGACTGACGACGCACGTTGGACGACACTCACCGCTAGATGCACGCTGACGGACGGCGGACATCAGGTAATCACAAAAGCTCACCCTGAGCACATTGTGGTCTGGTGAGCTTACAAAAATACAATCATGGACACTACACTCTTTACCTCACAGTCACACATTTTTATGCCTTGGCAAACAGAATAGATCCAGATCAGATAGCTCCTGTAGGTTTTGTCTGATCAGGGTCTACTCTGTTTACCTGTAAAATAGCATAAATCAGACTCTACAGTTTCTCATTAAGTAAACTAGAATTTTTTGTCTATAGGACACGGATGCCTGCCTAGTGATATTGCCTCTATATCCATAACTTTTCAGTAGATGTTATAATTATAGTGAAGAAAATTTCAAAGTCCCATAACTCTGGTAAAAAAAGAACAGATTTCCTTCTTTATGTACATCTTCACATCAAGGTTGTTCATCTGTAAAAGTTTAAAGTAAATCCTCCCATCGGTGTATGCATGAAGAGCAGGACATAAGAGCATGGCTATCTGCTTCCCACCTTGTGGGGGTCATATAAAAAAGATTATTTTATGCCATGAAATTTATGCCATGGTAACACATAACCCTTCGCTTGCTGAATTTTAAAATACATTTCTCCTTCTTTACCCATTGCCCTGTTGTATAAATACATATATCTTCACTGTGTACAAGTATTTCGCTGTGCAATCACTGCTGTGGGGTGCACTGGTTGCACAATCAACTTGTAAATAATGAAGACCCTGATGAGACAGCTCCTGCAGGAGCTGTCTCATCTGGGTCTTCACTATTTACAGGTAGGTATATTGACGTGAATAGCAAGCGAAGGGTTAAGGTTATTAACATTCAACCAGTCATTATTTCTTACATTAATATTCATCAGGTAAAGGGTTATAATTACTGTATCTGCATTTTTTTTCAACATTTTTAGTGTATTCTATTTTTCAGAAATAATTAACCCTTTACTCCATGAATATTCATGTAAGAAATAATAACATCATTAATATTAACTAGAACTACAACTAAAGGTGATGGAACACCCCCGCACAGTAACTTTGATCATTAATATTAACTAGAACTATAACTAAAGGTGATAGAATACCCCCGCACAGTAATTCAATAACTTCAAAACTGAAGGAGAAGTTCGTGACCCAAGCTACCCATGTTCAAATGCAGACGGACAGAGTGCTCACCCGCCCAGATGCGGACAGATGGACGGACCAACCACCCGCTCGCCCAACCGCTGGTCAAGGTGATTCCAGTATACCCCCTCAAACAAGTTTGTGAGCATATACATGTAATTAAATTAGTTGTTATAATAGCATTGACATTATTGGCTACAGGCAGATATTAATAGAAACTAGAACTATCACTAAAGGGGATTAATACCCCTACAAACGTGACTGCCAGATGAAAAAGCTTTGCACAATTCGAAGAGGCATAACTCTGTAAAGAAAAAAAGATAAACTGGAAAACTATAATTGGATGTGCATGATTGTCCTCTTTATGATAAAGCATCATGTCAAGTTTCATTGGATTGCAGTCAGTGTTGACTTAGAAACAGCGTGGAATAAGAGTCAACAGAAGGACCAGCACAAAACTTTTAAACAAAGGGGCATAACTATGTAAGATAATAATTCATCTGGAAAACTTAACTGGATGTGCATGTCCTCTTTATGACAAAGCATCATGTCAAGTTCCATCGGAATCCAGAAAGCAGTTGCTAAGAAACAGCGCGAAAAGAAGTCAACAGACTGACCAACAGACCGAAATTCAAAGGGGCATAACTATGTAAGGAAACAGATAAACTGTAAAACTATTATTGAATGGGCATCTCCTCTTCATGATTAAGTACCATGTCAAGTTTCATATGATTCCAGTCAGCAGTCGCTGAGAAACCGTACGGAATAAAATTCATCAGACAGACCAACACAAACATTTTAAACAAAAGGGCATAACTCTGTATTAAGGAAATCAATGAGCTTAAAAATTACAATTGGATGCACATGTCCTCTTCATGATTAAGTATCATGTAAAGTGTCATTGAATTCTAGTCAGCAGTTACTGAGAAATCACGCGGAAACAAGTCAACAGACCAACACAAAAACTTTAAACAAAGTGACAAACTCTGTAAGGAAATAACTGAGCTGGAAAATAATAATTGGATGCACATCTCCTCTTTATGAAAAAGCATCATGTCACGTTTCATTGAATTCTAGTCAGCGGTTACTGAGAAACCGCATGGAAACAAAAGTCAACAGACCGACCAACACAAAAATTTTAAACAAAGGGGCATAACTCTGTAAGGAAATCACTGAGCTTGAAAATAATAGTTGAATGCCCATGTCCTCTTGATGATAAAGCATGATATCAAGTTTCATTGAATTCTAGTCAGCAGTTACTGAGAAACCGCATGAGAAACAAGTCAACAGACCAACACAAAAATTTTAAACAAAGGGGCATAACTCTGTAAGGAAATCACTGAGCCGGAAAATAATAATTGGATGCACATGTCCTCTTTATGATAAAGCATCATATCAAGTTTCATTGAATTTAGTCGGTAGTTACTGAGAAACAGCGCGGAAACAAACCAACACAAAAAAAATAAACAAAGGGGCATACCTCTGTAAGGAAATTACTGAGCTGGAAAATAATAATTGGATGCACATCTCCTCTTTATGATAAAGCATGATGTCAAGTTTCATTGAATTCTAGTCAGCAGTTACTGAGAAACCGTACGGAAAAAAAAAGTCAACAGATCGACCGACCGACCAACCGACCGACCTACAAGGTGACTCCTATATACCCCCCCAAACTTTGTTTGTGGGGGTATAACTATAGAATCATATCTATATATTATATCATAGCAAACAGAGCAGACGCTGATCAGATGCTGATCAGATGGCTCCTACAGGAGCCGTATGATCTGGGTCTACTCTGTTTGCAAAGGTGTAACAAGGCATATTTATGGAGTAAAGTTGGCTTAATATTTTGGATCACTTTTCAGATGCTGTATTAACGCAAGAACTGATGACCTTTACAAATAGTTTGAATCAAGTTAAGACACTTGTTCTATATTTATTTCAAATTTCGATACCTACTGAATATTCATGGCTAAAATGATTATAATGAAATATGGAAGATGGACCATTGTAGCCATTTTAGAAAGTAGAGAAACATATCCATCAAATTCCATTGGCAATCAAGAGCATACCATGATCAGACAGCTCCTACAGGAGCTCTCTGATCTGGGTCTACGCTGTTTGAAAATGTGTGAAAAAGCGTTTATCTGAAGGAAAGGGTTAACAGCTGACCAAGAATACACTTGAAAATCTGTATTTAACTCTCTGCACACTAGCTGCGAAACTGTGATTACCCATGCAAACAGTTTGGATCCAGATGAGACGCCGCATAATGCGGCGTCTTATCAGGATCCAAACTGTTTGTCATCTTGACCATATTTTTGCAAAGAAATGAGAGAAAGTTTATTTTAAGAATTGAAGCAGACGGCAACAATTGTTGCAGATGGAAAATTACTTAGCGTGCAAAGAGTTAATATTATTGGGGTGGTGAGAGCAGAAAACGATTTTAACACTTTACTTCATAGATACACTGCAGAAAGAGCCATCTGATATTACTAAGGGTCTGTTGTGTTTGCTTATGGAATAATTATACATCAGTTTCTCTGCTTAACCCATTCCCTCATAGGCTATTTTAGATCCATCCGCTTTGAATAAATCTACCGAAAAGGAGCATTAACTAGAGAAAATGAAAATTTTAGAATTTTGTAGTTTGAAACCATTGTGATAAATAGAGCATTTGCTCCAATAGGAGCAAATGCTCTATTTATCACAATGGTTTCACAAAGTGACTTTTACAGAGTCGTCAAAAGTCGTCAATATCAGGGAAAGGGTTAATGAAAGGTGACAAACATGCAGAAAGCTCCTAGAGTAGGAGATTTTTGCATGGTTTTCACCCTGCATTAAGATGCCATCTGTATTAACCCTTTCCTCAATGAAAAATATTCATGTGAGAAATACCGACATCAAGAATATTAATTGGATTGATTTTTGTTAGAATACCACATTGACACAGGCAGTTTTGGTCATGGCAGAAACTGTAGACTCATCATATATATATTATATCATAAGCAAACAGAGCAGACCCTGATCAGATGGCTCCTATAGGAGCTGTCTGATCTGCGTGTAATCTGTTTACAAAGGCATAGAAAGGCATATATTATGAGTAAAGGGTTAAAGACCAGTAATAATACTTGTTGGAGAGTTCAAAGTATCGAGATTTTACTGTACAAAAAGAATGTAATTACGATATATAAAATTCAAAGCCCTTAATAACATGACACAAAAGATGCTTGTCTCCAAGGACCTACCTTAACGACTGACTCCTTGAATGACAGGAAGTTTCCCTGAAGGTGGCACACATTCTCTGGATCAGGCTTGTGATCAACAGGAGCTGGGACCAGCTCATCTATGCGGTGATAGGGAGCATGTAGATGGGTCTATGAAGTAAAAAGATTATCAATTATTAACCTTTAGAAAACAGGGCAATAGCTCCAGTACAGTAGAACCCCCTAAACCAGAATTTCAATAAAGAACAATTTAGGTCTTTTTAGGCAGGTGGCTGCTTAATGCAGGAGGAAAGTCATGCAGGAATTTAAGCTCCTTTCAACCTGCATTAAGCAGCCACCTGTCTGGAAGACAGGCACTGATCCTAATTTCAATATCTGGTTTAGAGCTGTTTAACCCTTTCCTCCATAAACATGCCTTTCTACTCCTCTGTAAATAACACCTGCTGAAACCATTGTGATAAATAGAGCATTTATCACAATGGTTTAAAACTACAAAATTCTAAAAAATTACTTTTCTCTAGTAAATGCTTCTTTTGGGTAGATTCATTCAAAGAGGTTGGGTCTAAAAATAGCCTATGGAGGAACTAATTAACAGTGTAGGCTTTTCCACCAAGTCTTTCAACCGTAACCTCATAGAAATACTTTTCAAAGTCTATAAATGCAAATAGAATAGACCCAGATCAGAATGATAATGGCCACAATTCACCTAATTAAGATGCCATTATAAAACTCCAGGCAATTAATAATCATGATGTCATTATTCCTTGTATGATTATTCATGAGATAACAGTTTAAAAACATAAGCAGAGTAACTCCTTACCTGAGGAATATTTATGTACAAAAAATGAAACCATAAGCAGTGATTACTAATGACACCATCAGCAATGATTAATAAAGACACCAACAATGATTACTAATGACACCATCAGCAATGATTAATGACACCATCAGCAATGATTACTAATGACACCATCAGCAATGATTAATGACACCATCAGCAATGATTAATGACACCACCAGCAATGATTACTAATGACACCATCAGCAATGATTACTAATGACACCATCAGCAATGATTACTAATGACACCATCAGCAATGATTACTATTACACCATCAGCAATGATTAATAAAGACACCAACAATGATTACTAATGACACCATCAGCAATGATTAATGACACCATCAGCAATGATTACTAATGAAACCATCAGCAATGATTAATGGCACCATCAGCAATGATTAATGACACCATCAGCAATGATTACTAATGACACCATCAGCAATGATTACTAATGACACCATCAGCAATGATTACTATTACACCATCAGCAATGATTAATAAAGACACCAACAATGATTACTAATGACACCATCAGCAATGATTACTAATGAAACCATCAGCAATGATTAATGACACCATCAGCAATGATTAATGACACCATCAGCAATGATTACTAATGACACCATCAGCAATGATTAATTGGCTAGGAATATTTGGCTATGGAAGAAACTTTAGAACCTGATATATATTAATTCAATAAGTACACAAAGTAGACCTGATCTGGGTCTACTCTGTTTGCAAAAGGCATGGAATAGCATTTGCATGAGGAAAACGGTAATGTGTAAAAGTTTGATTGTATACCGTATTCTCCCTAATGAACACTCCCATTCTAATAAATTCCCCTTTCTTTTGTGGGGAAAGTAACCGTCATTAAAATTATATGTTCTTCATTCATGAATTAAGAAGTGGATGATTTTGTGGAAGATATAAATACATAGTTAGGAAAGGAGGCTTGTATTTTGGGTCAAAAGAAATTCTTTTCATTCTCATCAAAAAGTTTCTCCTTTGAATTCAGTGCCAAAAAAGATACTACGGAGCATAGAGTTTTTTTTAGATTTAAGTATGCCTAAAGGTTAATGATTTTATTGACAGAGACTTTTATTTAAGAGATAATGTACATGTAGATTTAGTTTTTCCTAAGATTAATGATTTTATACAATTTATCAAATCGAAAGGTCAAGGTTGTCCTTTGTTTAAAAGAGATCTTAGTAAAGCTTATAGACAGATAAGTATTTGTCCCAGTAATTATAATTAGTTGCCCTTTGTTGGAAGAAACACATATTTTGTGATACTGTTTTGAGTATGGGTTTAAGGTGTCGGTTGTCAAAGGGTTTCTAATGCAATTGCTTAAATCATGTTCAGAACAACCATTTTGAATAATTTAGATGATTTAGCAGGAGCTGAAAGAAAGGAGATGGCTGTTTTTCCTTACAACTGTTTAGGAATGGTTTTGGAGAAATGTGGATTGAAAGAATCTGTTGATAAAGCTTGTCCACCTTCTGTCAGAGATTATGACTTTTTTAGGTGTCTTGTTTAACCCTTCGCTTGCTGAATTTTAAAATACATTTCTCCTTCTTTACCCATGCCCTGTTGTATAATTACATATAGCTTCACTATGTACAAGTACATGTATTTCTTTGTGCAATCACTGTGTAGTACACTGCTTGCACAATCAACTTGTAAATAGTGCAGACCTTATGAGACAGCTCCTGCCATCAAGGTCTTCACTATTTACAGGTACATATATTGACGTGAATAGCAAGCGAAGGGTTAATATTATAACAATAACAATCGAGGTTGTTCCAGAAGAAGTTACACATTGAAGGTTTTTTCCCACCCACACCCTCCCTGCTTCATGATGAATATTATGTAATGATTATTTATAATGTGCCAATGTTATGTTAATCATTGACATATTTCCCATGATATTAATTATAGTGATTATATTTGATAGTTGTCAATTGATCTATATGAGCATATGCTTAATGCATATTCACGATTGCCATTAACCTCAGAATATGCCTAAAGTTTATTATCAATCAAAATGTAATTGTTGGTTGTTTCTTAATTCATGAGTGAACAACATATAATTTTCGTCGTCAAAGAAATACAGAATGCCATGAATATTTAGAGCCGAAACTCAAAAACCAATGAGAATATAGCAATGATTTTATAGCCATTGATATGACATTTGGTAACCTAACAACTGGCATGAACCAATTAGAATGAAAACAAAACAGTTCGTTCAGGCCAAATAATTATTTAAAGTTATTTTTAGATCAAGATAATGTATTAAACAATTAAATACCTATACAATTACAGAACTCATAAGCTCACATTCCCCATGCCACCACATTGTCAGAGAAATAAAAAAGGTTTCCCAGTCCTCTGAAAATCAAACTCATCCAAGCTTTTATTCATGACAATTTTTAACCCTTTCCCTGTTCTATGTTTATTCCAAATTTCAGTACCTACTCAATATTCATGGACGAAATAGTTGTAATGAGATATGGAAGGTGAAATATTGTAGCCATTTTAGAAATTAAAGAAACAGATCTATCAAATTTTATTAGAAATTTTATTAGAAAACACAGCAGACCATGATCAGATGGCTCCTCTAGGAGCCATCTGATCTGGATCTGCTCTGTTTGCAAATGCGTGAAAACGTGCTTATATGAAGGAAAGGGTTAAAGCAAATTTGAGGAAAATTGGTCAAAAAATGAAAGTGCTAGATGAGCAACAATGTATTATGATACATGGATGGACTAACTGACGGACGGACAGACAGACAGGTCAAAAACTATATACCCCATGCAACTTCATTGTAGCTTTCTGCATTATGTTCACTTTGCATTAAGCAACCACCTGTGTACAAAATGCAAGAAGCTCCTTTTAACAAATGTAACGTCTCCGGGAGCCCTTATCAGAGATAATATGGTTATCCATGAAGGTATCTGTTTAACCTCATATTTATGCCTTTTAACACATTTGCAAACAGAGTAAACCCAGATCAGATGGCTCCTATAGGGAGCCATTTGATCAAAGTCTGCTCTGTTTGCTTATGAGTTGATATAGATCTGATTCTACAGTTTTTGTGAAAGCAAAGCAACATCCCTTTTAAAGTTTACATTATAATAATTCAGCTGAAACCGCATTAAAGCCGGATTTTTTGTGTGTTTTTTTATTGATATAGGTTGTTTTTACGTCGCTTCATCACAGTTTCAGTTAATTCACGATGTCAAACTAATTACGGGTGGAGGGAGCTATCTGCATACCAAATACAAATTGTAGTTTAGAAGTTTTCAAAATAGTGACCTTGACCTGATTTCAGGTATTTTTATGTCATCTGTAAGGTCTTTACCAAAGCTATCTGAATACCAAAGGTAAATTGACCAGCTTTCATGGATCAGAAGTTATAGCAAAATGTTAAAGTTTGTTAAAAACAGCCAAGTTTTCAAAATAATGACCTTGACGTTGACCCAATTTCATGTATCCTTGTATCAACTGAAAGGCCTTCACCAAAGCTATCTCCATATCAAATATGAATTGTCTAGCATAATTATGTGGTTCAGAAGTTAAGAAAAAATGTTGAATTTTTTCAATGATGGCCAATTTGTCAAAATAGTGACCTTGACCTAATTTCAAATATCTTTATATCAACTGAAAGGCCTATACCAAAGCCATCCCTATACCAAAGATGAAATGCCTAGCATTTGTATTTTAGAAGTTATAGCAATGTTAAAGTTTGTTAAAAACGGCAAAGATTTTGAAATAGTGACCTTTACCTTGACCTGATTTCATGTATCCTTGTATCAAGAAAAAGGCCTTCGCCCAAGCTATTTGCATACCAAATATGGATTGTCTAGCTAAGTAATTCAGTAGTTACAAGCAATTTTAAAGTTTTGTTAATGACAGCACGCCAACTTTCGACACCTACTGAATAATAGTTATAATGAAATAGTAGCCATTTTAGAAAGTAAACAAATAGGTCTTTCAAATTCCATTAGTTAACAGAGCAGACCCTGATCAGATGGCTCCTATAGGAACTGTATGATCTGGGTCTAATCTGTTTGCAAATGCGTGAACATGACTTTATATGATTAGGAAATGTTAAAGTCATGAAAAGAGAGGATAACTCATCACAGAATCAGGGAGACTATTGAGATCATATAGGCGGCCCCTCTGAGTGACGAGACGACAGGCTAGACCTTGCTCCAGTGTATAACAATGTGCTGTCACATGATTGGATTGTCAGCTCTGTTCTGAAGAAGGCTCCAATATGGAGTGGAAACTAAGCAGTGCTAAACTTTCATCTCAGATATATTTATGTAATTTGAATATTACCTGTTGTTGCTGTTGTTTCTGTAACCTGGCCTCCTCTCTATCCGACAAGAAGTGGACAAACACAACGCAGAGTTGGGTACCATACACCAGCTGGTAGTACAGTGTCACAGGCTCCATTTGACTGGTTCTCAATCTTACAAGCTCCCCAGTGACTGTTGTTCGGCCATGGCTTATCTGAAGACAGACCAAGTTGGCCATTAAACTTCACTTCACCTCCTAATGTTAACTCTTTCCCTCTTAAAAATGCTTTTTCATGCATTTGCAAATAGGGTAGACCAAGATCAGACAGCTCCTACAGGAGCCATCTCATCAGGGTCTATTCTATTTGCTTTATGAAATTATTATAGATCTGACTCTACCGTTTCTATCAATACCAAAACATCCAAAACATGCCATTTTAAAAATTCATCTAATGAATATTCATGATGTCATTATTTCTTACATGAATTTTCAACAGGGATAGGGTAAAAAGATACTAGTCTTGGTATTTTCACTCACTACCAGGCATTAACTGTTTACCTTAATCTTATCTTTTTATGCCTAGATGAGTAGACCCAGACTGATCAGACGGTTCCTATAGGAGCCTTCTGATCTGGGTCTACTCTTTTTGCAGATGTGTGAAAACACGTTTATATGAGGGAAAGGGTTAAAGACCTATACTGATATTAATTTAACAAGATATGCCCCCTCGATATGATATTTGACCCTGAAGGATGACCTTGAACTTGACATGTCACCCCTCAAACTGTGCAGCTTCATGGGGTACACATGCATACCAAATATCAAGTCTGTATCTCTAATGGTTCAAAAGTTATGGCCAAAGTTAAAAGTTGGTGACCTATGACCATGAAGGATGACCTTGACCTTGACATGTCACCCCTCAAACTGTTCGGCTTCATGAGATACACATGCATACCAGTATCAAGGCTGTATATCTACTGGTTCAAACGTTATGGCCAATGTTAATGACCTTTGACCTTGAAAGATGACCTTGACCTTGACATGTCACCCCTCAAACTGTGCAGCCAAATGAGAAACACATGTATACCAACTATCAAGTCTGTATCTCTACTGGTTCAAAAGTTATGGCCAATGTTAAAGTCGGTTACCTTTGACCCTGAAAGATGACCTTGACCTTGACATGTCACCCCCAAACTGTGCAGCTTCATGAGATACACATGTATACCAAATTTCAAGTCTGTATCTCTACTGGTTCAAAAGTTATGGCCAATGTTAAAGTCGGTGACCTTTGACCCTGAAAGATGACCTTGACCTTGACATGTCACCCCCAAACTGTGCAGCTTCATGAGATACACATGCATACCAAATGTCAAGTCTGTATCTACAGGTTCAAAAGTTATGGCCAATTTTAAAGTCGGTGACCTTTGACCCTAAAAGATGACCTTTACCTTGACATGTTGCCCCTCAAAATGTGCAGCTTCATGAGATACACATGCATACCAAATATCAAGACTCTATCTCTATTGGTTTAAAAGTTATGGCCAATTTGAAGTTGGTGACCTTTGACCCTGAAGGATGACCTTGACATGTCACCCCTCAAACTGTGCATCTTCATGAGATACACAACCATGCCAAATATCAAGTCTCTATCTTTACTGGTCCAAAAGTTATGGCCAATGTTAAAGTCAGTGATTTGACCCATATATTTTACCTCTGACCTTGAAGGATGACCTTGACCTTGGCATGTCACCCCTCAAAATGTGCGGCTTTATGAGATACATATGCATGCCAAATATCAAGTCACTAGCTGTACTGGCTCAAAAGTTATGACCAATGTTAAAGTTACAGACAAAGAAACAGACAATTTGACCTTTGATCCTGAAGGATGACCTTGACCTTGACATGTCATCCCTCAAAATGTACAGCTTTATGATATACACAAGCATGCCAAATATCAAGTCTCTATCTTTACTGGTCCAAAGTTATGGCCAATGTTAAAGTCGGTGAGTTGACCCATATATTTGACCTCTGACCTTGAAGGATGACCTTGACCTTAACATGTCATCCCTCAAAATGTGCGGCTTTATGAGATACACATGCATGCCAAATATCAAGTCTCTATCTGTACTGGCTCAAAAGTTATGACCAATGTTAAGGTTGCGTTAAAGTTACAGCCAAAAAAACAGACAATTTGACCTTTGACCCTGAAGAATTACCTTGACCTTGACATGTCACCCCTCAAAGTGTGCAGCTTCATGAGATACACAAGCATGCCACATATCAAGTCTCTATCTCTACTGGTCCAAAAGTTATGGCCAATGTTAAAGTCAGTGATTTGACCCATATATTTGACCTCTGACATTGAAGGATGACCTTGACATGTCACCCCTCAAAATGTGCGGCTTTATGAGATACATATGCATGCCAAATATCAAGTCTCTATCTGTACTGGCTCAAAAGTTATGACCAATGTTAAAGTTGCTGACAAACAAACAGACAAACAGACAGACAAACAGACAGGGCAAAAACAATATGCCCCCCAGATTTGATCTGGGGGGCATAAAAATCAAGTTCAGAAGATGTGTTTCTGTATATGAATATTGTCTGGCAGATATATAAAGGATCTGTCACATTTCTGGCTTTCATTTGAGATAAACTTTTCTTAAACGAGTCCAGAAAATAAATTAATTAAGCTAGACTTTAGCTTAATAATTTTTTTTCTGGATGAGTTTAAGAAAAGTTTTTCTCAAATGAAAATGAATGTCAAATTCTTTTTATCACATAACTGCAATGCTTTTGATGTAAATGTACGTTTATTCATCATATGATGTTATCGTTTGACGTCACATCTTATACTACACATGTAAGATATAAACAAATACATTATGGCTATCTAATTAACCCAGAGATAAGCAAAGTTATGTGATAAAATAAAATGTGTCGCTTACTTATGATTTTACAATTATCAATCTCTGAGCCAGTTATATATTCATGTCAGATGTAGATAGCTTGTTTATTTATCTGGAGGAGTTTTGAATGGGGATGGTAAATCAAAGTACTGACAGTACTGAAGGTTTCGGACATAATATATATTATATTGATTGTTTGCTGTGGATTTTTCTGAAAATCATGTCAGTAGTTTGGAAGACATTTAAAGAATTGTTTTATGAACATGTCACACACAGGACGATTCCAATAGCTCAACTTGCCACTTTGTGCCAATAGAGCCAACATTGATGTTTAATGTAGTATAGAGCCATCACTCCATTATTTGAAAGTAAGGGTCATACTTCTGCTACTATCTGGTGGACCATAACAGTAATTAGCATGCATCATTCACTTATCCATATATACACTTCCATCAATTTTAAACATATATTTCCTTGTGATTCTAAATACCCTACAAATAATTGCCAAATATACTGTGGGGTGATATTAACAATATGACAAATTATAAAGTAACAAATATATTTCAACTTAGCATGGCAGGAGACAACAGGGAAAATAAAATTAACTAGAAAATTGTTTCCAAGTCACTGATGCACCCCTCCCGCTAACAATAGTGCCTCTATATCAAGCACTTTTGGCTATGTGTTATACAGTGAAGAAAATTTCAGAGTCCCATAACTCTGGTAAAATGATCAGAGCATAAATTACATTCTTTAAGAAAATCTTCACATCAAGGTTGACAGATTATCATGGGTGAAATTTGAAGTAAAACCTCCCATTGGTATATGGGTTGTTAGACACATAATATTGTTTCACTTTATATTATATAGTGAAGACGATTTCAGGGTTCCATATCGGGTACAATTGGTTTGAGCAAAAATAAGCCTATCTATCAGGGTTCCCACAAAACAGAAAAAATAAAATTCCCTGACTTTTCACTGACTTTTCCCTGTCCGAATTTCAATTTTCCCTGACCCCATGTTAACAGATTAAGTTTAATTGGTCATCTATGAGCATGATCAATAAATGTTGGCCTCCGTCCTCCCCATCAGCCAATCCTTTCCACCTCTCTCTTTATGACAACTATATATACAGCAGTAGTGTTTTGATCATTTTAAAACAAATGTTTTTTACTTTTTCATTTTTAATTGCTCAATATTGAATGTTACATGCAGGATGCCAAACATGTCCTAATATGCACCCAAAGTATAAAGTATCTTGAATATTTTCTACCTCTCTTAACCCTTTCCTCCATGATTTTTTATTAGAGACTCCATCTACTATGAATATATAATTAAGTAAAATTTTATTTTTTTTAAAGAAAAGTTAAGAAATATTTTGGCAGTAGACTACAGTAAAAACTCAGATTTATGATATTTTTCTAAGCAAATAGAGTAGATCCTGATCAGGCAGCTCCTACAGGAGCTGCCTGTGTATCTATGGTGGAAAGGGTTAATCTTTCAGTTTTTCTGTGTAAGCTGAATTTTAAAATAGTATGTCATACAGTGTGTAAGACACTGATACAGCATGCTACTAAAATGGGGTCAAAATTGGCCCCGCCCCAGGGCTGGCTAGTTTTCTATAGAAACACATGGTGAAAACTTTGAAAATATTCTCCTCTGATTTTCTGGTGAGCGATATCAGGGCCTTTCAGGCCCTCTTGTTTTGCAATTTAATCAAAATTTTGCATCACTTGGGATGTTTTTTCCAAATTGGGAAAAATAGGTCCTTTTAATGGGTCTATGTAGATGCCAGAAAAGGGTCTACATTTTTACTGTTTTCATAACAGCAGACCAAATATTGCTGCCCTTACAGGTGAAGACAGTACAGTAGAATGTTGAATATCTAGCACCGCTGCCCAGCCTGTCCTAACAAGTGAAGAAACTACAGTAGAATGTCCAATATCTAGCATTGCTGCCCTATTCTAGAACTGCTGTCAAAATGGATGCTGGAGTCTTGCAGAGGTGCCAGAATTCTCCAATGATTTTGTTTTAACAGACTTCATGACAGATATACTATAAAATTTGGATGTGAAATATACAAAGCTAATCAAAGATGTATAAAGATGTTCTCTTTGATTTTATGGCTGAACGCATGTAACAACAAGAGCTGTCACAGGACAGCGCGCTCGACTATTCTCAGAATTGTTAGTGTAAAAATGCTTGATAGTGGACTAAAATAGTGTCCAATGATACTAGAAGCAAGTAATCAGTCTCAGTAAAATATCTTTAATAGTATTCTGGATGTAGGATCACTTTGAAAGAGGAAAAATTAAGTAAAAAAGGGCAATAATTTCTGTTAAAATGCTTGACAGAGTAATGTACTCTTGCCTACATAAGAAGCTTGAGGTGGTGAACAAGTGTTCCAAGTTTCAAAGTTTTATCTCAAAGGGTTATGAAAATAAGTGGACTTTACCAAAAACCTTAACCAAAAGTTCTAAGTTAAAAAGGGCCACAATTTTGTCAAAATGCTTGACAGAGTTATGAACTCTTGCCTACAGATAATGATTTTGATGGTGAACAAGTGTTCCCAGTTTTAAAGCTTTATCTCAAAGGGTTATGTAAATAAGTGGACTTTAACAAAAACCTTAGCCAAAAGTTTCAAGTTAAAAAGGGCCATAATTCTGTCAAAATGCTTGACAGAGTTATGTACTCCTGCCTACAGATTAATATTGTGGTGGTGAACAAGTGTTCCAAGTTTCAAAGCATTATTCCAAAGGTAAGAGGCAAAAAGTGGACTTTAACAAAAACCTTAACCAAAAATGTTAAGTTAAAAAGGGCCATAATTCTGTCAAAATGCTTGACAAAGTTATGTACTCTTGCCTACAGACAAAGTTTGTGATGGTGAACAAGTGATCCAAGTTTTAAAGCTTTATCTCAAAGGGTTATGTAAATAAGTGGACTTTAACAAAAACCTTAACCAAAAGTTCTAAGTTAAAAAGGGCCATAATTCTGTCAAAATGCTTGACAGAGTTATGTACTCTTACCTACACATGACGTTTGTGATGGTGAACGAGTTGTGCAAGTTTTAAAGCTTTATCTCAAAGGGTTATGTAAATAAGTGGACTTTAACAAAACCTTAACCAAAAGTTCTAAGTAAAAAAGGGCCATAATTCTGTCAAAATGCTTGACAGAGTTATGTACTCTTACCTACAGATAAATTTTGTGGTGGTGAACTAGTGTTCAAAGTTTCAAAGCTTTATTCCAAAGGTTAGAGGCAAAAAGTGGACTTTAACAAAAACCTTAACCAAAAATTCTAAGTTAAAAAGGGCCATAATTCTGTCAAAATGCTTGACAGAGTTATGTACTCTTACCTACAGATGAAGTTTGTGGTGGTGAACAAGTGTTCAAAGTTTCAAAGCTTTATTCCAAAGGCTAGAGGCAAAAAGTGGACTTTAACAAAAACCTTAACCAAAAATTCTAAGTTAAAAAGGGCCATAATTCTATCAAAATGCTTGACAGAGTTATGTACTCTTACCTACAGATGAAGTTTGTGGTGGTGAACAAGTGTATAAAGTTTCAAAGCTTTATTCCAAAGGTTAGAGGCAAAAAGTGGACTTTAACAAAAACCTTAACCAAAGTGTGACGCGGACGCCGACGCCGACGCAGACGCCGACGCCGGGGCGAGTAGGATAGCTCCACTATTCTTTGAATAGTCGAGCTAAAAATGTGACATGTATTTTGACATGATACTCTTTGAAAAAGGCCCTTAATGGTCAAAATATTAGATCAGAGCAATTCAAGTATTTATGTATAAAGATGTTTGGAAAGATGTTTGGTTTAGTCAAAATTGAAGAAACTGCCTTAGCCTTTTATTTTGATTCTTTCTCCTTTTTGACATATTTCCTCAGCCCTCATCCTTTGGTTCCAAAATTCCCTGACTTTTCCCTGACTTTTGCCAAATTTCAAATTTCCCTGACCAATTAAAAAATTCCCTGACTTTTTCCTGACCTTGAAAAAAAATCTTTTTTCCCTGACTTTTCCCTGTCTGTGGGAACCCTGTCTATGCTTTTGCAAACAGAAAAGACCCTGAAGTTCATAGAATAGTTTATCCATGCCTATACTTTGTCTTTGCGTGTGATTGCATTGTATTTTCTTACTTTTTCCTGAGGAGACTGCGAGTGTGAGTCTGTTCAGGGCCAGTTTGTGAGTCTGTGCTGCAAATAATACATACCCCGATCAGTTACCACAACTGGCCAGGGTCTTCGCTATTTGCAGCATCATACATGTAACAAGTATATCAATAAATGATATAATTAAAAATAAATTATAGTCATACATGCAAATAACAGTTAGTGTTGTAGTAAACACTACAGACCCTGATCAGTAACCGGCGTCATAGAAATAAATGATATGAATAAGAAATAAATTACATACATTACTATAAGATACTATACGACACTATAAGATACTATACGCCTGACACGTAAATCAATAAATGATGAAATGTATATAAATTAAAAGATAAGAAAGTGCTTTGACTCATTTTGTTTGCCTTTCTGCCTTTTTGCTGTTAATGATTTTTATACGCCCGTTTGAAAAAACGGGACGTATTATGGAATGGCGCTGTCTGTCCGTCTGGTTGTCTGTCCGTCTGTAACATCTCTAACTCAAGTTCCGCTTGGTGGATCCTTCTCAAATTTAGTCACAATGTTTATCTAGACATGCTACAGTAGCCTGCCAAGTCCCGGTTTGTTTATCCAAGGTCAAGGTCACACAATTGGACTTAGAATTTGCGTTTAGCAAAAATGTTAACCGGTCTGTCTGTCTGTAACATCTCTAACTCAAGTTCCGCTTGGTGGATCCTTCCCAAATTTAACCAAAATGTTTATCTAGACATGCTACAGTAGCCTGCCAAGTCCCGGCTCATTTATCCAAGGTCAAGGTCGCTTAATTGGACTTAGAATTTGTGTTTAGCATTTGCGTTAAGCAAAAATGTTAACCTCAATTTATGTGGAACAAGTCCACTTATTTACATAATACTTTGTGATAAAGCTTTGAAACTTGGAACACTTGTTCACCGTCACAACCTTCACCTGTAGGCAAGAGTAAATAACTCTGTCAAGCATTTTGACTGAATTATGCCCCCTTTTAACTTAGAATTTTTGGTTAAGGTTTTGTTAAAGTCCATTTATTTATATAACCCTTTGAGATAAAGCTTTTAACTTAGAACACTTGTTCACCATCACAACCTTCACCCTGTTTGGATTCAGATCTAATACCAAGTAACTGTTTGACCTAAGTCTAAACTGTTTACAACTTATGACAATTTTGCCTTAGGTCAAAATGCCTAAAACTGATCTTTTAGAAATTCAAATGATGACAAACCTGAAGCAGACGATATTACAGATATCTACAGCTTGCATAATCCTTACAATGCTGAGTGATTTTTCGTTTGCATAAATTGCCGTCTGCTTCAATTCTTCAATAAACTTTCTTTCATTTTATGTAAAAATATGATCAAGATGACAAACAGTTTGGATCCTGATGAGACGCAGAAATATGTGGCCTCTCATCTGGATCCAAACTGTTTGCAAAGGTAATCACAGTTTCGCCGCTAGCGTGCAAAGAGTTAAGCGTATGACCTCGAGAGATTTTAGCATGATGTAACAGTTGCCCTGCACTACTGACCACCAGTGCTCTAACCTTTATACTGTAGCTTTTGATGTGAAGAACAGAAGAAGTCTATTTAACCCTTAATTTCCCTCATATAAACTTGTTTTCATGCCTCTGCAAACAGATTCGACCAAGATAAGACAGCTCGCTCCCATATGATCAGGATCTGCTCTGTTTGCTAATGGATCCAACTTCCATATCTCATTATAAATATTTGGTAAGATTCCGGAACCGGATTGTAAGCCATGTACTGCACATGCGCGTATTCTCTTAGGGGGATTCCCGCTAGGTAGAGCTCGTGCAATAGGGTTTTCCGCCATAGTTTGAGTCGCAATCCATTTTATAAGGATTTCGGCAAAAGCCGAAACCCTAAAAAGGGCATCACCATCTACCGTTGTGGCTATATGCATGTGTGACTTTTGGTTATATTTAAACAAGAGTGTGTTTGTGAAACACTAATGCCCCTGACATTTGACCCTGAAGGATGACCCTGACTTTTGACCCATGGACCAGGGAGTTGAACGCGAACATTTGTGCCAGGTTATTTTGAAATCCATTCACAGATAAAAAAGTTATAGTAGGGACAAGAAATTTGGGATGGACAGATTGATGGAAGGACAGACGGACGGACAGAAGGATGGACAATGTGATTACTATTTGCCCGCCATTGGGGGGCATAAAAATACACAGACATAACTATCACTAACCAATAAGGAGTTTGAATATTAAAGTATTTATAGAAAATGAGATTGAATTTGAATCGAGAATGTCGATATCTTGATTCAAACAGACATGATTATTATATCTCAGATGTTCTCTGAACAAAATCTAATGATTATTTTATTCTGGACAAAATTCGAGTTAAGGTTGTATAAGTTTCTATTTTTAGATAAACCGACTTATAAATCCAGGGAGCTGAATAGGCTATTTAGGTCTATGCCATTTTCCGCCCCTTTAACCCTTTCCTCCATAAATACGCCTTTCTATGCCTCTGTAAAAGTCACTTCTTGAAACCATTGTGATAAATAGATGGTTTCAAACTACAAATTTCTAATATTTTCCTTTCCTCTAGTTAATGCTCCTTTTTGGTAGATTTATTCAAAGTGGTTGGATCTAGCCTATGAGAGAATGGGTTAAGAGCTTCTTAAAGACGATTTCGGTAGTAAGTTCTGCACAGCTTTTTGCGCCGAATACTCTCTACAAAGGAAACAACCGGTACCGGTATTCTGGATGACACTAATTTCGAACGACTTATTTGGCCAGCATTTACAAACCTTAAATGTATCAACAATTTCGATTACACGAAAAAATTGCTAAAACATAATTAGCTGAACGTATAAAAACTTTAAATCAAACAGGAAAACCCGGTACAGGAGTATAATAAACAAATTGGTACAACGTCATAGCAATGTGACATCAATGACGTTGCCCATTTTGGCGTAATTTCCACAGGAGGGCACCACCACCAGGTGATAAATTGAGTAATTACTAAAACATGAAGCCTGCAACCAACATATTTCTTTTTGATTTCATGTTAAGAATTCTATAAAGCACAAAATGTGAAATTTTGAAAAATATTCTAGGATAAGTTTCTTAGAAATTGACGAAAATATCACCGATGTCATGATTTTTGTACTGTCCTATATGTTAAAGTCAGGAAGGACGCCTGTTTATTTCATGGTAATTACTCAAAAATAAATTCTTTAACCACCTCTTTTCTTTTTTTATATGAAATCATCACAGTTTAAACAACAAAATATAACAAGAGGGCCATGATGGCCCTAAATCGCTCACCTGGTTACTATAGACATATGCATACACTGTATTTCTATGTAAAAATAAGTAAGCTTCAGATTGGGGCCAATATGAAACCAAGGGCCATAATTTTAGGCCTTGAGTTCCAAATTTGAACAATCTAAATAAAGGAACATTAGATGATGCTTCATATAAGTTTCAAAGTTCCGGGCCTTACAATTTCACAGAAGGAGATTTTAAAGATTTTCCTATGAAAAACTGATAAGCCAGGCGCGGGCAATTTTGTTCCAGGGGTCATAATTTGAACAATCTTAGTAGAAAACCATTAGATGATAATACATACTAAATTTCAAAGGTCTAGGTCTTACAGTTTAGGAGAAGAAGATTTTCAAAGATTTTCCTATGAAAAACTGATAAGCCCCGGGCCAGAACCATTTTTGGTCCGGGGGTCATAGTTTGAACAATCTTTGTAGAGGATCATTAGATGATGCTATATACCAAATATCAAATGTCTAGGCCTTACGGTTTCAGAGAAGAAGATTTTTAAAGATTTTCCTATGAAAAACTGATAAGCCCCGGGCAGGGCCATTTTTGGTCAAGGGGTCATAATTTGAACAATCTTTGTAGAGGACCATTAGATAATGCTACATACCAAATATCAATGGTCTAGGCCTTACGATTTCAGTGAAGAAGATTTTTAAAGATTTTCCTATGAAAAAGTGATAAGCCCCGGGGCGGGGCCATTTTTGGTCCGGGGGTCATAATTTGAACAATCTTTGTAGAGGACCAATAGATGATGCTACATACCAAATATCAAATGTCTAGGCCTTACGGTTTCAGAGAAGAAGATTTTTAAAGATTTTCCTATGAAAAAATGATAAGCCCTTGGGCGGGGCCATATTTGGTCTGGGGGTCATAATTTGAACAATCTTTGTAGAGGACAATTAGATAATGCTACATACCAAATATCAATGGTCTAGGCCTTACGGTTTCAGTGAAAAAGATTTTTAAAGATTTTCTTATGAAAAACTGATAAGCCCTGGGGCGGGGCCATTTTTGGTCTGGGGGTCATAATTTGAACAATCTTTGTAGAGGACCATTAGATAATGCTATATACCAAATATCAATGGTTTAGGCCTTACGGTTTCAGAGAAGAAGATTTTTAAAGATTTTCTTATGAAAAACTGATAAGCCCTGGGGCGGGGCCATTTTTGGTCCGGGGGTCATAATTTGAACAATAGATAATGCTACATACCAAATATCAATGGTCTAGGCCTTACGGTTTCAGAGAAGAAGATTTTTAAAGATTTTCTTATGAAAAATTGATAAGCCCCGGGGCAGGGCCATTTTTGGTCTGGGGGTCATAATTTGAACAAACTTTGTAGAGGACTATTAGATGATGCTACAAACTAAATACCAAAGGTCTAGGCCTTACGGTTTCAGAGAAGAAGATTTTTAAAGATTTTCCTATGAAAAAGTGATAAGCCCCGGGGCGGGGCCATTTTTGATCCGGGGGTCATAATTTGAACAATCTTTGTAGAGGACCATTAGATGATGCTACATACCAAATATCAAAGGTCTAGGCTTTACGGTTTCAGAGAAGAAGATTTTTAAAGATTTTCCTAAGAAAAACTGATAAGCCCCGGGGCGGGGCCATTTTTGGTCTGGGGGACATAATTTGAACAAACTTTGTAGAGGACCAATAGATGATTATACAAACCAAATATCAAAGGTCTAGGCCTTACGGTTTCAGAGAAGAAGATTTTTAAAGATTTTCCTATGAAAAATTGATAAGCCCCGGGGCGGGGCCATTTTTGATCTGGGGGTCATAATTTGAACAATCTTTGTAGAGGACCATTAGATGATGCTACATACCAAATATCAAAGGTCTAGGCCTTACGGTTTCAGAGGAGAAGATTTTTAAAGATTTTCCTAAGAAAAACTGATAAGCCCCAGGGCGGGGCCATTTTTGGTCCGGGGGACATAATTTGAACAATCTTTGTAGAGGACCATTAGATGATTCCACATACCAAATTTCAAAGCTCTAGGCTTTGTGGTGTCAAAGAAGAAGATGTTTAAGTAAATTGTTGACGACGCACATATGCACGACGCACGACGCCGGAGACTGCCCCCTCACAATACCTCACCTGGCACTTTGTGCCAGGTGTGCTAAAAAGATTAAAAAAATTCTTGGAAGGAAATAAACTGCAGAAATCGTCTTTAATCTAACTGTCATTCGAGTGAAAAAAACCCATCTATTATTTATCCATTAATCTTTGCTTCCTGACTTGATTCTTATTAAAAACGCATTTCCCCAGGGATGGATTAAGTTGATAAAACTGATAAATTAGCAATATGATATGTCTACTCTGTAATGTATTATAAGGTAAGCAGGCAGACTGTTAACCCTTCTCTTGCTGAATTTTTTAAAATACATTTCTCCTTCTTTACCCATGCCCTGTTGTATTATTACATATATATTCACTGTGTACAAGTATTTCGCTGTGCAATCACTGCTGCAGAGTGTACTGGTTGCACAATCAACTTGTAAATAGTGCAGACCCTGATGAGACAGCTCCTACAGGAGCTGTCTCATCTGGGTCTTCACTATTTACAGGTAGGTATATTGACGTGAATAGCAAGCGAAGGGTTAATTTAAAAATTTGCTTTTGTATGATTAGGCATGTGTTTGATTCCAGCAACAGCCAAATATTTGTTTATTTTCTCCTATTATTTGTGAATTTCTGTTATTCCATCAACATATGAATATTTACAGAAAATTAAAATAATTCTATGGTTATAGAATCATTATGCCTTAGAAACGTCTAATAACTAAACTAATAAACCTTCTACTACCAAAAGTATCCTAATAGGAGGATCTTCATGGGGCAGCAAGATGAATATAATGTATTATTGTTTTTATTTGTGATTTGTCAGTATGTGCCTAAGTTTATTTATGATACATGTGCTTTAGTTTCATATGAATTATGTTAAATCATAAATGTTTTAGTATGTATTGATTTGTAACCCTAGAGGGTCCATGCCTGGTAAAAGAAATCTGTATTCTATTACATTCTAATAAACCTAAGTTTATCCACATCCCCTTTATTGCGTCATTAAAGAAGCCTCAACTGGTGACTGGATAAATTCCAGTACACAGAATGCATTTTTTTTAAAGAGCTACTTGCAACAACCCAGAGGTGAATGCATACAGGGCCAACACCTTTGGCTCTGTCAGATAGATCCTTTCCGTAACTTTATATTAAAGCGTTTTATCTCCAAGGCAGTGGCGCTTGATAGACATCGTCTTCGTTCTATTTCATATGGACAATAGTTATTTATAGAAACTATTTGATATGTACAATAGTTATTTTTAGAAACCTATTTACGATCCGGTGCCAGTGTTCTTATATAAAACAACAAATTAGACCCTTGTCAAACAGCGCCTGTATATAGCGACTGTTTGAAAAGAAACTGCTGCAGACCTCTCTTAGGCTTCTTTTTAAAAGAAGCCAACTTGTTATCATAAGTATTCAGACACCTATTATCTGCGTACTCTAAAAGTCTTAAGCAGTCAAACATTCAATCTCTGTATATAATTACCCTAAGTATTAAGACATCCAAATATCTGTACTCTAATTACCCAAAGTATTCAGACATCCAAATATCTGTACTCTAATTACCCTAAGTATTCAGACATCCAAATATCTGTACTCTTATTACCAAAATTATTCAGACATCCAAATATCTGCACTCTAATTATGCTAAGTATTCAGACATCCAAATATCTGTACTCTAATTACCCTAAGTATTCAGACACCCATTATCTGTACTCTAAAAGTCTAAAGCAGTCAAACATCCAATCTCTGTATATAATTACGCTAAGTATTAAGACATCCAAATATCTGTACTCTAATTACCCTAAGTATTCAGATATCTCAGTTCAGTTCTCAGTAGGTATCAACATTTGAAATAAATATAGAACAGGAAAATGGTTAACCCTTTCTGTGCAGTCACTAAATTCTTTTGCAAATTGTATAGACCCAGATGAAAGGGCTCCTCTAGGATCAGAGTCTGTACTTAAAAATAATCCCTGAATATTTACAGTTTACAGTAAGTTTGATCTTTTTGAAATTTGGAATAGTCCATTTGAAAAATCAGCATGGAAAGGGTTAAAGCTAAATAAAATAATTCAATTTGGCACTACTTTGATAACTTTACTAAATAGTTATAATCAAATATGGAAGATGGAACAGTGTAGCCATTTTTTAAAGTAAGGAAACAGAACTTTCAAATTCCAGTAGCAAACAGAGTAGACCCTGATCAGATGGCACCTGGGTCTACTCTGTTTTCAAATGCTTGAAAAATAGTTCATATGAAGGAAAGGGTTAAAATAGACTGACATACAGTAGTAGCAAATAATGTAGACCCTAACATCTCCTTTCGGAGCACTTTGATCTGGGCCTGCACTATTTGCCATAACATTTTTTGTCCAAATATTTATGGTTATCAGTGTATGATGTGTATAAGATTACTTACTGATGTGTTCAGCATGCCAAGCTTTTCTGTAGCTTCCAAAATGGACTGAATTTCTGTCTCGTTTAGGTCTGGTTCCAGCAGCT
Organism: Azorinus chamasolen; assembly: GCA_963576725.1. Lineage (NCBI taxonomy): Eukaryota > Metazoa > Mollusca > Bivalvia > Cardiida > Solecurtidae > Azorinus > Azorinus chamasolen. The sequence goes on from OY755244.1 coordinate 25,268,207, forward strand.
GAAGCTTTGGAAACAATGTGTTTCCATGGTTACTATCTGAAGCATCCCTTAACTTTGGATGGAGAACAACATGACCTGGTTAATACAAAGGGCAAAAAGAACTAGAAAATTGTGTCTATAGGACACACAGATACCCCCTAGCGTATTTTCTCTAAATCAAGCACTTTCCACTATATGTTACATATTGAAGAAAGTTTCAGTCTCATAACTCTGTTTAAAATAGTAACTGTTGTAGCAAAATTCCCTTCTTTACGTACATCTTCACTTCAATATATTGTTCATCTGTGAAATAATTCGTACATTGATGTATAAAGACACACAAGATGTGCAAGACATGTATGGATAGACGGACTGACAAGAGCAGGGCATAAAAATTCCAAAAACTTTTACTCCATAGAGATACCTTTGCAAACAGAGTAAACCCAGATCAGATGTCTCCAATTTGATCAAGTTCCAGACTGTCAGACACTAATCAGTATATAGGTTACAAAATGATCAATGCTGCCAAATAGTGTTTGATCTTGATCCAATACCATGCCTCATTTACGGTGTGGCTTGTCTCGGTGACAACTCTTTGAAAAGTGTCAGAACCCATACACATGTCTTTTCTCTCAGTGAAGCTAAAATACATGAACATATATACATGTATATCCCTTTACTCCCTGAATATTCATTATACATGTATATCCCTTAACTCCCTGAATATTCATTATACATGTATATCCCTTTACTCCCTGAATATTCATTATACATGTATATCCCTTTACTCCCTGAATATTCATTATACATGTATATCCCTTTACTCCCTGAATATTCATTATACATGTATATCCCTTAACTCCCTGAATATTCATTATACATGTATATCCCTTAACTCCCTGAATATTCATTATACATGTATATCCCTTAACTCCCTGAATATTCATTATACATGTATATCCCTTTACTCCCTGAATATTCATTATACATGTATATCCCTTAACTCCCTGAATATTCATTATACATGTATATCCCTTTACTCCCTGAATATTCATTATACATGTATATCCCTTAACTCCCTGAATATTCATTATACATGTATATCCCTTAACTCCCTGAATATTCATTATACATGTATATCCCTTTACTCCCTGAATATTCATTATACATGTATATCCCTTTACTCCCTGAATATTCATTATACATGTATATCCCTTTACTCCCTGAATATTCATTATACATGTATATCCCTTTACTCCCTGAGTATTCATGTAAGAAATATTGACATGAATATTAATTAAATCAATTGTTGTAATAGCATACAGACACAAGCAGTTTTTACCATAGCAGAAACTGTAGAATCATATCTTATTTCATAAGCAAACAGAGCTGACTCTGATCAGACGACTCCTTTAGGAGCCATCTGGTCTGGGTCTTCTCTGTTTGCAAAGGCATAGAAAGGTGTATTTATGGCATATATAAGTGTAATAGGGGCAGTTTAATCAGGGTCCATTTTATTTGCCACTATATTTGTAACTCAAGTAGCTTTACCATTATACTTTTGTTTATACTTTTGTTTATGGCAATGGACAATTTGTTTATGCCAAATAAACTTTTGTACTTGTACTTGTACCGTTTTAATCATATACCGGGGTAAACATATTTTCATGCCTTTTCATGCTTTTGTTTTTCATGCCTTTTCATGCTTTTGTGAACAGAGCAGACCCAGATCAGACGGTTCCTGTAGGAGCCATCTGATCAGGGTCTGCTCTGTTTGCATATGCCATGACACAGATCTGATTCAACAGTTTCTGCCATGATATTTATCACATTGGTTTCAAAACTACACAATTCTAAAATTCCTCAAATAAAGGGTTAACCAACTCCCTCATGCTGACACATTTTGACACCTTTTTTGAAACCATTGGTATCAAAACTACATAATTCTAAAGTTTTCGCTTCTTTCTAGTAAATACTCCTTTTAAGTAGTTTTATTCAAAGAGGCTTGGTCTAAAAATAATAACTACTCTGTCGCAGGACAGCAAAGCTCGCCTATTGTAGACCTTGTCTACAAAGATGAAGTCCAAACTGAACTACATCAATGTTAAACCTACTGGCAAACTCTATTCCAAATACCAGCTACCTATGGCAAGTATTTCATGTTGTATTAGTGCATCTTAACACTTACCCCAAAATTCTAACCTTGAGATTTCAGCCCAAAAAGCTAAGTCCAAAACAGGTAAAATTTGGACTAAATTTAAATTTTATTTTAAATTTTAACTACACTACATCAATGTTCAACACACAAGGAACCTCCATTCCAAATATCAGCTTTCTTGGGCAAATATTTCATGTAGTATTTGTGCATTTCAACACTTACCCCAAAACTTTAACCTTCCTATTTCAGCCCAAAAAGCTAAGTCCAAAACAGGTGAAATTTTGACTAAAATTCAATTTTATTTTGAATTTTAACTACACTACATCAATGTTCAACACACCGGGAACCTCCATTTCAAGTATCAGCTTCCTAGGGCAAATATTTCATGTAGTATTAGTGCATTTCAACACTTACCACAAAACTTTAACCAAAAGCAAAAGCCAACGCCGACGCAGACGCCGACGCCGGAGTGATTCCATAAGCCCCCCTATTCTTCGAATAGGCGAGCTAAAAAGGGCAACACTACTCACGCCCCCTAGCACCGACCTTTAAGCAGTATTCAATTTTCAAAACTAAGTAATTGATGTTCAAAACTGATGTAACGGGCTTAACTCAGTGCCTTATCAGGATCAAAACTGTTTCACAATTGGAAAGAAACTAGAATTGTAAAAATGTCAAAGTCCCATTGGTGCTGATCAATCCTTGAAGATTCATGAAAATGTGACCAAAGGTTTTGGAGAAACTGCGCTGACAAAATTTTCCATGTAAAAATTTCAGAGTCGCATGACCAGAAGAGAAATAAGATATGCACAATTAGGCATAGTGCTGATCAATTTTATTAAGTTTCATGAAAATCTTATCAAAAGTTTTAGTGAAACCACATTGACACAATTTTCCATGTAAAAAATTAAAGTCCCATAACGCTGCAGAAAATCATCAAACCGGAACAGGAATAAGATATGGTGCATGGTGCTGATCAATCCTATTAAGTTTCATGAAAATCCAACCAAAGCTTTTGGAGAAACCGGACGGACAAATTAAAATCGGACAGACAGACGGACAGATGCCACACACAAAAAAAATGTATACTGGGGAAGACATAATTAAAGCAAACATTTGTTTTAAACTCATTACTCAAAACATTTCAAAGTCCCATAACTCTGCAGAAAATAATCAAACTGGAACAGGAATAAGATATGCACAACTAGACATGGTGCTGATCAATCCTATGAAGTTTCATGAAAATGCAACCAAAGGTTTTGGAGAAACTGTGCAGACAAAATTTTCCATGTAAAAATTTCAAAATCCCATAACACTGCAGAAAATCATCGAACCAGAACTGGAATACGATATCGTGAATGGTGCTCATCAATCCTATGAAGTTTCATGAAAATCCAACCAAAGCTTTTGGAGAAACTGCACAGACAAATTAAAATCAGACAGACAGACGGACAGACAGACGGACACCACGCACAAAAAATAGAAATGTGCCCATAGGACACTCATGATGCCCCTACTTCAGACTTTTGTCACAGAGAAGGCCATTTTTAAAGTCTTTTTTGCAAATAAAGGGCTGCAACTCCTAAACAACTGAAGTGATTTACAGGGCTATCGAACTTGACCAAGATATAATGGCTACAAATATGTATGTAAAGTTTGGTGTGGATTGGACAAATACTTTCCAAAAAGAAGTCCGGACAAATTCTTCTAGATGTGCATACGGACAAGGGTAACCCTATATGCCACCACTATGTGGGAGCATAAAAATGTGTCCCCAGTATACTGGGGGAGACATAATTAAAGCAAACATTTGTTTAAACCCATTATTATATGAATATTCATGTAAGAAAATTAATAATGATGTCATGAATATTAATTAGATTAATCATTGTTAAAATAGGAAAATTTGGCCATGGCAGAAACTGTAGAATCATATCTATATTTTAACATAAGCAAACAGAGCAGACCCTGATAAGACGGCTCCTATAGGAGTCTGAACTTGGTCTACTCTGTTCGCAAAGGCATAGAAAGGCATATTAATGGTGAGTAAAGGGTTAAGAACAAAAGAACAAGACAATGTTGCAAATGCTCATATACATGTACATGTATATTAAATAAAATGGTTTTGTGCTAAGCCCTGGTATACATCAAATATTTAGAGTAAATGCAGTAACAAATTCTAAACAATGGTTACCATGATTAACATCAACCAAGAAACCATAGCTGTTCTGGCCGACATCAATGTTGACAATATCAGAGAAAACTTCTGTGAGTGAAGCATCTACTGCAGTAACACCAACTGGGTCATTTCTGTCCTTGCCATATGCAACAGAAGCCACCGAAAGGACGCTTCCTGCAAAAAAAATCAGATTCAACTTTGGAAAGGATTATTTCCCTGTGCAATATTCATGTAAGAAATAATGGCATCATGAATATCTATTAACCCTTCGTTTGCTATTCACGTCAATATACCTACTTGTAAATAGTGAAGACCCAGATGCACTATTTACAAGTTGATTGTGCAACCAGTGCACTCCACAGCAGTGATTGCATAGCGAAATACGTGTACACAGTGAAGATATATGTAATTATACAGGGCATGGGTAAAGAAAGAGAAATGTATTTTAAAATTCAGCAAGAGAAGGGTTAATTGCAATTTTATAATGACATAATTATAGACACAGGACTTATTGGTATTGGTAGAAACTGTAGAATCAGAACTACATGTATATTATTCTTTCTTAGATAAGCGAACCGAAACGGAGCAGACCCTGATCAGATGGCTCCTACATGAGAGCTTTGATCTGGGTCTACTCTGTTTGCAAAGGCATGAGAGAAAGGATTAAGTTGGGTCAAAGGTCAAAGGTTTAATTCTTGGTGTGACTGCTGTCCTCATAATTTTATCTGATGAAGAACGTCATTCTATGACCAACGTGTCAGAACATTAAAACAATCTAGACAACAAGTCTGAGTTGTGTTTTGTCTCCTCTATTCCTTTAGAGCTTAGCATAATTCTTCATTATGTAAACGGTAAAATAAATGTAAAGCTGTTTCCTACAACATAATGCATTCTAAATGGACTGATTTTCCTGTCATCTCATTTTCCTGAGCATGAACACAAAATAAAAAAGTTTGATATGACAAGAAAATAGCAGACCAGTCAGGGTTTGAGCTGGTTCACTGTATGGTTGATGAATAACCCTTTACTCTATAGATACACAGAGCTGCAGATAAAAGTGTGTATATCCAAGTACTAAAATCGTCATTTCTCCACCAAACCCTATACTGTGACCACTCTTTAGAATCGTCTCTTTGAGACGATTCTAAAGAGTGGTCACAGTATAGGGTTTGGTTGAGAAATGAAGGATCTATTCTTGATAATGTTTAAATTTACGCATCTTATCTGGACCTCTGGATACACTTCTTAACACTCCATTGCAGATAGAGTAGACCAAGATCATGTACTTAACCCTTAATTTACTTCATAAATATTCATGCATGAAATCATGACATCATGAATATCTATTAGATTAATTTTCATATAAATGGCATGAAATTTTGCCTATGGCAGAATCTGTCAGATCTGTACCATTTCATTAGCAAACATAGCAGACCCTGATCAGATGACCCTGATTAGGAGCCATCTGATCTCAGTCTACTTAATGCTTGCAAAGACTTTAAAATGAATTTATCCCGTCACTACAGCCGCTAGTGACGTAATAAAGGGGTAGCATAATAAACCTAAGTTTATACGTACAGTAGAGGTTTATTTGTATAGTAGGTGTAGGAATTTTTCTTACGACAGGAACTATTTTTAATTTTTCTTCAAAATTGTTTTACCAAAAATAACGTATTAATTGAAAGAAAAAAACACTTAATATGGATAACTATCATTAAGTATCCCAGTAAAAACACAAACCGTCATTTAAAAAAATAATAGAAAGGAAAAAGAGAAAAAAAAAGATTCGTCAAAGGTGAGAATCGAACCGGGGATATCTGCATGATAAGCGACCATCGTAACCACTACGCTATCGGGCCAGACATACTGTAATCGAAATTTAAGATGTATATAAAGTTACCATGCTACTATATTGACGCGTTTTTTTAAAAAACCAAAATAAAACTTCATTAAAATATTTATCATATTTATCACTCTCATGATAATTTAATCGATAAACTCTTACAAGGGCGGCGATGGTCATAGACCTAAATATAGCCTGTTCAGTTCCATTGACGAGTGACGTTAGCCCTATCTAAAAATAGAAACCGAGACGACGGAACTCGAAGCCTCCGATAGAATAATAACCATGTCTGTTTGAATTAACATATCGACTCTCGATTCAAACGATCTTATTTTTCAAATTCAAGCACGTTTTCCCGTTAATCGATAAACTCTTACAAGGGCGGTGATGGTCATAGACCTAAATATAGCCTGTTCAGTTCCATTGACGAGTAACGTTAGCCCTATCTAAAAATAGATACCGAGACGACGGAACTAGAATTTGACCATGTAGAGCCTCCGGTAGAATAATAACCATGTCTGTTTGAATTAACATATCGACTCTCGATTCAAACGATCTTATTTTTCAAATTCAAGCACGTTATCCCGTCTTGTAATGTAAGTATCCAAACTATTTTCCTCTGCGGTAGCTCATTATTTACGTCTTTAGAACGGAAATGAAAAGGGAGGTCCGTTGATCGAAAAACCGCATTTTCAATGCAAATTATTTCAATATTCGTATGTTTTATGAGTCTATGAAAAAAGATATAACTAAATTGACTGGATAAATAGAATAATAGGTTAGTGCCGTAGATGGGACGCCTTTATCCGACTCGGAGAGAAAACAGTTGAGGCTCGGCAAGCCTCGCCTCAACGTTTTCTCCCCTCGTCGGATAAAGGCGTCCCATCTACGGCACTAACCTATTATTCTCTATATCTATGGTGTAATGGTTTAAATGTTGTCTGCTTCAGCTTTCAAAGTATATTTTTCCTTCATTTCTTCTCAAAATACAGTGTGTAAATATCAAGTACTTTTGATCATGTGATGTTGACTAGAATTTGTCTTAAGCAGTCATTCATTCATTGAATATAGGGGTCTTAACAAGCAGGTGGTCTCTTAATGCAGGTCAAAAGTAATACAGAAAGCTTGTATAGGAGCTATCCGTATATCTTTTGACCTGCATTAAGCAACCACCTGCTTTACAGAACCATTATTAGACCTCTTTTTAATGGCCACTTAACCCTTTACTCCATATATACGACTTTCTATGCCTTTGCAAACAGAGTAGACCCGCATCAGACGCTCTGTTTGCTAATGGGGTTTGATAGATCGGTTTCTTTAGTTTCTAAAATGGCTACATTGTTCCATCTTCCATATTTCATTATAACTATTTTGTCCATGAATATTCGGTAGGTAGTGAAATTTGTAATAAACATAGAACAAGGAAAGGGTTAAAACAGGAATCTGATCATGAGATGCTGACTAATAATTATTGTATCTTAGTCTGGATTTCCGCTGTTTGCACTGATCATTACAAACTGGTCCATAGTTTTGGAAAGGTTAAAACATTGCATGATTGATAAGTCCCTGACGTAATCTGATATTTATTACATCGTTATCAAATAAGTCCAGATAATTACTGTTGTACAATTTAACCTTTTCAATGCTGAATATTCAAAGTGGAATAGCCCATCAGTATCAAACAATTGAGTCCATTCGGTATGAAGGGTTTAAATTTGCTTGGGAGATTAAATGACACACAGTGCATACCCTGATCATAGAACTCCTCTGGGAGTCATCTGATCTGGGTGTACACTGTTTGGAATTGTCAGTAAACACTTTTCGCCCATTCCATGAGTTAACTCTAAGTTGCACGCTAACTCTAAGTTGCACGCTATCGGCATTTTCCTGACTACCTTTGCAAAGTGTTTGAATCTAGATGAACTCATAAGGATCTAGATGAAGTTACTTGGTGTCGCATCAGGATCCAGACTAAGTGATACCCTTGATCATTGATTTTGAAAAACAATGGACAAAATACGCTTGAAGAAGTTGTAGCAGATGACAAATTTTGCAGACGACAATTACTTAGTGTGCAGAGTGTTGTATCTATAGGAGAAATTGCCAATCAGCAGCCTAGTCAATAGCGCCCACATTTATAACCCATTACCTCATATTAACGCCTTTTGACGCCTCTGCGTTTACTTCATGAATAGCTGTAATTTCATAGTGACACATGAAATCAGGATATTTTCAAGACAGATAAGTGTAGATTCATAAGCAAACAGAGCAGACCCTGAGACGATGGCTCCTATAGGAGCCGTCTGATCTGGGTCTACTCGGTTTGCAAAGGTGTAAAAAGGCGTATTTAAGGAGTAAAGACTTTAACCGTTTCAATGCTGAATTTTTAATCCATCACTGTTTAACCCTTTACTTCATAAATATTCATGCAAGAAATAATGACATCATGAATATCAATTAGATTAATTGCTCTAATAGGACCTGGACAAGGAAATCTTTTGCCATGGCAGAAACAGTAGAATAACAAGAGGGCCATGAGGCCCTGAAGCGCTCACCTGAGATATCCCAGGGGCGGGCCATTTTTGACCACAAGAAATCATGTGTACAACCTTGGTAGAGAACCACTAGGCAAAGCAGTATGCCATTAATTAAAGGTCTAAGCCTTATGGTTTCATAGAAAAATAATATTTAATATTTTACCCATGAAAAACTGATAAGCCCTGAGGCAGGGCCAAGTTTCGCCCAGTGGTCAGGGTCGTAAGTTAAACATTTTTGGCAGAGGACCACAAGCCACAGCTACATATTTGTAGAGGACCATTAGATCATGTTACATACCAAATATCAATGGTCTAGGCCTTACAGTTTCAGTAGATTTTTAAAGATTTTCCAATGAAAAACTGATAAGCCCTGGGGCGGGGCCATTTTTGGCCCGGCGGTCATAATTTGAACAATATTTGTAGAGGACTATAAGATCATGCTACATACCAAATATCAAAGGTCTAGGCCTTACAGTTTGAGAGAAGAAGATTTTTAAAGATTTTCCTTTGAAAAACTAATAAGCCCATGGGCGGGGCCATTTTTGGCCCAGGGGTCATAATTCGAACAATGTTTGTAGAGGACCATTAGATCATGCTACATACCAAATATCAAAGGTCTAGGCCTTACAGTTTGAGAGAAGAAGATTTTTAAAGATTTTCCAATGAAAAACTAATAAGCCCTTGGGCGGGGCCATTTTTGGCCCAGGGGTCATAATTTAGAAAATCTTTGTAGAGGACCATAAGATCATGCTACATACCAAATATCAAAGGTCTAGGCCTTACAGTTTGAGAGAAGAAGATTTTTAAAGATTTTCCTATGAAAAACTGATAAGCCCTAGGGCGGGGCCATTTTTGGCCCAGGGGTCATAATTTGAACAATCTTTGTAGAGGACCATTAGATCATGCTACATACCAAATATCAAAGGTCTAGGCCTTACAGTTTGAGAGAAGAAGATTTTTAAAGATTTTCCTATGAAAAACTGATAAGCCCTTGGGCGGGGCCATTTTTGGCCCGGGGGTCATAATTTGAACAATATTTGTAGAGGACTATAAGATCATGCTATATACCAAATATCACAGTTCTAGGCCGTACAGTTTCAGTGAAGAAGATTTTTAAAGATTATCCTATGAAAAACTGACAAGCCCTTGGGCGGGGCCATTTTTTGGCCCGGGTGTCATAATTTGAAAATCTTTGTAGAGGACCATAAGATCATGCTACATACCAAATATCAAAGGTCTAGGCTTTACAGTTTCAGAGAAGAAGATTTTTAAAGATTTTCCAATATTACCATATATGGAAAAAAAGACCACGCCCTCTGGCGGCCATGTTTTTTGCCGAATCGAAATTCTTTTAACAACTTTTAAAGTCTATCAACTGAGAAACATTTTGGTGAAAACTATATTCAAATCGGACAAGTCATTCTGGAGAAGAAGATTTTTCTAGATATTGTGTACAGTTGCCATGGCAACAAGACCGATGGCCCCACCCACTATCTTTTAACAACTTTTGAAGCACCCACCCACAGTATGTATCTGATCAAGTTTGGTTACAATTGGGCAGTCGGTTTCAGAGAAGAAGTCGTTTGAAATTGTTGACGGATAGACAGACGGACAGACGGACGCCGGATGCCGGACACAGGGGTATCACAATAGCTCACCTTGAGCACTTTGTGCTCTGGTGAGCTAAAAAAACTGATACGCCCCGGGGCAGGGTCATTTTTGTCCTGGGGGTCATAATTTGAACAATCTTAGTAGAGGACCATTAGATCATGCTACATACCAAATATCAAAGGTCTAGGCCTTACAGTTTCAGAGAAAAAGACTTTTTAAAGATTTTCCTATGAAAAACTGATAAGCCCCGGGGTGGGGCCATTTTTGGCCCAGGGGTCATAATTTGAACAATCTTAGTAGAGGACCATTAGATCATGCTACATACCAAATATCAAAGGTCTATGGTTTACAGTTTCAGAGAAGAAGATTTTTAAAGATTTTCCTATGAAAAACTGATAAGCCCTGGGGCGGGGCCATTTTTGGCCCAGGGGTCATAATTTGAACAATCTTAGTAGAGGACCATGAGATGATGCTACATACCAAATACCAAAGGTCTATGCATTACATTTTCAGAGAAGAAGATTTTTAAAGATTTTCTGATGAAAAACTGATAGGCCCTGGGGCGGGGCCATTTTTGGCCCAGGGGTCATAATTTGAACAATCTTAGTAGAGGACCATTAGATCATGCTACATACAAAATATCAAAGGTCTATGCCTTACAGTTTGAGAGAAGAAGATTTTTAAAGATTTTCCTATGAAAAACTGATAAGCCCGGGGCGGGGCCATTTTTGTCCTGGGGGTCATAATTTGAACAATTTTAGTAGAGGACCATTAGATCATGCTACATACCAAATACCAAAGGTCTATGCCTTACAGTTTCTGAGAAGAAGATTTTTAAAGATTTTCCTATGAAAAACTGATAAGCCCTGGGGCGGGGCCATTTTTGGCTCAGGGGTCATAATTTGAACAATTTAGTAGAGGACCATTATATCATGCTACATACCAAATATCAAAGGTCTATGCCTTACAGTTTCAGAGAAGAAGATTTTTAAAGATTTTCCTATGAAAAACTGATAAGCCCTGGGGCGGGGCCATTTTTGGTCCGGGGGACATAATTTGAACAATCTTTGTAGAGGACCATTACATCATGCTACATACCAAATATCAAAGCTCTTGGCTTTGTAGTTCCAGAGAAGAAGATGTTTAAGTAAATTGTTGACGCCCGCACGTACGCACGACGCACATACGCACGACGCACGACGCCGGACATAGGATCATCCCAAAAGCTCACCTTGGCACTTTGTGCCAGGTGAGCTAAAAAAGGAATAAATTTGTTACAGAAACTTTAATATGTCTTTCATTGCAGATCTTGATCGGACAGCCCCTACTGGAGCCATCTGATCTGGGTGTTCCCCATTTCTGAAGGCATTAAAAGGTGTGTTTATGAGGTGAAGGGTTAACCCCTAACCCTTTCCCAGTGTTCTATGTACAGTAAAACCTCTCTTTAATGGCCACTAAGTTGTGTTTGGTATTTAGGGCAGATGGCTGCTTAAAACAAGGTGAAAGTAAAATAGAACGCTCTTATAGGAGCATTCTGTTTTACTTTCACCTTGCTTTAAGCAGTCACCTGCCTTTAACACAAACTACTTGATGTAATTTAGTGGCCGTTGTAGAGAGGTTTTACTGTATATTCAACATTTCAGTACCAACTGAATGTTCATGGACAAAAGACTTATAATGAAATATGGAAGATGGAACATTGTAGCTTTTTTAGAAAGTAAATAAACAGAACTATCAAATTCCATTAGCAAACAGAGCAGACTCTGATCAGACGGCTCCTATAGGAGCCATCTGATCTGGGTCCACTCTGTTTGCAAATGCGTGAAAATGCACTTATATGAGGGAAAGGGATAAGTGTCAATTCTCCCCAAATAAAGGTTGAATTTGCAAACAGTTTGGATCCAGATGAGTTATCAGGTAACTTCCCTTCTTGATAAAATGCACACTGTGTGACAATGTTATTGGAAAGAAAAAAAACCCACTGTATTCTGAGATTTGAAGCAGCTGATAAATTGTGCAAGACGAAGTTGCACATGAAAGCTACTTGTGTTGAAAGGATGAGTCTCCCCCAACACATGGACAGGCATGTGATATGAGAATCAAGAACTGATCCAGGTGTTTATGAAAATAATCTCCACACCTGTGAGACAATTGTGCCATTATTGAGGTGTGGTCATCTTAGAGGTGACTTCAACAGTTACTATTGATCTCATAAATATTTCTTGCCAATGACATTATAAATATTTATAAGCTTTATTTCTATAATGTCATTTCGAACAAAGGGATTTTTTGCCATCACGGAAACTGTAGAATTAGATCTATATAATATGATAAACAACCAGAGTCGACAACTACAGAAGTTGTTTGATCTGGGTCTACTCTGTTTGCAGAGGTGTCAAAAGGTGTCTCTATCAGAAAAAAACTTCACTGTTTAGCTCTTTATTCCAATCCATAGTTATTGATGTAAGAATTAAAGACATCATGAATATTAATTAAATTAATTTTTACAATAACATATGGACAAAGGAATTTTTGGCCATAGCAGAAACTGTACAATCATATCTATATCTGGGTCCATGCTTATAAAGCTTTTAGCTGAGTCTGAGTTTCGTTCTCAAGCTTTTGATTGGTCAGATTTGAGGTCTCAAGCTTTTGATTGGTCAGATTTGAGCCAGAGGCTCAAATCTGACCAATCAAAAACTTGAGAACGAACTCAGACTCAACTGAAAGATTTATAAGCATGGACCCAGATCATAAGCAAATAGAGCAAACCCAGATCAGACATCTCCTACAGGAGCCATCTGATCTGGGTCTACTCTATTTGCAAAGGCATAGAAAGGCATATTTATGGAGTAAAGGGTTAAATATCTACATCTATATGTAATGCCTTTACTTTCCTGACATAATTCTTCAAATACCTGTCAACCACCTGTAATATAACCTTAACCCTCTACTCCATGAATATTCATGTACAAAATAATGACATCATGAATATTAATTAGATAATAACAGCACACAGACACAGGAATTGTTGGTCTTGGCAGAAAATGTAAAATCATATCTATATTATGTCAGAAGCAAACAGAGCACACCCTGATCAGACGGCTCCAATAGGAGCCATCTGATCTGGGTCTGCTCTGTTTGCTAAGCTGTAGAAAAGCAATATTTATGGAGGAAAGGGTTAAATAATTATGTGGACAGATAAACTTAGGCAAGCAGTTCATACCTGATCAAACTGCTCCTGAAGGATCAGTTTAATCCGGGTCTGCACTCTTTGCTACTTCATCATTTTCATTTATAGGTAGCAAAATACTGTAGAATTGACTTTTTTAACTTCAATGGAGAGGAGAAGTCAGTGACTGAATATTTAGTATAACCCTTTAATCCATAGGTATGCCTATTAATGCCTATTAATGCAAATTAATGCCTACTAACGCCTATCAACACCATTGCAAACAGAAGAGCCAGATAAGACTGCTCATGTAGGGGCCTATCTGATCAGGGCCTGCTGTTTGCTTAACCCGTTACTCCATAAATATGCTTTTCCATGCCTTTGCAAACAGAGTAGACCCAGATCAGGAGGCTCCTATAGGAGCCATTTCCTCAGTGGAAATAAGTCTTTGGACTTTTCTGGGCTTTCCCAGCATCAGCATACCATTCCAAATCAATGTAGATCTATTTTTTATCACCATCATTTTTATCATATTATACCATCTTATTGAGTTGAACTACACTACTGTACATGTAATACTTCAAAATAACTGATTAAAAATTGCTTCAGTGTAATACATGTACTTATATATTTATATGGTAATCATTACAATTTTGATTGACCATACATTTAAATATGTCATTTTAATTATTAATATCTTGTATTATTTTATACCAATTTAAATGCTAAATAAATCTATCTATCTATCTGTTTGCTTATGGAATATCATAGATCTGATTCTACAGTTTCTGCTTTGGCAAAACATTCAAGTGTAAATTTATACATGTATGTCATTTTAAAAATTAATCTAATTATTATTCATGATGTCCTCATTTTTTCTAATATTAATATTCATGGCATAAAGGGCTTAACCCTTTCCCTCATATAAACGTGTTTTCACGCATTTGCAAACAGAGTAGACCCAGATCAGACGGCTCCTAGAGGAGCCGTCTGATCAGGGTCTGTTCTGTTTGCTAAAATAATTTGATAGATCAGTTTCTTTACTTTCTAAAATGTCTACAATGTTGCACCTTCCATATTTCTTTATAACTTTTGTTAATGAATATTCAGTAAGTATCAAAATTGGAATAAACATAGAACAGGGAAAGGGTTTAAGAATAATATAAGTTTGAGTTTACAGTTTCTACCATAGCTAGACGTATACCTGTGTTGATCATCATGCCATGATAAAAATCAAAGTACTGATGTACTCATGATGGTTTCAAATTTAAAACTGTATTAAATTTGGATTGAAAGAATTGAGAGAAACGAAAATGTTATGGTAGTGAAGAATTAACAATTGCTGATAACAACTGGTGATAATAAAACCAGAAGTAATACAGTTCAACAGTATGAGATATGAGTATGTTGTGGTAAGAAACAATATGGAGATAAAATATAAACAACAGAATCAGTATTAATTATCTTCACATACAGTTTTGTCTGAATGTTGTAAAGTATTTGCTTATTTTGAACAGATCCATGAATTTAAGCTGAAGCAGCATGTTAAACATATTTATGTTGGCAAACAGAATGGACCATAAGCAGGCAGTCTGATCTTGGTCAGCGTTATTAGTCTAAAATTTTACTGGGGTTTAAGTTTTAAAATACAAATGCAATTGCTGTTGTGTGAAACTAAGCTCTATGAATATTCAGGATGTTATAAAATTTGTACAAGAAAAGAATGTGGATACTCCATTAATATTCATTTTGAATTTCGCTACCTGTAGATTATTAATTGGCATATCTTTTTTATCTCAACTTTAGCCAAAAACATTATATTGTAAAAAGAATGTCACCCATTCAAAGTCTCAATACACATAGAAAGTAGCATTAACGTGTTTTTCAAGAACTCTTATGAAAGGAGCTGGACTTCCTTTGTTTGAAAACTAACTCCTGCTCTGACAAATCTTATCTACAAATCTTCCTTGACTGCGTTGGAGGTTGGGCATGTTCATAATCATGCCATAATAAGGATTTAGAGTTATAGTTTCTCACTGCGTCGTTCAGAAAATTGCCACAATGTAGTCACTACTAAAATCGTAATTTCCTGAATTAAAGTGTTTACCCTTAAGAATAGTTCATTATAACAGATTATCAAATATTCTTTAATACTAAATGTGTACAGATAAAAGTTATGATAAATCCAAATTCTAAAAATAGAAAATATTTCCAAACAGCTGTGTTCTAGTTTATGGACTCTTGATTCATGAATGAACTTAATTGTAAACAATATATTTATACGCTCGAAAGAGATTTCAGTTGTATGTACCTTTGGTTTACTGCACCTGTCATAATTTCAATCTCTTCTTACTAGTACTGTCTCATCTATCATCGGATTCATATTCTACCAAAATTTCTTTTTCATGGAAATGATAGTCATGGATGATAAATGAGTGCTCATTAATACAGCGGAATAGTTCATTTACAAATTTGAGTAAAAGGCATGAATCGACCTCTGACTAAGATAGTTTCAAATTCAAAGAATTTGAAACCACCAATTAGAGCTGAGTATCGACCCTGGAAAATGTATTGCGATATATTGTGATATTTCAGTGCCATATAGCGATATATATCACAATATTTTCTAATGGGATTTTCTGTATGGTAGCTAGCTATTCCTGGTTAAGAATGCAATAATATCTTCTATAATGCAATAAAAGGTTAGTTATTAAAATTACTACTGTGTTTCCATAAACTGAAATGTGACCAATAACTATGTGGTATTTAAGTCATGTGTTTGCTTTCAGAACTGAGAAGAATGAAAGGAGCTGACTGTATTTCTTTGTTCCTGCTTTAAACAACTTACTGTATTATTATCACTTGGTTTGTAGGGAATTAAGTTAAAACTTATTTGTTTAAAATTTGCTGCATAGAAATACATCTGGTTTACACTACATGATATATATAACAAGAAATATCGGTTTGTAAAATAAATATCATGATATGTACATGTATTGTCCCTCGTGAGTATCGCAATATACCGATAAACCGATAATAACTCCCAGCTCTAATATTAAAAATGCATCTAAATTAACATTTATGATGTCATTATATCATACATGAAATAAAGGATTAAATATGGGAGTTCTAAAGAGACATTAATTATAGAATCTTTTGTAACCTTGCAGGCTATTGACATCATTACGACTGTTAATGCAAACAGTTTGGATCCTGATGAATGTAACTGCATCTCATCAGGATCCATACGTTTTGAAACACAACTGCAGACAATGTCACTTGAGGAGGAAAAATGCAGCAACTTAACCCTTTCCCTGTTCAATACCCGGTGACTGTAAGAATTATAGATATCATGAATATTAATTAGCTGAATTTATTTTTATACAGTATAACCTATCTTAACCCTTTCCCTGTTCTATGTTTATTACGAATTCCAATACCTCCTGAATAGTTATGGACAAAATATTTATAATGAAATATGAAAGGTGGATCAGTGTAGCTGTTTTAGAAGGCATAGAAACAGATCTATCAAATTCCATTAGCAAACAGAGCAGACCATTATCCTATATATATAGGAGCTGTCTGATCTGGGTCTCAGATGCGTGATAACACGTTTATATGAGGAAAGGGTTAAGCGACCATTCATTTATTGAACATAATACTCTTTAAAAGCAGGTGATTGCTTAATACAGGACAAAAGTAATGCAGAAAGCTCCAATAGGAGCTTTCTGCATTACTTTTGACCTGCGTTAAGCTACCACCTGTTTTAACGATCCAGATTTCTACCTCTTTTTAACGGTTGCTGAAGACACGTTATACTGTACTGTAAAAGTTCCAAGGGAATGCTTTGCTTTGACATAAACTGTAGAAGCATTTGATCTGGGTCTGCTCTGTTTGCAAATGCCTGAAAAGGCATTTATATGAAGGAAAGGGTTAAAGATGAAACGCTAACATCCTAAAAACTGAAACTGTACCTACCTGACATTTTGCCCGACCCAGGAACAATAGTGGTCTGGGCATTATCCACTTGTTCCGGAAGTCGTCTGAAGTATGTTGCCACGGCAACAGGAAATGACTCTCTCTTCTCTATAATCTCAAGCACACCTTCTTTTCCTACAGGTTTGCTGGGTTCTACCAAGTTTGGTATCTGAGGATAAATGACAATGACAAACTATACCTCAAGAATATTTATGGCAGAAATAATGCATGAAAAATTATTAGCTGAATTTTTATAATGGTATATGAACACAATTAGTTTGGTGTTGGCACATTGTAGAATCAGAGCTATATATTTCATAGGCAAACAGAGCAGACCCTGATCAGACCTGAGGAATATTATAATTATGACATTATAATATTATGCAAAAAATAATGCATTCATGAATATTTGTTAACTGAATTTTTATAATGGCATATGAAAACAGAACACAGGAATATTAGTCATTGCAAAAACTGTGTAATCACATCACATCATTCCATATTTATATGCAAATAGACCAGTACAGTAAAATCTCTCTATAAAGACCACTAAATTAAATCAAGTATTTTGTGTTAACCCATTCCCTCATAGGCTATTTTAAGATACCTCTTTGAATTAATCTACCGAAAAGATGCATGAATTAGAGAAAAGGAAAAGTTTAGAATTTTGTAGTTTGAAACCATTGTGATAAATAGAGCATTTGCTTCTATAGGAGCAAATGCTCTATTTATCACAATGGTTTCACAGAGTGACTTTTACAGAGTCGTCAAAAGTCGTCAATATGAGGGAAAGGGTTAAAAGCAGGTGGCAGCTTATACCCCCGTCACACTAGGCCACTTTCCCACTGCGTCCTCAAAAATATGTCAGGACGCAGTGCGAACGTGTACAACGTAGCGAGGACGCAGTAGACACGGCTTTGCGCGTGGTATGGTCTTCATGGACGTGAAGGACGTGGGTGAACTTTGAACATGTTCAAAACTTACGTGGCGAGGACGTGGTCAAATCAGGACATGGTAAGAACTTGGCAAGGTCGTAGTAATGACGTAGCTAAAACCTAGTAAGAACCTCATTGACGCAATACACGCGTAGTGCAGACGTGGACGAGTGTGTGACGTTTGCATCACGTTGTCTCTAGGTTGTCACTACGTTCTTGTTACGTCCATCGGGTTCTCACTACGACCCTTCCACGCTAGTGTTGCGACAATGATATGTCCCTACTACGTTTCAAAAGACCGCATTAGGTTCTTAGTACGTTCTACCGGTGCTTATCACGTCTAAGGTACGTTTGCAGCAGGCTCTAGCCACGACCATGCCACGTTCTGGTGGTCGAGTATAAAAACTGGATTCATTTCCCTTTCAATTCCATTTCAATATAGAATGGACAACCAAGAACTTCTCCAGCATGTTGCCGTATTGGCTGGACAACAGGCTCTTCTCGATGGTGATGGAGTTCTCTGTTTTGCTTTCGTAGCTGCTTTGCAGCCCCCCTTCCTTCTCGGCATATTTTCTGATATAAAATACTTTACTTTTGCTCAGAAGAAAGTCGCAGAATGAATGATCAGATCGAGCCGAATCGCAGAATTTATATGCAGACATAGAACGCGGTGAGAACATGAAGAGCGTGTGGTAAGAACGCAGTGCTGTCTTGGCGGTCGTAGTAGGGACCTAGTACGAGCGTAGTTAAAGCATAGCAAGAACGTGTTGGACGTGGTACCCGCCTGAATACACACGTAGTAAGAACATAGTGGGAACGTGTTGGACGCAGTAAGAACCTAGCGCAAAGGTGGTATGAGCGTAGCAGGAACTTGAGAAATGTATTTTTTACAATTTTTACCCCGTCCTCGCTACGTCCTATGACATTTTCAGGACGCAGCGTGGTCTTCATGGACGTGGTCAAAGTGTGACTAGGCCATTAAAGCAAGGCGAACATAAAACAGAACACTCCTATAGGAGCATTCTGTTTTACATTCACCTTGCGTTAAGCAGCCACCTGCCCTAAAAACTAACTAATTAACACAATCAAGCAGTCAATATAGAGAGGTTTTACTGTACCTTGTCATATGGCTCCTACAGTACTCTTATCAGGTGAAGGGTTGAAAATGCTTCAACAAATGTTTGGTGTGGTTTGTTTAATACCTTCCTAAAGGAATACTCATGTATTCACTTTTATGTATATTATATTTAGCTGAAATTTCATTAATGTCATATGAGCATGAAACATTTTGGCCATAGAGGAAACTGTACAATCCGATCTATATTATTTCATGAGCAAACAGAGCAGATCCTGATCAGACAGCTCTACAGGAGGGTCTACTTTGTTTGCAAAGGCATCAGAACTAGATAATTAGATCTACAGTAAAACCTCACTATAACGAACACTAATTTGTGTTAATTATTTAGTATTTAGGGCAGGTGGCCACTTAAAACAAGGTAAAGTAAAACAGAACGGTTCTGTTTGACTTTCACCTTGCTTTAAGCAGCCACCTGCCTTTAACACAAAATATTTGATGTAATTTAGTGGCCGTTATAGAGAGGTTTTACTGTATATAATTCCATGAGCAAACAGACTAGACCCTGATCAAACAGCTCCTACAGGAGCTGGCTGATCAAGGTCTACTCTATTTGCAACTACCTAAATATGTGTCCTTGTCTAGTAAAGGATCAGCAAAAATATATTGCTAACGGTAATCCGTGAAATGCCACAGACTTCAGGATTTCTGATACTCATTGGCAGAAGATAATCACTTAGTACACAAAGAGTTAACCCTCCATGAATATTCATGTAAGAATTAATTACATCATGAATATACATTAGATTTTTTTATAATGACATTGATCAAAGAAATTTTAACTATGTCAAAAACTGTAGATCTATATTATTTCAAAAGCAAACAGAGCATACTCTGATAAGATGGCTCCTACAGGAGCCATATGATCTTAGTCTATTCTGTTTGCAAATACATTAAAAGGTAAATCTATGGAGTAATATGTGTAGTGAGGTATATGCATACACTTACAGATGGCCACTGCTTGACCTTTATACCTCCAGAGATGGTCAGCTTGCCATTGTTTTGGTCAGCTATCTGGGCAAGGACACTGGTCACAGTCGAATTAACAGGCTGACCAACCACATACACAAAATGCTGTACACTGTGCTCCTGCATAAAGTACAAATATATACCATATTTTAAAAGGAGCTTCTTACATTTTGTTCACAGGTGGTGAGATAATGACGCCTTTTGACGCCTCTGCAAAAGTTACACTTTATGAAACCATTGTGATAAATAAAGCATTTGCTCTATAGGAGCAAATGCTATATTTATCACAATGGTTAAAAACTACACAATTCTAAAATGTTCGATTTCTCTCGTAAATGCTCGTTTTTGGTAGATTTATTCAAAGAGGCTGAGTCTAAATATAGCCTATGAGGGAATGTGTTAATGCAGAATGAAAGGGGGACTATAATTTGATTTTTAACCGTGAGCTGTGACCTTTAGAATGAGTCCACCCGTAGTGATAAAACGTGTCACAAACCATGTATTTGTTCCGGAGTTACCTACCTTTCACGGTGTAATAAGGATAGCGTGCCTTCTGCGTTAAAATCAAATCGATAATCCACTTACCCATTAATTAGAATGATTGCAACTTCTATAAATAGAAAAGTCACGGTTCAGCACTCGAAATTGAACTATAACTAGAGGTTTTTGTCACAAAACGGATGTCTCCACTCTAATAAAAACAATATGTAAAGGGAAATCACTAAAAATGTTATGGACCTGATGAATGATACTTCCCCTCAATATGCACTTTCCAAACAAAATAATAACAGCTAATAACTCCAAAAATATTGATACTAGAGTTATGGCCCCTGTGCATGACACTTACTTTCATCATGCCCTTTCCATAAATAAAATGTCATTCCAATAGCATCAGTCGAACAGGAGTTATTGATCGGCCAAAAAAGTAACAAAGGGCAATAACTCCAAAAGTATTGAAGCAAGAGTTATGTCCCTTGTTCATGACACTTTCTCTCATCATGCTCTCTCCATGTATGAAGTTTCAATACGATGGCATGAGCCATGTAGGAGTTATCGTCCGGACAAGAAAGCGTTAAACAAATGTACAAGGGGCAAAAAAACCTAAATTTATTGAAGTCCAAGTTAAGGATTTTATGCATGACACTTTCTCTTATTATGATCTTTCCATGTATGAAGTTTCACTCCAATGGCACGTGCCATATAGGAGTTATCGTCCTGACAAAAAACTGTGATTTTTTTACAAAGGGCAATAACTCCAATATTAGTGAAGCCAGAGTTTGCATGACACTTCCTCTCATTATGCTCTTTCCATAATGAAGTTTAAATCAACTGGCATCAGGCATATTGAAGTTATTGTCCGGACAAAAAGTGTGACGGACAGATGGACAGACAGACAGATGGACGGACGGACAGACAACTCTCATGAAAACAATATGTCTCCCCCATATAAATATGGGGGGAGACATAATAATGAATATAACAACAAAAACCCTATATACAAGAGCCGTTTGAAAAGTTTTGACAACAGTCCAGTATTTTCACCACTTGAATGTGCAGCCACAAGTATCAAATATCAATGGAAAGAGTATTGATTTTTTTGTCCAACTGACCAAAAATGGCACTACATTCATGTGCAAAAGCAAATCTTAACTCAACTGCAGTTGAAATACATGTACATGTATGTCATGCTGGTCGAAAAAATGGCTGAATCTAGCAGAGGGCGTATTGTAAGATATGTGTACTGCTTGGCATTGGTGCATCAGAAATTAAACCTGACTTGGACAAAGTGTATTGGGACAATGTACTTCCATATCATACTATTTGCTCAATGGGTATCTCCCTTTACAAGACAACAAAGATGAGGCTTGTCCTGGGGGCCCTCTGAGTGCTGTGTTTGAGGAAGACACAGATGCCGTGAAAGCAATAATCAAGAAAGATGCACGATGCACAGTCAGGTACGGGAAATATCAGGCTCCTAATTCATCACTGGTTTTTCTGATTTTGAAAGACAAGCTTAAGCTGCATAAGGTTTGTGCTCGCTGGATACCACATTTATTAACCTCTGAGCAAAAGAGGGAGAGGGTAGAAAATGTTTTTGCCCTGCTCGTCAAATATTATAGAAGGGCCATGATAGCCCTGTATCGCTCACTTGGTTTATTATGTTTTGTATATAGACATATAAGGAAAACAACCCAACGCCCTTCCCCAACCCCAAAAGGCCAAGTTTTTTAGATATTGTCACTGTTTCAGCTATTTTGTAAAGGCTCATCTAATGATTATTCCTATCAACTTATTTTGAAATCTGACCATCTTTTTGTAGAAGACCATCGCTGGAAAGTTTCATTACATTTGACCGAAAAAATTTAGAGGCCATGTTGTTTGAAATAAAATGTTGATGACCAACAACGCATTATGGACGCCGCCAGACAATGGACACAGGGCACTTTGTGCCAGGTGAGCTAAAAACAAGTACCCTAGACATATCAGAGAAATTGTAACAGGTGATGAGGCCTGTCTTTACTTTTTTGAGCCTGACAATAATAAAGCCAATAACAAAATGTGGGTGGGTGAAGATACTGACAGGCCCTTTATTGCTTGGCAGACCAGAAGCGTCCGGTTGGTTATGTATGCCCTAATGCTATTCCTTGACTCAGATGGAATTGTGGTTCAAGTCCCTGTCCCTGAACACAGTAGTGTTACTGGTACATTTTACAAAGAAAATGTCCTCTCTGCTGTTCTTGACCACTATACAGTTAAATAGTAAATACCCAAGGTCGGGAGCCATATCAAACATGCCAACCAACCGGCCTATCATTCAGCCGTAGTGCAGGAATATCTCCTAGGAGAGACACAGAGGTTTTACATCACCCACCATATAGCCCTGACCTCTCCCCTTGTGACTCTGTTGAACCCATACATTAACCCTTTACTCCATAAATACGCCTTTCTACGCCTCTGTAAAAGTCATTTTATGAAACCATTGTGATAAATAGAGCATTTGCTCCTGTAGTAGCAAATGCTCTATTTATCACGATGGTCTCAAACTACAAAATTCTAAAATCTTCCTTTTCTCTACTTAATGCTCCTTTTCGGTAGATTCATTCAAAGAGGTTGGGTCTAACGCTATGGAGGAAAGGGGTAAATCATGCTTCAGACGATGCCGCTTTGAAACGCGCAGCGCAATTGGGAACGCTCTATGCCATGTAGAAGCAGTATACCTTTAGAGCACTTCCAAAATGCCTTTTCTGAGTGGCTGTTGCGCCTGGAAAAGTGTGTACAGTCAGGTGGAGAGTACTTTGAAGATCTCACATAGTAATTTCTTGGAAACCGAGTGAAGAATGGAAAAGCCCCAACTGTTACCACTACTTTTCAAATGGTCCTCGTACATAATTAATTAAACGATTGATGACCGACTAATGATCAACTTACTATGGTTGTAATGAAATACTATATTTTACTTTTAACCATTTCATTGTTCAGTTGGTTAAATCAAGGTTCTATTACTTTTGACAAAGAACTACAGCTAAATAAATGAGAAGAGTCAAGAATGTGTTTGCCCAGAGCCCTCTAATTGTACTTGAATATGTGTATATCGATATACAGTAGAACCTGTGACCATTCATTGGTTTAACATAGAAATCTTGAAAAGCAGGTGGTTGCTTAATGCAGAACTGAAGGAGCTTTCTGCATTACTTTTGGCTTGCATAAAGCTGCCACCTACCCAGACTACATTGTAGACCTCTTTTTGATGGTCACCTAAGACAGGTTTTACTGTATCATTTATATTTGTCAACCAATAGACTGATATCTTTGATGTACTTTGAACTACTGCCTTCAGTCTCCAGATATAAGAGAGTACCCTTATTACCAGTTCTTGTTGTTGTTTTGCTATCATCTCCAGGATTTGGTTCTCTTTGCTGCCTGGCTGTGTGCTCTGCCCACTGAGAAGTACTAGCACAAGGTTAGTTCTGGACTTGAACCCAGCCTACAATGGTAGAACAAAGTTAGTTCTGGACTTTAACCCAGCCTACAATGGTAGAACAAGGTTAGTTCTGGACTTGCACCCACACTACAATGGAAGAACAAGGTTAGTTCTGGATTTGAACGTTGTATACATACCGGTAGGTAAAACTTGACTTGAACCATATCTACAGTGGTAAAACAAGGTTAGTTCTGGACTTGAACCCAGCCCAATATACAGTGGTACAACAAGGTTAGTTCTGGACTTAAATCCGGCCTATAAGAATAGAACAAAGTTAGTTCTGGACTTGAATCCTGCATACAGTGGTAGAATACAAGGTTAGTTCTGGAGTAAATACTCTGATTATGGTTCTGAAAGGCAATTGAAGAAAACTGGACCTTGAAACAAGTAGCAGACAATGCTCATAGCAGACGAAATTTATTTGGCATCTAAACAGTTAAGTTCGATTGTGGAGTTTCCTTCAATTTCTGCTTTAAAACACAAGAGGTGTGTCAAACAGTTTGGACAATGATGAGTAGCTGAATAATTCTGCATCTCATTTGGTTTGGATTGGTTTTTATCGGATTTATGTCGTTTTAACAGTATTTCAGTCATACTACAATGTCCAGCTAATTACCAGTGGTGGAAGACTCCCGAGGTTCTTCTTTGCATGGAACAAATTACATTGTTTCGTGCACAGACGAACATCCAACTGCAAGCCAGCTGGAAGACTTCCTCACATGAAAAATCGAAATGCCGAAACTGTTGTAACAGGCCAATTTTCACCTCTGGCCAGTTTCCTCCCTGCTTTATCCAGTCCCCCCCCCCCCCCCTCCTTTTCATGCCTGGTGGAAGAATGGGCCTGAACCTTTTGAAATCATTTGTATATTTTTAAATGCGGTGGGGTTGATTTGGCCATTTTTCTCACCAAAACTTATCTGGGAGGGGCGGTGGAGAAAAATTAGCATAGGCTTTTTTGGTACCCTATCAAATGATCTTAACTTTTCAGATAGGATGAAAGGAATGCCCTGGGCCTTTTTGTCTCCCCTGTGAAATGATTATATCTTTTAGGGGTTGGGGAAGAAATGGTCTAGGCCTTTTTCCCTCCCCTGCAAAATAATTATATCCTTTTTTTTGGGGGGGGGGGGGGGGGGGGTTTAGAATTTGCCTTGGCCTTATTTTCTCCCATGCGAAATGATTATTTTTTTGGGGGTGGGGTAGTGGGGAAGAAATGGCCTATGCTTTTCTTTCTCCCCTGTGAATGATTATATCCTTTTGGGGTGGATGGGGAAGAAATGGCCTAAGGCCTATTTTTATCCCCTGTGAAATGATTAAATCTTTTAGCTGATAAGCCGTTACAGCGCGTGCGGTGTTTAATGGAGAATTCAAACATAGATACGTCCCTTCTTTGTTTATGTAGATGTGCGCGCGAGGTGTGTTAGAATTTGGAATGATATACATGTACAACTGAATCTACAGTTTCTGCCATTGCCCAAATAATTCTCTATCCATTAACCATCATAAAACTTCAATTGAATTAATGAATACTCATGACATCATTATTTCCTACATGAAATTCAATGACAAATCCACTCTGAAATCCGAGGTGAAGTGGATGATAATCTAAGAAGGCACAATTTATTTATATAGTTGTGAAAGGATTTACCCATTCCCTCATAATATTGATGCATTTTGAAAAAGGCTGTAAAAATCACTTTTTGAAACCATTGTGATAACTAAAGCATTTTCTCCTATTAAGGAGCAAATGCTCTATTTATCACAAAGGTTTCAGAACTACACAATTCTAAAAGTTTCCTTTTCTCTAGTTAATGCTCCTTTTTGGTAGGCTTATTCAAAGAGGTTGGTCTAAAAATAACCTATGAGGCAATGGGTTAACCCTTTCCCTGTTCTATGTTTATTACAAATTTCAATACCTACTGAATATTCATGGAAAGTATAGTTACAACGAAAATTGGAAGGTAGAACATTGTAACAATTTTAGAAAGTAAAGAAACAGCTCTATCAAATTCCATTAGCAAACAAAGTAGACCCTGATCAGACGTCTGATCAGGGTCTACTCTGTTTGCAAATGCGTGAAAACACGTTTATATGAGGGAAAGGGTTAAAGAACAGTGCCAAGGTGTCAAACTGTTCCTGTAGGAGCTGCCTAGTCAGGGTATTTTCTGTTTGCTATAATAGATCTGATTTTACAAAACACTCCTGTGTTCATATGCCATTATAAATAATTATGTGATTAATGTCAATGCCCCCCCCCCCCCCCCCCCCCCCCCCTTAGATCTGATTTTACAAAACACTCCTGTGTTCATATGCCATTATAAATAATTATGTGATTAATGTCAATGCATGTTTTAACGCATTTGCAAGCAGAGTAGCTAGATCAGACGTTTGCAAGCAGAGTAGCTAGATCAGACATTTGCAAGCAGAGTAGCTAGATCAGACATTTGCAAGCAGAGTAGCTAGATCAGACATTTGCAAGCAGAGTAGCCAGATCAGACATTTGCAAGCAGAGTAGCCAGATCAGACATTTGCAAGTAGAGTAGCCAGATCAGACATTTGCAAGCAGAGTAGCCAGATCAGCTGTCTGACCTGGGTCTGCTCTGTTTGCTAATGGAATTTGACAAATCTGATTATTTAATACTTTCTAAAATGGCTACAATGTTCTACTTTCCATATTACATTATAACTATTAGAAATGGGAAAGGGTTAAATACGGATGTCTTATGTGTTATTAAACAGTTGAGTTACTGATAAAATGTTGGTCATTTTATAAACATCTGAACTGTCTAACACTCAGATATTTTGAATACAAATGGATCATTTTTATTTTGAGGGGAATTTAAGCAGACAACATTTTTTTGGCAGATGACAATTAGCTGATATAGATCTAACTATTAATGCTTTCCTTCATATATACGCTTTTTCCCGCCTTTGCAAACAGAGAAGACCCAGATCAGATTGTTCAAGTAGGAGCCATCTGATCAAGTTCTGCTCTGTTTTCTTATGCAATTTTAATAGTTTCTACCAATACTAAAACATCTTGTGTACAATTATGATAACAAATCCAGCTAATAAATATTCATGATATTGTTATTATTATACCACATTTATATAGTGCTCTTTTCACACAGGATATGTGTGTTCAAAAGTGCTGCATATGGATGAAATCACTAAAGCATGGTTATCTATCCAGGCAATGGAAAAATTACAATAGATATACACTATAAAATCACTAGCCAGAAGGAACTGCATGATTGTCTATCCGATCAATGAAAGATATACAAAAGATATACATAGATATGAAATCATTAACTGGAAGGAACCGCATGATTGTCTATCCGGTCAATGAAAGATACACAATAGATATACAATAAATATGAAATCACTAACTGGAAGGAACCACATGATTGTATATCAGGTCAAATGAGAGATATACAATAAATATATAATAAATATGAAATCACCAACTGGAAGGAACCACATGATTGTCTATCGGGTCAATGAGAGATATACAATAGATATACAATAGATATGAAATCACCAACTGGAAGGAACCACATGATTGTCTATCGGGTCAATGAGAGATATACAATAGATATACAATAGATATGAAATCACTAATCGGAAGGAACCACATGATTGTCTATCGGGTCAATGAAAGATTTGCAATAGATATGTAAGACATCATTATTTCTTACATGTATTTTAAACAGGGAAAGGGTTAATCAAATTCTACATAAAGCTCTTCTATTAATTGTACAAAACAGTTTATTGACAACTGAAAACATTACAGTGACACATCCTGAAAGTCTGTTAATAACTTCTTCCATTGCAACAGTTTGCCATCTGCAAAAATTATCATAAACATTGATTTAAATGATTGAATTTCCTTCCCTTTTTTGTGTCTCAATACCATACAGTTTGGATCCTGTTATGTTAATGATGTCTCATCTGGACCAAAATGGTTTGCAAAGGTGATCAGATTAGCTGTGATTGACCTGTTACATTGAAAGGGTCAGCTTATAATTATATTATCTCCTTTCATTCCATAGCGATGCCTTTAACGCCTGTGGGAACTGAGAAAACCTAGATTAGATGGCTCCTGTAGGTGCCATCTGATCAGGATCTGGTCTGTTTGCTTATGAAATAATATAGATCTGATTCCTACAGTTTGTCATAGCTAAACATTTCTGTGTTCATATCCTAGTACAAAAAACAGCTACAGTAAAACTTCTCTATAACGACCACTAAATTACACCAAGTATTTTGTGTTAAAGGTAGGTGGCTGCTTAAAGCAAGGTGTAAGTAAATCAGAATGCTCCTGTAGGAGCGTTCTGTTTTACTTTCACCTTGCTTTAAGCAACCACCTGCTCTAAATACCAACTAATTAACACAATTTAGTAGTCGTTATAGAGAGGTTTTACTGTACTTGATATTGGTTAACTCTTTTGCTGCCATGAGTGAGTCCTTCATTTACCTTTGTATCCAGTTTGAATGCAGATGAGATGCTTGGTATATCAGTGTCTCATTAGGATCTAAACTACAGTAAAACCTCTCTATAACGGCCACTAAATTGTGTTAATTAGTTGGTATTTAGGAAAGGTGGCTGCTTAAAGCAATGTGAAAGTAAAACAGAACGCTCCTATAGGAGCGTTCTGTTTTACTTTCACCTTGCTTTAAGCACTCTCACTCACTCAGCTGCCACCTGCCTTTAACACAAAATTAATGATGTAATTTAGTGGCCGTTATAGAGAGGTTTTACTGAATCTGATACTCCATAATTTTGATACTGCCTTTTTTTTATACTGCCCTTTTTTAAACAAAAATGAAGAAAAATCAACAATAAAAATTAGGCCAATGACACTTTTGCAGACGGCCTCGGAAGAATTAATGGAGTTTACTAATTACCATACAACAATCCTCTCTAGTAACATGCAAGATCATGTGACATAAGCAGCATGCATGGTGTTGGTGTGTGTGTGTGTGTGTATATCAAAGCACTGATAGTGCTAACAAACAAGAGCTGTCACAGAACAGCGCGCTCGACTATTCTCAACTATTCTCAGAATTGTTAATGTAAAAATACTTGATAGTGGACTAAAATAGTGTCCAATGATACTAGAAGCAAGTAATCAAAGTCTCAGTAAAATATCTTTAATAGTTTTCAGAATGTAGGATCTCTTTGAACTTTTTAACGAAATAGAAAAAGTTAAGCAAAAAATGGCCAATAATTTCTGTTAAAATGCTTGACAGAGTAATGCACTATTGCCTACAGATGAAGCATGTGATGGTGAACAAGTGTTCCAAGTTTCAAAGCTTTATCTCAAAGGGTTATGTAAATCAATGGACATTACCAAAAACCTTAACCAAAATTTATAAGTTAAAAGGGCCATAATTCTGTCAAATTCCTTGACAGAGTTATGTACTCTTGTCTAAAGATGAAGTTTGTGATGGTGAACAAGTGTTCCAAGTTTTAAAGCTTTATCTCAAAGGGTTATGTAAATAAGTGGACTTTAACAAAAACCTTAACCAAAAATTTAAGTTAACAAGAGGGCCATGATGGCCCTAAATCGCTCACCTGGTTACTATAGACATATGCATACACTGTATTTCTATGTAAAAATAAGTAAGCTTCAGATTGGGGCCAATATGAAACCAAGGGCCATAATTTTAGGCCTTGAGTTTCAAATTTGAACAATCTAAATAAAGG
The DNA here is from genome assembly GCA_963576725.1 of Azorinus chamasolen. NCBI lineage: Eukaryota > Metazoa > Mollusca > Bivalvia > Cardiida > Solecurtidae > Azorinus > Azorinus chamasolen. The sequence continues at coordinate 25,298,392 of OY755244.1, forward strand.
AACATTAGATTATGCTTCATATAAGTTTCAAAGTTCCGGGCCTTACAATTTCACAGAAGGAGATTTTAAAGATTTTCCTATGAAAAACTGATAAGCCAGGCGCGGGCAATTTTGGTCCAGGGGTCATAATTTGAACAATCTTGGTAGAAAACCATTAGATGATAATACATACTAAATTTCAAAGGTCTAGGCCTTACAGTTTAGGAGAAGAAGATTTTCAAAGATTTTCCTATGAAAAACTGATAAGCCCCGGGCCGGGGTCATTTTTGGTCCGGGGGTCATAGTTTGAACAATCTTTGTAGAGGATCATTAGATGATGCTACATACCAAATATCAAATGTCTAGGCCCTATTACGGTTTCAGAGAAGATTTTTAAAGATTTTCCTATGAAAAACTGATAAGCCCCGGGCAGGGCCATTTTTGGTCAAGGGGTCATAATTTGAACAATCTTTGTAGAGGACCATTAGATAATGCTACATACCAAATATCAATGGCCTAGGCCTTACGGTTTCAGAGAAGAAGATTTTTAAAGATTTTCCTATGAAAAAGTGATAAGCCCCTGGGCGGGGCCATTTTTGGGCAAGGGGTCGTAATTTGAACAATCTTTGTAGAGGACCAATAGATGATGCTACATACCAAATATCAAATGTCTAGGCCTTACGGTTTCAGAGAAGAAGATTTTTAAAAAATTTCCTATGAAAAACTGATAATTCCTGGGGCGGGGCCATTTTTGGTCCTGGGGTCATAATTTGAACAATCTTGGTAGAGGACAATTAGATAATGCTACATACCAAATATCAATGGTCTAGGCCTTACGGTTTCAGAGAAGAAGATTTTTAAAGATTTTCCTATGAAAAACTGATAAGCCCCGGGGCGGGGCCATTTTTGGTCCGGGGTCATAATTTGAACAATCTTGGTAGAGGACCATTAGATGATGCTATATACTAAATACCAAAGGTCTAGGCCTTACGGTTTCAGAGAAGAAGATTTTTAAAGATTTTCCTATGAAAAACTAATAAGCCCCGGGGCGGGGCCATTTTTGGTCCGGGGGACATAATTTGAACAATCTTTGTAGAGGACCATTAGATGATTCCACATACCAAATATCAAAGCTCTAGGCCTTGTAGTTTCAGAGAAGAAGATGTGTAAGTAAATTGTTGACGACGCACGACGCACATACGCACGACGCATGACGGACGCCGGAGCCAGCCCCCTCACAATACCTCACCTGGCACTTTGTGCCAGGTGAGCTAAAAAGGGCTATAATTCTGTCAAAATGCTTGACAGAGTTATGTACTCTTGCCTAAAGATGAAGTCTGTGATGGTAAACAAGTGTTCCAAGTTTTAAAGCTTTATCTCAAAGGGTTATGTAAGTAAGTGGACTTTACCAAAAACCTTAACCAAAATTTCTAAGTTAAAAAGGCTCATAATTCTGTCAAAATGCTTGACAGAGTTATGTACTCTTGCCTACTGTTGGAAATTGTGGTGGTGAACAAGTGTTCCAAGTTTCAATGCTTTATTCTAAAGGTTAGAGGCAAAAAGTGGACTTTAAAAAGGGCCATAATTATGTCAAAATGATTGACAGGGTTATGCACTCCTGTCTACAGATGAAGCTTCTGATGGTGAACAAGTGTTCCAAGTTTGAAAGCTTTATTCCAAAGGGTAAAGGCAAAAATTGGACTTTAACAAAAACCTTAACCAACATGTGACGTGGACGCCGACACCAACGCTGGGGCGAGTAGGATAGCTCGACTATTCGAAGAAAACTGCATCAGACAGTTGAACTGGATGTAACTGCACACTTTAACCACTCTAAATAAACAAGACTTCAAACTATCGGTAGTATCATATATTAGTCCCTAAGACAGATGGCAGCTTAATGCAGGGTGAAAGTCATGTTCTCTGCCTTTAGCAGTCACCTGCCTATAAAAAGTTACTGTAGCTTAGTCCAGCATGAAAGTTTCTATCCATAAATTCAATAACAAAAATATTTTTACAGTATTAAAATTTTGTTATCACATCATCATAGCTACAAAAATGCTCATACCATATTAATGATGTTACATATTCAACAAGGAAAGGGTTACATATATAAGATCATTGTGGTCCAAATGAAAGTAAAGTTGAACTTCTTTCTGCAGAATTTAATCTATATAAGTAAGCAGTGTGCAGACATTGACTCCATAGATACGCCTTGGCAAACAGAGCTGACTATGAACCTGCTGCTTATAAGATTATACACAGATGTGATTCTACAGTTTCTGCCATGGTAAACATGATTGCTTTGTTCATGATTCAATTATAAAAATTAAACAACTTAAGCCTTTCCTTCATATAAACGTCTTTTCACAAATTTGCAAATAGAGTAGACTCAGATCAGACAGCTCCTGTAGGAGCCATCTGATCAGGGTCTGCTCTGTTTGCTAATGGAATATGATAAATCTGTTTCTTTAGTTTCTAAAATGGCTCAATGCTTCACTTTCTTTATTTTGTTACAACTATGTAATGACAGATGTCTATTAATATTCAGTAGGTACTGGAATTCAGAATAAACATAGAACAGGGAAAAGGCTAACATTCATATACAGTAAAATCTCGATTATTCGAACACTAAAATATGTATTATTATCGATCTTTAAGACAGGTGGCAGCTTAATGCATGGTGAAAGTGACTTTCACCATACATTAAGCAGCCACCTGCCTAAAAGTATTTCTTCTTTTATACAGAAAATTCGAATAATCGAGGTATTACTATAGATAGATTTGTTTCAATATTGAGCAACAAGACAATAGTTAACAAATACAAACATATTTAAAAACAAGAGGGCCAGAATGGCCCTGAAGCGCTCACCAGACAATCAGAGGAGAAGATTTTCAAAGTTTTCACTATATGCTTCTATAGAAAACTAGCCGGCCCTGGGGCGGGGCCAATTTTGACCCAGAGGCATAATTTATATAACTTTTGTAGAGGACCTGAACATGATGCTATGTGCCAAATATGAAATCTGAGAACCCTAAAGATTCAGAGGAGAAGATTTTCAAACTTTACACTATATGCTTCTATTGAAAACTGGCTACCCCTGGGGTGGGGCCAATTTTAACCCCAGGGACATAATTTATATTACTTTTGTAGAGGACCTCAACATGATGCCATGTGCCAAATATGAAAGCTGAGAACCTTCCAGTTTCAGAGAAGAAGAAATTCAAAGTTTTACTATATGTTTCTATAGAAAACAAGGCACCCCTGGGGCGGGGCCAATTTTGACCCCAAGGGCAAAATTTATATAACTTTTGTAGAGGACCTGAACATGATGCTATGTGCCAAATATGAAAGCTGAGAACCTTCTAGTTTCAGAGGAGAAGATTTTCAAAGTTTTCACTATATGTTTCTATTGAAAACCGGCAACCCCTGGGTGGAGCCAATTTTGACCCTAGGGGCATAATTTATATAACTTTTGTAGAGGACCTGATCATGCTGCTATGTGCCAAATATGAAAGCTGAGAACCTCCCAGTTTCAGAGAAGATTTTCAAAGTGTTCACTATTATGTTCCTATAGAAAACAATGTACCTCTAGGGTGGGGCCAATTTTGACCCCAGGGAAATAATATGTTTCTATTGAAAGCTGGCTAACCCTGGGGCGGGGCCAATTTTGACCCAAGGGGCATAATTTATATAACTTTTGTAGAGGACCTGAACATGATGCTATGTGCCAAAAGCTGAGGACCTTCACGTTTCAGAGGAGAAGATATTCAAAGTTTTACTATATATTTCTATAGAAAACAAGGCACACCTGGGGCGGGGCCAATTTTGACCCCAGAGGCATAATTTATTTAACTTTGTAGAGGACCTGAACATGATGCTATGTGCCAAATATGAAAGCTGAGAACCTTCCAGGTTCAGAGGAGAAGATTTTCAAAGATTTCACTATATGTTTCTATTGAAAACTGGCCACCCCTGGGGCGGGGCCAATTTTTACCCAAGGGACATAAGTTATCATGATACTAAGTGCCAAATATGAAAGCTGAGAACCTTCCAGTTTCAGAGGAGAAGATTTTCAAAGTTTTCACTATATGTTTCTATCGAAAACTGACTACCCCTGGGGCGGGGCTAACTTTGACCCCAGGGGCATAATTTATATAGCTTTTGTAAAAGATCTGAACATGATGCTATGTGCCAAAGATGAAAGCTGAGAATCCTGTAGATTCAGAGAAGAAGATTTTTAAAGGTTCAAATTGTTGATGCGGGACGACGACGGACATCAGGCGATCACAAAAGCTCACCCTGAGTACTTTGTGCTCTGGTGGGCTAATTATAAGAATATAAAAATTAATAAGAATGTTATATGTGTGTTATGAACCATGTCAGTCACATCAATATCAAGGATGACACAAAAAACATTGTGGTCCTTGACAAATGCAAGTATTCATTATTTCTGAATGAATATTCATAGAGTAAAAGGTTAATGCTGAGCTTAATTACTACATGTAGTATCAAATCTATATAATTTAACCCATTTTCTCATATTGTGCCTTTTGATGCCTCTGTAAAAGCCACCTTTTGAAACCATTATCACAATGGTTTCATTTAACTATACAAATAAAAAAAAGATCTTTTTTTCTTGTAAAATGCTCCTTTTCAGTAGATTTATTCAGAGGTTGGGTCTAAAAGTAAGCTATGAGGTAATAGATTAATAAGTAAACAGACCAGACTTTGATCAGGTGACTTCTACAGATGACACTGATCTGGGTGTAGTCTGTTTGCACTGGAGTCAAAACGTGTACATATGAGATGAAGGGTTAACCCATTCCCTCATATTGACGACTTTCTACGCCTCTATAAAAGTCACTTTGTGAAACCATTGTGATAAATAGAGCATTTGCTCCTATAGGAGCACATGCTCTATTTATCACAATGGTTTCAAACTACAAAATTCTATTTTTTTTCCTTTTCTCTTGTTAATGCTCCTTTTCGGTAGATTTATTCAAAGAGGTTGTATCTAAAAATAGCCTATGAGGTAATGGATTAATCTGTATCCTGATAAATAATTACCGATATAAGTTTGTATAAACCATGTACATGTTATGTAACTCTAGACCTACAGGTTGACTTTTGTCCATAAGCATATATGTCAAAAATCTTATGATCATATTTATTACATTATGTTTGAATGCAATCAGGATCTAACAAAGTTTAAATATGCCAGTGTTAACGAGGTACAATATACATAATTATATTGTATATTTCAATAAACATTTTTTATGACATAGAGTTCATTTCGGGATGGTCACTGGATAGTGAGATAATAAAAGTATTTTATATCATTTTGTATGTAGGTAAACATAGTTCAAGGGAAGTAATTCATGCAAAATTATGCCTGAGAATGTCTTCAGTTACCTCTCAAACACCTTTACCTCAAACAAACACTTTTTGACCCCTTTACAAAAAGAGTAGACCCAGATCAAATGACTCCTGTTGAAGCCGTTTGATAAGGGCTGTGTTTGCTTATGAAATCTAGTTTCTGCCAAGATAAAAGTATTCCCTGTTTGTAATGGCACTCCAGTAAAACCTCTCTATAATGGCCACTAAATTACATCAAGTATTTTGTGTTAAAGGCAGGTGGCTGCTTAAAGCAAGGTGAAAGTAAAACAGAAATGCTCCTATAGGAGCGTTCTATTTTACTTTCACCTTGCTTTAAGCAGCCACCTGCCCTAAATATCAACTAAATAACACAATTTAGTGGCCGTTATAGGGAGGTTTTACTGTACAATAATTCCGTTAACTTTATCCTTAATAAGCACTTAGGCATGATCACTTCATGAATATTCATTAAATCAATTTTTACAAAGTAAACCTTTCAAGAGAATTTTATTGACAAAAACTGTACAATCAGATCTATCTGAGTTCATAAACAAACAGAGCAAACATTGATCAGGGTCCATGCTTATAAAGCTTTTAGTTGAGTCTGAGTTTCGTTCTCAAGCTTGTGATTGGTCAGATTTGAGTTCTCAAGCTTTTGATTGGTCAGATTTGAGCCAAAGGCTCAAATCTGACCAATCAAAAACTTGAGAACGAACTCAGACTCAACCAAACGTTTTATAAGCATGGACCCAGAGCTCAGGACTACATGAGAAGTCTGATCTGGGTCTAATCTATTTGAAAAGGCTTGAAAGGGCATTTATATGAGGGAAGAGGTTAAATGATATTCATACAGTCAGTATTGCTTACCAAATATTTAGGAGGTAAAGAATTAACCCTTTCCCTCATAGAGACAATTAATGGCACCTTTGCAAACAGAGTAGACCCAGATCAGATGGCTCCTATAAAAGCTGTCTGTTGTGGGATATGCTCTGTTTTCTTATGGAATAGTATAGATCTGATTCTTAATTTTTTGTCACAGCCCAAACAATTCCTTATTACCATGTAATTATGAAAATTCAGTCCATGAATATTCATGCAGTAGTAAATTCCTCAATTAATATTCGTAGGGGAAAGGGTCAACTAATATCAGCAGTGCAGACCTAGATCATACAGCTGCTACAGGAGCCTTCTGATCAGGGTCTGCTCTGTTCGCTTATGAAATATTAATAGATCCAACTTTACAGTTTCTACCAATACCAAACAATCCTATGTGTATATACAATTATAAAACTAGAAAATTGTGTCTGTAAGACACAGTGATGCCCCCATGTAGGTGCCTGCCTAGCTGCACCTAAAATTCCAAAGTCATTTGACCTTGACCTTGGGCTTGCGGGCAGAATGGGCCGGGTGCGTAATGCAAGTATGGATGGTATTGAATGTGTATATGCAATTCCATGCCAATAGCTATAGCGGTTAGTGAGATATAAGACGATGAAAAAACTGTGACAACCAACTGCACATAAAAAAGTTATTTGACCTTGACATTGGGCCTTCGGGCAGCATGGGTTTGGTGTGCAATGAAGGTATAGATGGTATTTAATGTGTATATGCAATTCAATGCTAAAAGCTACAGTAGTTAGGGAGATAAAAGACGATGAAAAAACTGCAACAGCCAACTGCACGTAAATGTGACAACCAACTGCACGTAAAATTTCCAAGTCATTTGACCTCGACCTTGGGCTTGTGGGCAGCATGGGTGGGGTGCCAAATGATAGCACAGATGGTAATTGATGTGTATGTGAAGTTTTATGTGTATAAGTGTAGAAATTACTGACTTATAACACTTGAAAAACTGTGACAACCAACTGCACCTAAAAGCGTGACAGAAGGACAGACAGACAGACTGATGGACATGTGCAAAACATAATGCCCCTTGACTATTGTCAACGGGGGCATAAAAATACATGTAGCTAATAAATAATCCTAATGTCACTATTTCTTACATGAATATTGTACAGGAAAAGGGTTAATGGGGGTTGAGAGTCATGCAGAAAGCTACTCTGCATTAAGCAGCCACCTGCCTAAACTGTTCTCAATTAACCCTTTACTTGTTCGATACTAGTATTCATGCAAGAAATAATTCCATGTAAATGTTTCCTTGTAAGCTAGACCATGTGATGACCATTAATCCTTTACTCTTACCCAATAGAATATTGCTGTGACAAATATTACAGACTCAGGTCTAAGACATTCTATTAGCAAACAGAACAGAACAGAACAGAACTGCTCCTGTCGGAGCCATCTGGTCTGAATCTACTCTGTTTGCAAATGCGTGAAAACACATTTATATGAAGGAAAAAAAAGTTAACAAATGGTGCCTATTTTGACTTATTCAGCTTTACAAACCTGTGGAAAGCAGATAATATCTCAGAGCAATAGATAAAGGTGCATACCAGTACTCAAATACTAAAATTGACCTTTCTCCACCAAACTCCACGTTATGACCACTCTTTAGAATTGTCACGAAGAAAATATTTTAACCCTTTCCTCCAAAAATACGCCTTTCTACCCCTCTATAATAACCGCTTCTTGAAACCATTGTGATAAATAGAGCAAATGCTCCTATAGGAGCAAATGCTCTATTTATCACAATGGTTTCAAACTACAAAATTCTAAAATGGTATGCTCCTTTTCGGTAGATTTATTCAAAGTGGTTGGATCTAAAAATTGCCTATGGAGGAAAGGGTTATTTTATGCTTCTGATCTGGACCTCTGTTATGTATCCCAATATTTAGTGTAATGATCGTATTTGGTTTTTCCTTCAACTTTATGCCTTTTAACACTTTCAAACAAAGTAGACCCAGATTAGACAGCTCCTAGTAGGAGCCGCCTTTTCAGGGTCTGCTCTGTTTGCTTATGGAATAATATAGATCTGATTTTATAGTATCTGCCATGGCCAAACTTATTATGTTCATACGGGCCATTATAAAAATTCATCTAGTTCCGATATTCATGATGTCATTATTCTCTGATATGAATACTCATGGAGTAACTTAAAGTTAAGACCTGTATCAGTAAATATCCAATGACTGACCTTGTTGTTCTTCTGCTCAGATCTGTACAGCTGGTATACTTTCTTTAAACTTTCTGTCAAACTTGGATCACCTAGGAAACATATAAAACATTAACTATTTGCACTCTAAGTAATTTTGCTGTGTGCTGAATTCAGAATTGTCATCTGCAATATATTCAAAACTACTTATTTTCTGTCTAATTTTTTTTGCGGAAGTTTTGTAGGTCCAAACCGTTTGCATAGATCATAAATGGATAGAAAGCTGCTGTTACATGTACATGTAGTTACAACTGCATGATTTTACCCTAAATTGGTTTAGCAATAGTATGAAGCAATACTGAAACTATGTTTAAAGAATCAAGGAAGACAATAGTTTACTGTAAATGTCCAATACATTAAAACCCCTCTAAATCTGACATTAAATTTAGTATAAAACTGGTCTTGGAGACAGGTGGCAGCTTAATGCAGGGTGAAGGTCATGCAGAAATCTCCTCTAGGAGCTTTCTGCATGATTTTCACCCTGCATTCAGCAGCCACCTGCATAAAAGTATCTAAATCCTTCTCTACTAGAATTCCAGTTTAGAGGGGTTTTACTGTACTAACTCTTTCAATACTATGGATCATTTTTCGATGACATTTTTTCAAATAGTTTTGATCCAGATGATACATCAAAGAACTTCGCAATCTCATTAGGATCCAAACTGATTGAATATTTTTGAAAATAATTGAAGTAGACAATGTTTGCTGATGATTAGTTGGTTGGTTTTGGGATTTACATCGTTTCAACAGACAATAATGTTAGTTACTTTGTGACGTCTAGCTCATTATTGGAGGAAGAAGACCTGATGCTCATCTTCATACATGCAACAAGCATTAAGCCTTTGCAAGCATTAAGCCTTTGCAAACAGAGAAGACCCAGATCAGATCTCCTGTAGGAGCTGTCTGATCAGGGTCTGCTCTGTTTGCTAATGGTATCTAATCTATATGTTTCTACAGCTCCTTCTTTGGCCAAACAATCTCCTGTCCATGTTTCATTTAAAGTTCTGTCTATGTTTGTAATTGATAAGGTCATGTAATCTTGAATAATATTCAAGTCAGAATTGATTAAGACAGGTGGCAGCTTAATGCAGGATGAAAATCTTGCAGAAAACTCCTAAGGGAGATATTTGCATGACCATAATTACCCTGCTTCAAACAAACACCTGCCTTAAAAGATCCTAAGTCTTCTTTACCAAAATCTAGGTTTAGAAAGGTTTTAGTGTAACAGTACCAGTTCCAAAAGGCAATTGAGAAATGAACTCCTCTTGTTGTTTGAGATTCCCGGGCGTAGCTACGTATAACTTGTCCCCACAACCTTCAGGTGTCCGTCGCCCTGACCTGGACTGCATCAGGGTCACAATGTTGACCTGAAACAGTTACATGAATGTACTGACAATAGCATGCAAACAAGTCTTCCAAGGGCATGTAAATCGTGAACAACTAATTTGACAGATACAAAATCAGTGTCATGCACGTTAACATCAGGAGCATAGATGAATCCAAATATAATGTATGCACCATGGCTATAAGGGTCTGAGGGGAAGATTGTGTTGTTTTGAAACCATTTTAATAAGTAGAGCATTTGCTCTATTTATTACAATGGTTTCAAATTGTGACTTTTACAGAGGCATCAAAAGGCATCAATATGAGGGAATGTGTTAAAGCATACATGACAAGACTGAACATTTATCAAAGTCTACCCCTCTAAGTCTACCCCTCTTAGCCTTCAAGTTTTGTTCCATTTTGGCCATAATTATGTTTTCACCTTTCAGAATGATGTTATTGCTCTCCCAATTTGACCTGAGACTCGATTAATCTCCGGCGTCTTTATCGAGATTGTTCGTATTACTCTGTGACAAAAAAAAAGCAAAACAAAAAGCTGGTAATAATCATGTTCCACGAGGATTGTATTCTTATAGCGCATTCTTATACCTTCATAGATTTATCCGGAGATTACCGAAGATAATAAACTGAATATGCATGAGTCTCAGGTCAAATTGGGAGAGTAATACACATGTAGCTACGCCCCTGTACATGTTATTGTAATTGTTTGTTGTTAGTTTGATTGAAACTGCATCAAAACTGTTGAAGAATATATTCAGTATCTGACCTTTCTATACTGGCACTTCATGAATAAACGTAGATGTATGGGTATTTAACCCTTTACTCAATAGATACACCTCTTTAAGCCTTTCCCTGTTCTACATTTATTCCAAATTTAAATACCTACTGAATATTCATGAAGAAAATTGCATTAAGGAAATAAGGAAGGTGGAACATTGTAGCCATGTTAGAAAGTTAAGAAACAGATCTATCAAATTCCAGAAGCAAACAGACCAGACCCTGATCAGATGGCTCCTATAGGAGCCGTCTGATCTGGATCTTCTCTGTTTGCAAATGCGTGAAAACACGTTTACATGTATATGAGGGAAAGGGTTAAGTCTTAATTTTCAACCAAGTAGATCAGATCACAGGCTCCTGTAGGAGCCATCTAATCAGGGTCTGCTCTGTTTGTTTATGGAATAACATAGATCTGATGCTGCAGTTTCTACCATTGCCAAAGTTCCATGTGTTCAATGTGTTATACAACAATCATCAAATTAATACTAATTATGTCATTATTTCTTACATGAATATTCATGTCAAGGTTAAAAGTTTTTTGCTGCTTAACCCATTCCTCCATAGGCTATTTTTAGACCCAACCTCTTTGAATGAATCTACCCAAAAGGAGCATTTACTAGAGAAAGGTAAAATTTTAGAATTTTGTAGTTTGAAACAGTTGTGGTAAATAGAGCATTTGCTCCTCAAGAACTGGTTATTCCAGAGGCGAAGAATGGCATATTTATGGAGGAACGGGTTAACTCTTTACCTGATGACTATACATGTAAGAAATACTTAGGACTGTATGAATATTAATTTGCTGAATTTTTATAACAGCATCATGATTATCGAACAAGGGAAATGTTTGATAATTGATAGCAGAAACTGTAGATACAGAGCTGTATATTGTTTAAATGTTTTTCAAAAGCAAACATAGCAGACCCTATCAGACAGGAGTCATGCCTTTGCAAACAGAGTAGACTCTGGTCAGGTGACTCCTGTTAGAGCTATCTGATAAGGATTTGCTCTGTTTGCTTTTGAAATTATATAGATCTGAATCTACAGTTTCTGCCAATACCAAACAATCATGTGTTCAAATGTCACTATAAAATGAACCTTATAAGTATGCCTGGGTTCATTTTTTACGATTCATTGCAAACATGTACATATCAGATGTCTCCTATAGGAGCTATTTAACCCTTTCCTCCATAGATAGGCGCCTTTCTACGCCTCTGTAAAAATTACCTATTGAAACTATTGTGATAAATACAGCATTTGCTCCTATAGGAGCAAATGCTCTATTTATCACAATGGTTTCAATTAACTACAAAATTCTAAAAATTTCCTTTTCTCTAGTTAATGCTCCTTTTCGGTAGATTTATTCAAAGTGGCTGGTTCTAAAAATAGCTTATGGAGGAAAGAGTTAATCAGGGTCTGCTCAGTTTGCTGATGATATTATAATAGATCAGACTATAGTTTCTACAAATAACAAAAAATCATATGTACATATTCCATTATAAAAATTCAAGCTATTCATGATGTCATTATTTCCTTACACAAATATTCAACAGAGAAAGATTAGATTAACCCTTTCCCTGTTGAATATTTATTTAACCCTTTCCCTTATGTAAGCGCATTTTCACGCATTTGCCAACAGAGAAGACCCAGATCAGACAGCTCCTATAGGAGCCATCTGATCAGGATCTGCTCTGTTTGCTTTTGACATGATATCGATATAGATCTGATTTTGCAGTTTGTGTCAAAGCAAAAACAATCCATGAACATTTTATACTATAAAACTTCAGGTAATAAATATTCATGATGTAATTATTTCTTACATGAATATTGAACAGGGAAAGGGTTAAAGTATAATCACCATACAAATATTAACTAGCTGCAGACTTTTTAATAGAAGACTCCTATAGGAGCTGTATGATGTGGGTCTACTCTGTTTACCAAGGTGTGAAAAAGCATTTATGTGAGGGAAAGGGTTAAGACATTTTGTTCTGTATTACTATATACCTTGTCATTTGGGGTTAGCGTTTTCAGAGTCTGTTTAACGGCATTTATTATTAGTTCTCTGTCAGTCTGTATGTTTCCAGTTTGTGTGGTGGTTAGTAACCCATTGTCTACAAGAATCACCAAGTTCTTACGCTCCATATACAACTTCTCCACATACCATTCACTGCAATATGTCAAAAGAAATACCAGAAATATGGATTATACATGTACCTTGCATTTTGTTTAGAGAGCGTCTGGGCTAAAAAAAAATGTCTATTTGAATTAACATATCGACATTCTCGATTCAAATGATGTTATTTTTCAAATTCAACCACGTTTTCTATAAATACTTTAATATTCAAACTCCTTATTGGTTAGTAATAGTTATGAATGCGTATTTTTTATACAACAAGAACTCAAGCATGCGTATAGCCACGACCGTAGACGGTGATACTCATTTTACCGTCCCCATCTAAAACTACTCGAGATAAATTGTAAACAATTCCAGAATAGGTCGACATCCAATTCCAACACTGTGGAGAGGTCACCACAGGTCTGATGACCTCTCCAACTAGAAAGAGTGCAGGGCAGTAATATATTAACTAAATTTCTTAAATACTCATCTTATCGACAACTTTGATTAATCATTATCTTCAGATAAAAACTTATAAAAATTATTCACGCATCTGCAAACAGAGTAGACCCAGATCAGACGGCTCCTAAAGCAGCCGTCTGATCAGGGTCTGCTCTGTTTGCTCTTGGCGTACTATAGATCTGATTCTACAGCTTCTGTCTGAGCCAAAATGTCCCGTGTTGATATGCTATTATAAAAAGTAATCTTGTTAATAGTCATGACATCATTATTTCTTACATCAATATACAAGAGGGAAAGGGTTAATCAACCCTGAACACTGGTTTGTCAAAATGAAATGGTGCTCCATTGTTCAACAACAGAGTTCATTCAGTATGATAGGGCATATTTTGGAAGAGGATATTTAATCCTTTCCTCCATGAATATTAATGTAAGAAATAATGACGTCATGAATATTAGTTAGATAAATTCGTAACAGCACATGGACACAGGAATGTTTGCCCTTGGCAGAAACTGTACAACCATATCTATATTACCTATGTAATAAGCAAACAGAGCAGACCCTGATCAGATGGTTCCTATAGGAGCAGTCTGATCTGGGTCTACTCTATTTGCAAAGGCGCAGAAAGCAGTATTTATGGTGTAAAGGCTTAATTACTTAAAGCGCAGATCACTATCAGAATGCTTCTTTAAGAGCCCCCTGATCTGGATCTACACTTTTTGCAAATGCCAGTAATCTCATTCTTGCATTCAAATGGTTTGTACTGGGTACATGTATTATCAAACTTGTGAGAATTTCATGTAATCAAAGATATATATACTAATTATACATGTAGATAAAACATCAGATATGACCCCATATAATTTTTTTAACAGTACAGTAAAACCTCTCTATAACGGCCACGGAATTACATCAAGTATTTTGTGTTGAAGGCATGCAGGTGGTTGATTAAAGCAGATTGAAAGTAAAACAGAACGCTCCTATAGGAGCATTCTGTTTTACTTTCACCTTGCTTTAAGCAACCACCTGCCCTAAATACCAGCTAATTAACCCAAGTTAGTGGTCATTATAGAGGTTTTACTGTATATGCTGTCAGTGAAATTGTGATTATCAATGAAGACAGACAGGATTGAGAGGCGGCTCAGAGTCACACTTAGTCTCATCAATGAACTGTAAGACAGCATGCAATTTTTGTGATGGTTGCAGTCTTAATCTGTTGAATAATTAAAACTAGCCCCTCCTTTTCTATAATAAACAAAATATTGTATCAAATTGTTTTCTTGGAAGAAAATGATTGCTGATCTGGGTCTACACTGTTTGCAAATGTCTTATAGAATTGGTTCTTGTACTTTGAAGATTTAGGTTAAAGAAATGTGTCCACTTGCTCAGCATTAGATCTGCACCAGAAAGGTGACAGTATTAACATACATGTACCTGTTTAGTTGCAAGTTTTCCAAGTATCATGTGATGGCTTTATACATTTACTTACGCCAGCAGGGGACTTGTCCTGTTTGGAGAGGTTCCATCACACATGCGGTCATTGGCAGGATACTGTATGTAGTGTCCACTACTGTCCGCAAAGTACTGCCATGTGATGACTGTGTTCTTCAGATTATCCTGGAACATAAACAAGATAACCTAGAATGTTTATATTATCCTTTTACTTCATACAGACACATTTTAACACCTTTGCAAAAAGAGAAGACCTAGATCAGATGGCTCCTGTATATGGAATAATATCGACCTAATTCTACAGTTTCTGGCTGCCATAGTCAAACCATTAATTAACCCATTCCCTCATAAGCTATTTTTAGACCCAACCTCTTTGAATAAATCTACCCAAACGGAGCATTTACTGGAGAAAAGGGAATCATTCTGATCAAATTAAATTTACCACAATGGTTTCAGAAAGTGATTTTTACAGAGGTGTCAATGAGGGAATGGGTTCATGTTTAAGAATAAAGTAAAGTACCTGGTTATAGTTTACTTTCAGTCCAAAGGACCGTTCGGGTGACTGTACATTAAGAATAGGCAATTATAGACATTTATCTAATTGATACATACTGTATTTATAATATACCATTATTTCTCACATTATCGTACACTCACCTTCTATCGAACCTCACCTGTTTATCGAACCTTTCATTTTTTTTGTGTTTTTGCGCATGTACAAGTGCACACTACGTCATAAAATCATGAGTACCGTTGCTTTGTCTGTAAACAACGCCTCGTAGCTTTAAAAACGAAATATACGTCATAAACAGGTCAAAACAGTTTATTTTTCGTTCAACTATGCTAAACATGAGAAAACTCTTACTACGTTATAGAATATCAACGTGAATTGAAAAGTGTACCACATAAAAAATGTTTGACAGCTCTGATCCCTTCAGATTATGCAAAGGTCGCGTGCCCATGATGAAATAACGTGACTATGAGTATTATGTTACAGTAAACAGTTTCTAAAATAAAAGTTCGATAAGCAGGTGAGGTTTTTCTGGCAGCCATTTTTGTTTTTGTTATGCGGGTGGTGGGGAACACTGGATTGTTTGGGGATTAATAGATGAGGATAAAAATATTTAATTGTTTCAGGGTATGTATAAAAGATTATTTTGAACTGCTGATTTATTTTTTTCTTAAATATTCACAGTAAACGTTTTTTGTTCCTGGTCAAAGGTTAAGAGGTTCGATAGACGGTAAGACCATGCTAATATTCATGAAGAAAACTTTTGCCATAACTTATTGGTATACTGCCCCTGGTCAATGAGTCATTCGCCTACAATATAATGAATATATTGGGAACTGCTAACATAGGCATATGACGTAATCATGCAGCTGAGCTGTACCGGTAATTTAATATGCAAACAGAGCAGATCCTGGTTAGATGACTCCTACAGGAGAATCTGGTCTGGGTCTACTCTATTTGCAAAGGTATGAAAAAGCGTAAATATGAGGGGAAGGGTTACATTGCATGTAGCAAATGTATTGTGACGTGCATGGCCATGCATACACCTTGCACTTTTCGGCGCGAATTTTATGAATTCAATAGAGTAAGGCGTATCGGTATCGGACACCTCCGGCCGTCACCTTCTCCTGAAGGTCTTACACAAGTCTGGCGCCCCCGCCCCCCGCCCCATCACCACCAATAGTCATCCCCATTATTGAAGTGTGACGAACATGTTCCGCTTTATTCATCTTAATTCTAGTGAGAGACCTTTCTGTTGGATAGATAAAACTAGAGCCACTCCGTAGGGACCCGTAGTTTGACTTCCGACACTCTAACACTAATAATATATATATATATTATTAGTGTTAGAGTGTCGGAAGTCAAACTACGGGCCCCTATGAGCCAGTCTGACACTTGCGGGTGTTATCGGACGACCACTTCGGGCGCTATCGGACAACTGGAGTACGCTATCGGACACCAGGGTTTCCGTTTACCCTTTCCCTCATATAAACGCGTTTTCACGTGTAGCATTTTCAAACAGGGTACACCCAGATCATACGGCTCCTATAGGAACCGTCTGATCAGGGTCTGCTCTGTTTGCTTATGGTGTAATATAGATCAGATTCTATAGCTTCTTCCTGAGCCAAAATGTCATGTGTTCAAAAGCCATTATAAAAAATAATCTTATTAATATTCATGAGGTCATTATTTCCTACATGAATATTCATCAGGGAAAGGGTTAAAGCAGGATCCTGCTTCCCTGAAGCAATAATTCTGTAACCCTGGGACCCTCAGATTATGGACAGCTGCGTCCTCTAAGATGCACTGCCAATGATTTATGTAATTCCTTTTTGATAGTTTGATTGGAGTTTAATCTGATAAAAATGTATTGAAATTCAGTTGGAGACAATGTCTTCAGTAAATCAAGGTTTACTCAGTCATTTTACCAATGCGTTAGCATAGGATAGTTAATTATATAGGCTATTTTTTATCTTGAAATGGGACCCTCATAATGTTATTGAGGACCCGTAATTGTTTCATCAGAGGGTCTTTTGGACCCTCAACCTGAATGTCCTACCGGAAACCCTGAGACACTCGAAATATTAAAGAAGGAGACATCTCCAATTAAGTTCATTTATGTTTTTCCCTACGTTCAATTCATTGCAAAAATGAATAGAATAGAACATCTGAGATTATTAATCACGGTATGAAGGATTTTAACCCATTGCCTGACAAATATAAATTTACCAGTCACTGAACATATGCTCATTAAATTAAATACATGAAATGAAAAAAATAAATTGTGGGATTGGCAGTAGGATTAAAAGGAAGAGCAGACCTACAACATACTCTTAAACAAATATAGTAGACCCTAATAATACAGCTCCTACACGAACTGTCTCGTCAGGGTTTACTCAAAAGATCTCTGAAAACGCATTTCTTCAACATATATTATTAGGGCAGTTTAGAATGTGTAGCTACTAATTGTCGGCTATCATAACTGCTGCATTAGCCACAGCGTGTTGATCCTGCCACTCGTTTATGACTGTGGGACTTTTTTAACCCCTTTTTCAAACAAATGTAGAAGAAATAATTAGATAAACGAACAAAAAAGATCTCAACCATAATTTTTTATGGACTTCTAAGGAATCCCCTTGCTGTTGTACGTGCGGGTGTTGTGTCAGCCGGATTCCGCTGTCCAGGAGTTGGATTCCGAGGGAGTGCTGTTGTCAAACGGGGCATCCCTATATGCTTGGTACCTCTGGTAACTCCAGTTCCAATGCCGGAGGGAGCACCGTAGTGGAACAGGGCATCCCTATTCCCACTGGTGCATTGGGAGTCTTGCTGGCATGACTTGCTACCCTGCCCTCAACCAGTGCCAGGGATTCCTGTTAAGCTAACCCAGTTTGCTTAATTTTGCTTACCAGTGAACTGTGTCGTGTAATATATGGGCAGTGGGCAGGTGAAGCATGTACGGTCCGATGCAGCATCGCGTGTCTCAGTCAATCTCGATTTGTCCAATATGAATCCGTTCCATTGCAGCCGGTGGGATATGTTGCAGGAACAGTATACGGGATACCCTCTTTAGTTTTACTTTGGCTGGGCTTTTCGGGTTCCCATAATAAGACATTTTACTCTGTAATTAAATTTCGGATATACCCTATTACATCTCCGTTAAAATACGGATTATCCCTTGTGTGCTCCCTCATTGCCATGGCGGGTCGAATAGCGTTTGACTGGGGGTTGCATACTGCGCGCATATTACAGTTGTTTATTTGTATTAATTACTTAGTTTATATGCATGAACTTCAAATTGATCTGTTCTGTTACCCAATTTTCCAGCAATATTTTATGTGTAGTGTTGTATGCCAAAAACTGTACCTAATTATGTTGGGTCTGGGTCAAAAGTGTGTGACGTACTGGCACTGTGCATAGAATGTTACATTCAAATTTTGTTTTTTATGATGTGAGTGCGCTGACACAATATAATAGAGCATAATATGACACAGACAGATACACTCACGGAAGGGATGAAATTGTTTTACCTATGTTCTAAATAAATTCTTTTTTTATTATTATTCTTATTTATATATAAGTATTAAATATATTTTATTTTAAATGTTCTATAATTACACATTGAATATACCCTGTTTTGTATATAAAATGTATCTATGTGAAGCGCTTTTGAACGCACATATCCTGTGTGAAAAGAGCGCTATATAAATGTGGTATAATAATAATAATAATAATAATAATAATAATAATAATAATAACGCCTTTGACAAGTTTTAAAACAATTTAACACCACACTTTGTAATACATTAAAACCTGTCTTAAGCAACAATCAAAAAGGTGCCTAAATATGGGTCTGCAAGGCAGGTGGTAGCTTAATGCAGATCAAAAGTAATGCACAAAACTCATATAGGAGCTTTCTGCATTACTTTTGGTCTGTATTAAGCAACCACTTGATTTTTTAATATTATACTGTGTTCAATCACTATATGGTCACTTTTAGAAGACAGGTTGTACTGTAATCTAAATGAATTTGCTCCTCAATCCAATAAATGTATCATAAATATTACGCATCGAGTGTAGAATGAACTCAAAGGGCCCTTGTTGGAGCCCTTTGATCAGGTACTATACAATTTGCAACACAAGTGTTCCAAAATCGTACTAAAAATTGACACAAATACAATTCACGTAGCGGTAGGTTTAAATCTTGCTTATTCAATTACAAATGTGTTTCAAGGAAATCTCAAGCATTCTAGATATAATCATTATGATTTTTTTTTTCAAAAGCGCGTTACAGCATTTATAGACATGTTATCAAAATATTCAAAATATTTTTTATACACTGTATTGGTAAATGCTATGAAAAACACGGCCTCGATATGTATACCCAGTTTACGGTATAAAGCCCACTTAAAGCCATATTGGTGCGAGTCATTGACACTGCACCACAGATCCATGAAACGTTACCACCTTTTGTGGATCAGAGCAGACAGACCGCGATCTGGGCATATCTTTAATCAATACAAGCAATCAAAACAATTGTTTAGAAATGCTCACAGACGAGCTGTAAATAGTTATTTATCTTTACTGCATGATCGATGAAGCAGCAGAAATGGATCATGATAAATTTTGGCATCTTTTCAACCAACGGGAAAATGGTACAAATAGAACTTTAGCCTCAGAGATTATATTCAATGGTCAAACAGCTCCTCTATCCTGAAGGGTTGGCATGCATATTTTAGCGATTCATACAGTGTAGAGTGTAATCAAAGCTATGACAGGACAACGCTCGACCAAGGCTCCGAGTTTTTGTCAGCTAAAACAATCAATAGTCACGTTAATATGGTGTGTTAGACTGATAAATATTTCGGTATTTACAGTTGATCTCCAGATCATTATCTTATGTGATAAATGTCACTCAGAGCGCCAGATACAATCATATACCGGCGGTGGGTGATAGCTATTACGTAAGAGTTCATCAATTAAGATGCGATAAGAATCAAAATAAGCTTGCTAAGATCAGATCCTTTGTGTATAATTGATCTGTCGAAAACGTCACGGGATATATTAAAAGGTGTCCCCTGATGCAGGGAGTTACAATTTAGAGTTAGGAAAGGGAACACGTGTTTAGGCCATGCTAGATTTCTAGTATTCAGGATATCCTGACGAAATTACTTTACTTTCATACAGATACGTTTTATTTTGGACTTGTTATTTTACTGTTTGTGGATTGCCACTGTTATACTATACGAACTGGAATTCCAGGATACATAATAAATTCATATAAAATACTATCGGAGCAGTTTTCCATCTACCAACTCCATATTCTACAGTGTAACATCTGAGCGTTACTACAGTCACAATTCAGCGTTACTACAGTTGGTGGTTGAATCGGGAGTACTCACATATATTTTGTGCTGTACACTTTTTCGGAACTTTCACAAAGCGAGTGGACTCTACCAGTTTGAGCAATTCATATTCCCCATTCAAGCGAGAGGACACTGCCAGATTTGAGCTAAATTCAGATTATTCCCCAAACTAAACATGATGGATTACCACATGGATTTTTACTTCGGACATCCAAAGGAACTCAATGGACATTTCTGCGGACAATACTCTAACTCCAAAGTGCGACATCGGAACTTTAACAGCAAGATCGAGCCTTACGTTTTACAGGGCATAAGAACATTTCGTCAGCTTCAGAATCTACAGTGGCAGTTTCCTATTGAAATAATACAACTACTTTAGGACGGTACATAAAGTGTCAATATTATGGAATTTAGAATGTGTTTTATTTCTTCAAATCAGGACTGTTCACGTTTCATGCCAAAATTTGGGACACAGTAGTCATTTGTTTAATATGTAGTAGAACTTTTAACTTCATACTATGTTTGTTCAAGTGTAATTGTCTTTTACATGCATTATGTGTTTTTCTTCCAAAGTACATAATTTCGCCAGCATCTGTAATGATATACAGTATACTCAATATCGAGCTAAATTGATTTTACATGCATGTTCTGCAATTAGAGAGTCTTGAATTTGCTCCTAAAATGCTATTTTCTATACGGGACCAATGCGCTCCCCTGAGTTTTAGAGTTGTTACCTCTAATTAATTTCAGTTATGTAGTCCACTTCATGTAGGGACGTTTTAGTTTGCAATTGCTTGTTTACTTTTACGGGACAGTCGCTCCATGCATGCTTAGTATAACGTTCAGGAACAATGTCGGTTCCCGTTATATAGTGTTCATATGCTTTACTACATGGCCCATGTGCTGGTCATTTATTTGTCTGAGATTGTAAAATTATTAACCTACGAAGGGAATACATAACTAATACATTCTGTATATCGTTTATGCTTTGAACATTTATGTATTTTGTGTTATATTTCACACGTTGAGAATACAGAAAAAAATGTTGAAATATTAATTGCATGAAAATATAATTGATGTTCTTCAAATTTTAAATTGTGGGGACACAATCTTTTCTGGAATGGTAGGAATTGTTAGACTGATAAATATTTCGGTATTTACAGTTGATCTCCAGATCATTATCTTATGTGATAAATGTCACTCAGAGCGCCAGATACAATCATATACCGGCGGTGGGTGATAGCTATTACGTAAGAGTTCATCAATTAAGATGCGATAAGAATCAAAATAAGCTTGCTAAGATCAGATCCTTTGTGTATAATTGATCTGTCGAAAACGTCACGGGATATATTAAAAGGTGTCCCCTGATGCAGGGAGTTACAATTTAGAGTTAGGAAAGGGAACACGTGTTTAGGCCATGCTAGATTTCTAGTATTCAGGATATCCTGACGAAATTACTTTACTTTCATACAGATACGTTTTATTTTGGACTTGTTATTTTACTGTTTGTGGATTGCCACTGTTATACTATACGAACTGGAATTCCAGGATACATAATAAATTCATATAAAATACTATCGGAGCAGTTTTCCATCTACCAACTCCATATTCTACAGTGTAACATCTGAGCGTTACTACAGTCACAATTCAGCGTTACTACAGGTGTCTAATCGAAATTATAAATTCATTACTGAGTCCGTAGAACGTATACTAAAATCCACAAAAAGGAATAAGGTTCCAGGTGAAGACGGTATAAACTACGAACATATGCTTTACGGTGGTAATATTATTTTAGAATTGCTTTGTAAGCTTTTCTCTTCAATGTTACGACTTTGTCACGTCCCACCTGCGATGAAGAAAGGAATAATATTTACTGTGTTCAAGGGAGGCTCAAAGGACAGAAAAGATCCGAACAGCTACAGAGCTATAACGTTGTCCTCATCAATTTTGAAGCTTTTTGAACATATTCTTTTGAAATGCATTCAGCAATCAAATGAAGTAGAAGCTCATAGATTACAAGGTGGATTTAGGAAGGGGTTGGGGTTTATGATGACATCTTTAGCCCTTACAGAAAGCATTTACTTCGCTAAGGAGAACAACAGTAAAGTGTATGTTTGTTTCTTGGATTGCAAACAGGCGTTTGATAGGGTATGGCATGGCGGTCTTTTCTATAAAATGTATCAAAAGAATATCGATCCAAGAATAATCCAGTGCTTCATGAGTATGTATAAAAACTCGAAAAGTGTTGTAAGACAATAATAGCATGCTCTCAGATCCGTTCTCTGTAATGCAGGGCACGCGTCAAGGTGGCGTGAGTAGTCCATTTTTGTATCTTCTTGGATCTCCAGCCAAGGCTTAAAGCAATAACATTGCTGTGTGGTTTTCGTAATCTAGTAAATGATGATGTCAAATGTTTGACATTCTACCGAAATACCTTCAGAGACATTGCTGACATATTCTACTGTTTAGCTTAATTCTAGCAAGTCATCTCATATTGGGTTATGCTTAGCTAGACTTGGTCAGTTGTGAGTTGTTGCTCAGTGTGTTACTGAACGTATTGTAACACAGAAGTATTTTCGTCATATGCTTACTTTAGGCACAGTCGTCTAAATTAACATCGAATTCATAAACCCTGTTGTAAAATGTCGTTAGAGGATTTTGATATGTATGTATTAACAGTTATTTCTGTGGGTGCCACGCTAAACTCAGGTCTAAAAGATCCTGAGTTCAAACAATGCATACTCTGATCTGACAGCTCCTACCGGAGCTTCAGATCTGGGTCTACACTGATTTGCAAAAGACACAGAAACGCTTATAAATACACGGAGTAAGTAGTGGTAGCAGGGAGTGACAACGACGGATGTCATTTCGGTTTATTTTGTAGTATTGTTGTTCATGTATGAAGTATATCATCATTCCCTACAATTATGTAGCATTCTTTCTTTTTACTTTTGCACATTTCTATATATGTGGTGTTTTCTGAACCTTATCAAGCGTAAAATGTGTGTGTTCTCGAACAATGGCATATTTAAAAACACACGTGATGGCTTGATGGGAGCTTGGAGTAATGCAGAAGACTTCTACAGGAGCTTTCGGCATTATATTAGAATATATAAGCCTTTTGCCAATATTATAGTTATGGTACATCAGTCTTAACTTTCCCTGTGCTTGATTGTCTGTATCTGTTGTTTTTCTAAATTCAGTGTTATATCAATATGCACGATTGTCTGACTTACGTACGAGTAAACCTTGTCTGTATGCATGTTCTTAGGTTTAATTATTGTGTGTACAATGGCGTATTATGTGTATTTTTTGCTTATTTGTACTTGCTCATCATATATGGTGGAAATAAAGATTCAATCAATCAACCATAGAGCTTTGTACAAAAATGATGATTTCCATATTTGAACACCCACCCATTGCCATTGTTCTGTCCCATTTTACGACAATCTTAATTTACGACAATCGCTACTACATGTAGTAGATCTACAGCCGATTTTTATTGAACAGCAATTACAGGCTGGGTCCAAATCATGGTTACCGTATCATTTCTCCCATGACTTTTGCTTTTGGAGGCAATAGAAGGACAACACAAGAACCAAAGTAAGACAAGACAGGCATAGATAACTTGAATATGATATGTAGTTTAATTAATAGTCATAGATGTATTATTATGAAGATTAACGAGGAAGTAAAGAAAAGTTGTTTTTTTAAAAAACAAGAGGGCCATGATGGCCTTGATATCGCTCACCAGACAATCAGAGGAGAATACTTTCAACGTTTTCACTATATGTTTCTATAGAAAACTGACCGCCCCTGGGTGGGGCGAATTTTGACCCCAGGGGCATAATTTATATAACTTCTGTAGAGGACCTGAACATGATGTTATGTGTCAAATACGAAAGCTGAAAACCTTCCAGTTTCAGAGGAGAAGATTTTCAAAGTTTTCACTGTATGTTTCTATTGAAAACTGGCCACCCCTTGGGTGAGCCAATTTTGACCACAGGGGCATAATTTATGTAACTTTTGTAGAGGACCTGAACATGATGCTATGTGCCAAATATGAAAGCTGAGAACCTTCCAGTTTTAGAGGAGAAGATTTTCAAAGTTTTCGTTATATGTTTCTATTGAAAATTGGCCATCCCTGGGGCGGGGCCAATTTTGACCCCAGGGGCATAATTTATATACACTTTTGTAGAGGATCTGAACATGATGATATATGCCAAATATGAAAGCTGAGAACCTTCCAGTTTCAGAGAAGATTTCCAAAGTTTTCACTGTATGTTTCTATTGAAAATTGGCCAACCCTGGGGTGGGGCCGATGTTGACCCCAGGGGCATAATTTATATAACTTTTGTAGAGGACCTGAACATGATGCTATGTGCCAAATATGAGAGCTGAGAACCTTCCAGTTTTAGAGGAGAATATTTTCAAAGTTTTTACTATATGTTTCTTTTGAAAAATGGCCACCCCTGGGGCGGGGCCAATTTTGACCCCAGGGCATTATTTATATAACTTTTGTAGAGGACCTGAACATGATGCTATTTGCCAAATATGAAAGCTGAGAACCTTCCAGTTTCAAAGGAGAAGATTTTCAAAATTTTACTATATGTTTCTATAGAAAACAACTTTTGACCCCAGGGACATAATATATATAAATTTTGTAGAGGACCTACAGATGATGCTATGTGCCAAAGACGAAAGCTGAGAACCCTGTAGATTCAGAGGAGAAGATTTTTAAAGGTTCAAATTGTTGACGACTGACGACGCACGATACACACCG
Organism: Azorinus chamasolen; assembly: GCA_963576725.1. NCBI lineage: Eukaryota > Metazoa > Mollusca > Bivalvia > Cardiida > Solecurtidae > Azorinus > Azorinus chamasolen. The sequence continues at coordinate 25,323,666 of OY755244.1, forward strand.
CACGAAGCACGCCGACGGACGACGGACATCTGGTGATCACAAAAGCTCACCGTGAGCACTTTGTGCTCTGGTGAGCTAAAAAAGGAGGTTGTTGTTTAGTCTGAGAGGTTATTTAATACACACGATTATTGAATTTAGGTTTAAAATATTTTCATATGATCGTAATATTTCTATAAAGCATGTCTATTTAAGCTACTTTGCATACAACGTACGTAATTAATGAATTAGCAATTTTATTTGAACATTGTATTTAGTGATGTTTCGAGTGTTCTATCTTTTCTTTGATTTGTTTTACGTAAAATACCAGATATTGTACAAAACAAGACACGAGCAGGGGACCATTACTTTGTACATATATGTTTAATTTGTTCACGAATATTAATGCTATATTTATGAATATTAACGAGATGTAAAAATTAAATGAGCTGTTCTTCTTATCTGATATTATTTTAGTAAACCAGTAGGGAATGTAATACAGACTGAAACAGAAATATTGCTTTTCATGTATACATATACATATGTAGGTAATGAATATTATTTTCTAATTCATGAATATTAATGACAGTGTAAACAGTTATTCAAAAGTAAGTATTTCTACTATGTTGTAAAATACATGTCATGTATATTTTATTTCCATATTAGAGGAAATTGGGTCGGATCACAAGTTCTTACAACATTAGAATTTAAAATTAATCCGAAATATTATTTAGATGCTTAATTCTTTTGTCTGTTGCACACTTTAAAAATAATGCTAATTTACACAAGGCACCTTTGCTTGCGGTTTTCATCAAACCATTAAATTTAAATACAGATGGCCTGTCAAAGTAGCACCTCTGTAAATATTGTTCTCTTAATTCTTTATATATATACAAATAAAATGATAAGTGTCTTCAATATCACGCATATTACAGCATAAACAGAATCTTTCATTTCGTGGTATTTGTACTCTTCCGTATCTACCGGTATGAATTCTTAGGAATGTTAAGACAATCTAAATCGATATAAAAATAAGCGTAGATCATACGGAAGTTTATCCAGATACTCCTCATACGTGAAATGTTCCTTAAAATGTTTATAATCGTCTAACACAGGACTTCGCCCAATACCAGCTGACCACTCTGAATAAAACAGTCGACAACCCGCTGTCTAACAACTAAATGAAATTTTGAAATGTTTATAATATCAACATTTGCAAAAACGTTGGAAAAACCATAATCATCTAATATTTTTTTAACATTTGAAACCCAAATATTTTGAAACCCAAATAGCCTGATTGACAATCCGCCAATCCGAGTTCATACAATTTCTTTAAAATAATATTTTAAGATTTGCAAATTTTACTTAATTATTCTACAGTAACGGGCAATATATAGTGGATATCTTGCTAATTCTCCATATACCCCCACCGAACAACAATTTGTATGTACATTAAGAAGGCACTTGCAGAACTTTAAATGTATTCCTTCTAGTTCTTTAGAATTTGTATAGCCCCACACTTCTGAAGAGTAGTTTAAAATCGGTCCAACAAATGCATCGAACAACTGACATAAAATCTTTGATTTGAGAGGGACCGTTTTACAATTTATAAATAAAATATTTAGCGCTTTTACTGCTTTACGAACTAGGTGTTCATTATTCATGCCAAAAATTCCAGTATAGCTAAAACTGTGCCTAAATAATTGAAATTACCAGCAACCTCAACCTCACTTCCATTATAAACCCACTTTCGTTTTGAAAGACTCCGCCCCTTTTACGAAAAACCATTAGTTTTGTTTTCTCCCCATTAACTTCAAGACATTAATTGTGACCATGGCAGAAGCTATATAATCGTATGGTCAGTTTTATATACACAACTCCATAAGCAAATAGAGCAGACACTGGTCTGACGGCTCCCACAGCCACGGTCCTATCTGTGCTATTAAAGACGCGTTTATGGCGTAAAGGCTTAAAGTACATGCATTACACTTTTCGAATGTCAAGTACATAATGAATGTGTAACACCGCTTACCTTGAAAATAGTTTTCAATCCTCCCTCTGAAACATTTCTCAGTACTTCGTCTACATTTTCGTAACATTCTTCCATTCTCACGTCCTCTCTAAATCTGCCGTTATATTTTCTGTTCCTGTCCGGCTGACAGCACCTTAGTAAGGGTTTAACCGGTATAGGTGGTTCTCCACCACCTCCCCCTCCTGGTAACAGAGGAGGCGCTGGACCCAAACCCCCTGGACTTGGAGCCCCTGGTTCATCTGACTGATCTCCAGTGTCTAACTGTCTGCTATCTGCTGCACTGTTTGTTTCATCTGATTGTTGACCGCCAACATTTTTCTCTACGCCTGTCCGCAGTTTATTTACACTTTGAACAAGATCATTATATTTCAAATTCACATTTTGGTATATGCTTGCAAAAGTATCGTTGCCTTTGATTGGAACCACAATGAGGTCTGATTCATATTTCCGTAGCATGCCCTGTACTTGCTTGAAGCCTAATACCGTATCGATATGGGTGTCTAACTCCACCTTGAATTTAGTTGCCCATTGTTCTATCTGAGATTCATTAATCGTGAATAAATTAACAACACATGTACACAACGTTAACACAACTACACTTTGAGTCCACATCATGTTTTTGTCATTGTATCACAGAGAATATTTATGCTAGACCGGGTCAACTTAATTCTGAAGAAAAAAATACTTTTCAACTAATGTGATCACCTAATTATCCATCATTTATACATGTACATTTATAGAACTATCTGTCACCAATGGAGCTTCTGTTTGAATCTCTTAACTAATTCACAACACAGGATCGTCTCATACGTCGTATGCTCGTGCGACTCTCAAATCAAACTGGACACTGTTAGATATAATCCTACCTTAACCTTTCTGGTTTAGGAGACAAATACTAATTGACATTTAATTCAGCACAAGCTGGCAACCGAGTCATTCCATATTCACTACAGTCCGGGGTAAAAGATTGGCCAATATGACCACATGCCAAGCGGGCCCGGGATAGTAACATTCTTTCTGGTGGGTTCTTATCAAAACAAACATTTACACATGCATATGTGAACGAAACATACTCATTGGCTATAGCCCTTTAATCCATGAATATTCATGAAACAAATAATGTCATTATGTACATTAATAACATTATTTATTTTATAATTTCATATGAACAGGTGAAATGTTGGTCATGGTAAAAACTGTAGAATTAGACATGTATACTTTAACAAACAGAGAAGAGCCTGATGAGATGGCTCCTACAATATCTGTCTGAACTGGGTCCACCATATTTGCAATGGCGTTAACTTGTTAACCCATGAATGTTTATGCTAGAAATAATGGCATCACGAACATGAATTAGATTATTTGTTTATAATGGCATATACAGAAGTTGGCCATGTCAGACATACTTGTATATATTATCCTATAAGCATACAGATCAGACCCTGATCAGACGATTTCTGTAGTCATTGTACAGTAAAACATTGCTTATCTGAAAAAAACCCAAAAACAAATAAATATTATCTGTCTTTAAAGATGGTGGCAGCATAATGCAGAGTGAAAGTCTTGCAGAAAGATCCAATGGGAGCTTTCTGTATGACTTTTACACTGTATTGTGCAGTCACTTTAACAACGATTTCGGACTGGCGAGATTTTAATGTATTTTGAATAAGCACGTTTGGTTTTTTTTCTTTATTTTTGTTCAAACACAATCTTGAGCATAAAGTCTAGACTGCATTTTGTGCAAGTGTTATTAATTTACCATTAACCCATTCCCTCATTTTGTTAGACCCAACCTCTTTGACTAAATCTACTGAAAAATAGCTACCGAAAAGGAAAATGCTATGCTCTATTTATCACAGTTGTTTGTTTCAAAAAGTGATTTTTACAGAGTCGTCAATATGTGAGAAAGGGTAACACTATCAATTATATGGTCCTGTCTCGGGTCCTAACATTATCCATTGTCTACTCTTTCAGTTAATATTGTACACTTTACATGATGGATTTTAACGCCTTTGCAAACAGAGTAGACCCAGGTGATACGATTCCTGTTGGATCAGGGTCTGGTCTCTTTGTTTATATACATGTAGATGATTGCGCAGCTTGTGACATGGTCAAAACACCACGTGTTCGTATGTTATTAATATTCATTAATTATGTGAATATTCATGAGGTAAGGTATTGAAATGGTGTAGAAGGATGTGCAACAGAGACAGTCACTGTACAGTAACCACCCCCCCCCCCTCTCTCTCTCTCTCTCTCTCTCTCTCTAAACTTGACGTTTAATTTAGTATAAATATCGGTATTGGAGACAGGTAGCAGCCTTATGCAGGGAGAAAGTCATACAGAGAGCTCCTCTATGAGCTTTGTGCATGACGTTCACCCTGTATTAAGCAACCACCGGCAATAGGCAACCACCGGCAATAGGCAAACTGATTGGCATCATGTGTATTATTTAATATCCAATGTCTGTATATGAGAGTAACCCTAAGACGTGCTATATAATGGCGTTTTAGATCGTATGTGCAGCTGGGATCTCCTATACAACCTAAGCTAAACGAGACAGTTAATTACTTTACCCTTCGCTTGCTATGAATAGCATTATACCGACCTGTAAATAGTGAAGACACAGATGAGACAGCTCCTGCAGGAGCTGTCTCATCAGGGTCTGCATTATTTACACGTTGATTGTGCAACCAGTGCACTCCACAGCAGTGATTGCACAGCGAAATACTTGTACATAGTGAAGATATATATAATTATACAATAGGGCATGGGTAAAGAAGGATAAATGTATTTTAAAATTAAGCAAGAGAATGATTAAGTTTAGACAATAGGAAAACTGATTAGCACCATGGGTATTATATTGAATAAAACCTGCTCCTTTAAAAACGCCCATGAGTATTAAACAAAAACAATGGGGACGTTTATTAAAATGAGTAACAAAAAATAGTTTAAGATTTGGACATTACAGAAATAACAAAATTAGATAGGAAGGTTCTAATTAGTTATGCCCATACTAAATTGCCAAAGTTTTAACATAGTCTACAAGTTTAAGGAAGAGGTGACACTTATTTAAATAAAAATGAAGACCTTCCGTTAAGAATACTATATAACATATTTTTGCAACTAAATATGAATGCGTAAATAATACATGTACTTCAATTTGGCCTCATCATCAAGATTAGAATATTCATTCATAAAATCTTCCGCTCTTTGAGTAAGGTTAATATTGATATCTTCGTATAAGGAACAATGTAGAATAACATGAATTTCTGATTCAATGTCACTGCAAACCAAACATTTTCGTTCAGCCACTGGTCAACCTTCATATCTGTCAGTTTCTAGGCCTTACTCTTATTGTATGAATATTAATTAGCTAAGTTTAATAATGGAACATCGATACAAGAGCCGTCTAATCTATGTCTACTCTGCTTGCAAAGGCGTGAAAACACTTGCATATTAAATACAATAGAACCTTTGAACTGAGCCTTCTGTATTACTTTTGACCTGCATTAAGCTACCACCTGCCCTACATACACAAAATTAGACCTCTTTTTGACGGTCGCTTAAGACAGGTTAAGTTAATGTTGTGTGGTGGCAGGGGGTGGGGGAGGTGGCAGGATTAGCTTGACACCGAGTTATTGGTCTTAATCCTGAAATTCAATTTCTAAATATCATTGTAGGCAGAAATCCCGTAAACTATCTTAGATGGTACACTCTAAACCATCAGATTGTATAGGTTGGATTTCTGAAAGATATCACAAACTCAGAACATTAAATCAGGTGTCTAAAGCCTGCAAATCAATGTTTAATGTTGTGTGAGAGATAACTCTTTGTAAGCTGCAAGGACTTGTCTTTGATAACCTCTCCAAAGTTGGTTTACTTTGGTAGCGGGATATTTGATATCATTGTTCACTAGTTATCTTAACACTTTGCCCGCAAAGTACGTGTAGTCTGCCTAGCTTTTGTCTATTTTTTTCAATAGTATATATTCTTTCAATCCCATTCCAGCACAACAATATGGGTGGCGAACATTTTTGTTCCTACAGGGAGGAAAAGTTACTCTCCGTCTCATCAGGATCCCATCTGTCTGCAAACAGATTTATGCATTCGCTCGTAGTAAGAATAAAGCTTATCTCTCACTCTAGAGAGCTCTTACAACATAAATCTGTTTTAGATCAAAGTGAAGGAGGGGTTGTTAGTAAATATAATGGCATAAGGTGAAAACTTTCACCCACAACAGGAATTAAGACAAGTACTTGACAAACTTCAAACTCCCATACACTGACAACATGTTGTGATATTATTAGGGTAATTTATATCATGTTGTCATTTGGTCAACAGGATATGCCACATCTCTACACATGATTACTGCAACATGATGTTTATGATGTGTGAAATATTTTATTAAAGAAACATCTGCTGTTACAAACTATAGGCCATTTAAATGTTGAATTTTATTCCTTTACCTGATGTATATTTATGGAAGAAATAAAGACAATAGGATATCTATTATATGAACCAGGCGCGTAGAGCTAGCGATACGCACTTACGCACGTGCGTAACTTCAATTTGAAAAGTGAAAACATTTTTATGGCCAAAATGGAACAAAAATGGAAGGCTAAGGTGTAGACTTTGATAAATGCTATGTCTTGTCATGGAAGCTTTAATCCATTCCCTCTTATTGACGCCTTTTGACGTCCCTGTAAAAGTCACCTTTTAAAAACCAATGTGATAAATAGAGCATTTGCTCCTATAGGAGCAAATGCTCTATTTATCACAATGGTTTCAAAACTACACAATTCTAAATTATCCCGGGGAGCATTCCCTCTGCCTCCTATAGCCACGGTGCTTACATTAAATTTGGATTCAGCTACGCTCTTGTGAACTTTTATAATGGCATATAAACACATGGATACCGTGCATTGTCAGAAACTGTAGAATCATCTTTATATAATTTAAGCAATCTGAACAGATATTGATCAGACGGTCCTTATAGGAAATGTCTGATCTGGGTCTACTCTGTTTGCAAAGGCATACTAAGATGTACCCTAATCGCCCTAAGAATTTAGTCAAATAGTGCAGACCCAGATCCAATGCATCCCAATGGAGCAGTTTGATCAAGGTCTGCACTGTTTATTTCTATGTCAGTCTAATTCAAAGTGATCAAAATGGTGCCAAATTGACTTATCCATGGAGAAAGGAGACCGGGTGTCGGAATACTTAAGGAACTAAGGGTGTATTCAGAGTAAGGAAGCATTTAAGTAAAGCAGAACGCATATAACTTTCATTATGCTTTTAGCTAAAACCCTGAGCACTTTGTACTCTGATGAGCTAAAAATAATTACCTAGTTATATTTTACTTTACTTTTACCGAATGACTGCCCAGCCGACTGTACATTTACTCACCTGGCCATTGGGTATATTGAGCACTGCTAACATGTGACGCGATAACATAGCCGCAGTAACCGGCTAGTGATCATCACAGGTACCCATTTTAATCCCTACGTAGAGAGGAGGCAACCTCGTGAGGGTGGGATACGCTGGAAAGCGTCTCTGAAATTTCTACCGGGTCCAGCCGGGATTCGAACCCCGGACCCCTGGGTTATCAGCTCAACGCTCAACCACTAGGCTAAACGTTAATCCACTAGTGGTCAGTGTCCCTGAAAAAGGACATACACCAATGTAGACAAACAATGCAGGCCAAGATCAGAGGGCCATTGAAGGAGCACTCTGATCAGGGTCTGCACTGTTTGCTGAACCCATCAATGTCAATGGCTTATACAAGCAACTACAGTAAAACCTCTCTATAACAGTCACCAAATTACATCAAGTATTATGTGTTAAAAGCAGGTGGTTGCTTAAAGCAAGGTGGAAGTAAAACAGAACGCTCCTATAGTGGCGTTCTGTCTTACTTTCACCTTGCTTTAGGCAGCCACCTGCCCTAAATACCAGCTAATTAACCCAAGTTAGTGGCCGCTATAGAGATGTTTTACTGTATGTTTATGCTATGTCCCCTCAACACGCAAAAGTGATGGGTTCCAAAATGAGATATGGAAGAGTTTACCAGAAATAATGTTGGAATAAATTGATTAAAGAAATAAACCGAATGGCAAACGGCGAATGTACTGATCAGGTGAAACAAAAATATTTGCAAACACAAGAACAAGACAAGATCAAATGACACGTTTCCCAGTGCTCGTAAAAACCTTCTGACCAGGGTCTACTCTGATTGCACAAAAGGTGTATGTGTCATGAAAAGAGTTCATGAAATATGTATAAAACCCCTCTAAACCGGACGTTAACTTTAGTATAAATATTGTTGTTGGAGACAGGTGGTTGCTTAATGCAAGAAGAAAGTCATGCAGAGCAGCCACCTGCCTAAAAGTATCTAAATCCTTCTTTACTAGAATTTCTGATCAGGCGATTGAACAGTAAAACATGGCTAATCTGAAAACCGCAATAAATAGTATCCCCGGTCTTTAAGAATGGTGGCACCATAATACAGGGTAAAGGCCATACAGAAAGCTCCAATAGGAGCTTTCTGTTTTATTTTCATCCTGCATTGTGCAGTCATCTGCATAAAAATTACTAATTTTTACAACGATTTCGGACCAGCGAGATTTTAATGTATTTCAAATAAGTACGTTTTTTCTTTTATTTTGTTCATGTAACACGATCTTGAACATAAAGTCTAGGCTGCAATTTGTGCAGGTGTTATTAATTGACCGTTAACTTCTCTCATGTGCGTTTTAGGCCCACCTATTTGAATAAATCTACTGAAAAGGAGCATTTACTACCGAAAAGGAAAACATAATTGTGTAGTATCGAAACCATTGTGATAAATAGAGCGTTTGTTCCATAGGAACAAATGCTCTATTACCACAATGATTTATTCAATGTGTGGTCTGCCTAAGTTTTGTCTACATATGTATTTGGTTTTATACCCCCACAACGAAGTTTGGGGATTATACTGGTTGTCCGTCTGTCCGGCCGTCCGTCTGTCCGCTCTAACAATTCCTGTTTATGTGACTAGATAATTACATGAGAACAAAAGATATTTTGTTCTCGTCAGTTTTATGTGGCTTATTTTCAGTTTGTGTGGCTATTTTGAACAAAAGAATATACACTCAATCTAACGGCGTCTGTCCGTCCGTGGACACAATTTTGTCCGGCCTTCTTCTTCTACAGTTTTGCTTCAATTTTGTTGAAAGTTCATGTATAGCCATATGACCATATAAAGCTGTGCACCGCATATATCCGTTATGATCGGACCACTACTTCAGGAGTTATCTCCCCTTTTTAGTCCCCTACCAATGTTTTCCGTTTTTCTGGACTTTTTATGGAAGTGACTCGAGATATCAACTATATATTTAGTACAAAGCTAAATCTAGATATGTTACAGCTTATGTTACAACCTCAGTCCGGTTGAATAATTATTTCTAGAGTTATTGCCCTTGAACTTTATTTTCTTCAAATTTGGGATTTTCCTGACTTTTTTGGAAGTGGTTGCAGATATTAACTTTATATTTGGCATAAAGCTAACTCTAGATGATTTACAGCTTAATTCCTAATCTAAGTCTGGTTGAATAATTTTTGCCAGAGTTATGGCTCTTGAACTTTATTTTTGTATCAAATTTTCAATTTTCCAGTCTTTCTATGGAAGTGGTTGGAGATATTAACTTTATATTTGACATAAAGCTAAATCTAGATGAGTTACAGCTTAAGTTTGAATATCGGTCTGGTTGAATATTTTTTGTCAGAGTTACGGTCCTTTAACTTAATGTTTTTTCTGAAAAAGGTACCTACAAAATGTATTTGTTTAGAACTTTGGAGTTGACACTTCACAAAAATAAACAAAGCTGCTTGAACTTATTGAATGACATTGTCTGGCAGCAGCCATAAAACTTCTGTGGATTTTAACAGACTTATCTCCCTTTTTGGACTTGACAATATTTGGTAAAAGTTCTGACATTTAGCAGCCAGGTGTGTGGGGGTATTCGTTAGCCTGTGGCTTACAGTTCTAGTTTTCCATGTTTTTACATTCTTCCATTCCATTCCAGCACAGCAACATGGGTGGCGAAGATTTTTTGTTCCTACAGGGAGGAAAGGGTACTCTGCGTCTCATCAGGATCCAATCAGTCTAAAAACGGGTTTATGCATTCGCTCGTAGTAAGATTAAAGCTTATATCTCACTCTGGAGAGCTCTTACAACATAAATTTGTTTTAGATCAAATAATGTTTATGATGTGTGAAAGGTTTTATTAAAGAAACATCTGCTGTTTACAAACATTAGACCATTTAAATATTAATTTCATTTATTTACCTGGTGATTATTAATTTTATGAAAGAAATAATGGCATCAAGAATATTTATAATCTGAACTTTTATAATGACACATGAAAACAGGATTTTTTTTGCAATGGCAGAAACTGTAGAATCATCTCTGTATAAGTTCATAAGCAAACTGAACATACCTTGATCATACGACCCTTACAAGAGCTGTCTGGTCTGGGTCCATGCTAATAAAACGTTTAGTTGAGTCTGAGTTCGTTCTCAAGTTTTTGATTGGTCAGATTTGAGCCAAAGGCTCAAATCTGACCAATCAAAAGCTTGAGAACTCAAATCTGACCATTCAAAAGCTTGAGAACGAAACTGAGACTCAACTAAAAGCTTTATAAGCATGGACTCAGATCTGTGTCTATCCTGTTAGCAAAGGCACATCAATGTGTACTCTAAGCGGCCTAAAAACTTAGACAAATAGTGTAGACCAAGATCCATTTCATCAAAATGGATCAGTTTGATCAAGGTCTGCACTGTTTAGTACTAGTATGTTAGTCTAATTCAAAGTGATCAAAATGGTGTCGAATTGACTTATTCAGTTTTACAAACCTATGGAGAAGGTAGATCGGGTGTCTGAATACTTCAGGTATTGTCAGGGTATATTTGGAGTAAAAGTAACTTATTTAGCCTTGCAGATCCATGGAGAAAGGAGATTGGGTGTCTGAATACATAAGGTATGCAGGGTATATTTGGAGTAACAAGTAACTTATTTAGCCTTGCAGATCCATGCATCTGTACAAAAACTTCAGCCTGCTGTTTGCTTTTGTAATAACTGGTCTTGCAATTAATTGCCTCACAAGATAAGAACTTATCTAAAATAGCACCCAGATATTTTACAGAGGTAGAAGACCTAATATGTTGACCATTACAAATTATATCTAAATGTGACTGAGTTCTTAATTTAGGTTTAGAACCGAAAAGGATTGACTCAGTCTTATCTAGATGAAGAGAAGGTTTATTATCAATTTACCATTCGCTAACTATATCCAGATCTTTTGACAGACAACTTTCAATTTTGGAAATATTTTTGCCAGATACTAAAATACCTGAGTCATCTGCATACCATAAAAGCTTGTTTGGTACAGCACCCGGCATGCCGTTTACATTAATTAAAAACAAAAGTGGTCCCAATATGGAGCCTTGTGGCACACCACAAGAGGTAACCTACCTCCACTAAATGAAAAATTCCTGACACACATCAACTATTGCTTGTCTGTCTGAAAGGTAAGATCTGAACCAGTCAACAGAATACTTAAGGTATTCAGGGTACATGTATATATGGAGTAACGGGTTAATGCAGAATTAAAGTAAAACCGAAAGCATAACGTTCATCCTACTTAATAGCTACCACCTGTCATAACAATACAATTCCTCTATTACATATTGATGGCAGACTCAATTACTTACAGTATAACCTCTCTACAGGAGCCGTCTGATGATCTGGGTCTACCCTGTAGCAAATGCCTGATATAGCGTATCTATAGTGCAAGAGGTACATGTATATCATTTTCAGAGAGGAAAATTACACCATCATTTGAATGGAAATACAAACATGAAAGAAAAAAATGAATGATATCCCCTACTGTGAATATGCTAATAAGGTGCATTTCAAGAAAAACAGGCTTAGGAATTTTTCAAACAATAATAAGGTGCAACACGGGCTAAACCTGAGCGTATACCTTTAGTCAGCTGCTAATCTCCGTATTTTACACTAAAACGGTAACTATGTTACAGTTGAAAGCGCGTCGTCCGGTCTGATTCTACCCCTGGTCACCAATATGTCCAGGGCTAATCTGTTGCTGGCGGCGTCTCTATCAGGTAAAGGGTTAAGAGAAACGTCGACTGTGATATACTGCAACCCTTTCCTTCATATAAATGTGTTTTCATGGTTTTGCAAACAGAGTAGACCCCGATAAGAAGGCTCATATAAGAGCCGTCTGATCAAGGTCTGCTCTGTTTGCCAATGAATTTTAATAGATCTGTTTGTTAACTTTCTAAAATGGCTTACAATGTTCCACCTTTCATATTTCATTATAATATTTTGTTCATGAATATTCAGTGGGTAGCACGCTTACGCACGCACACACATCGCGAGAGAGAGAGAGAGAGAGAGAGATAGAGGGAGAGAGAGAGAGAGAGAGAGAGAGAGAGAGAGCAAAGGATGTTTTCAAAACTTTTTTTATTTATCACAATGGTTTCAACGGGTGATTTTTACAGAGGCGTTGAAAGGCGTATTTATGGCGGAAAGGAGTATATATAGAGTAAAGATTTAACCCTTTCAATACTCATTGAGATCAGCTATTTGATATAAACAGGAACCTATAAAGAAAACTCAGAACTATTTAATACTTTTATTAAATTTTTGATTCAAAATTTGAAAATAAATGGGGGGGGGAGTAAGTATGATTTAAGGTGCAGACGACTATTTTACAGAGGGCACATTTTCATCTTCGTCCTGCTGTTCGCGACTTGATACGTGTTTGCAAACAGTTTGGATCCAGATGAGGCACCGAGTAACTCGACGTCCCATCAGCATCCAAGCTGTTTGACACTCGGTAAATAGTTTCTCTAAAGCTTCATAGAATCGGAAGTAATCAAAGTTATACCAGATCCAAACGTGGGTAGACTTTATTTTGTCACAGCGGGAAAGTAGACAAAACCCCAAGGACTCTCGTCCTATAGAAAACAAAAGGCTGGCAGTGGTGCGTGAAATTTCGTTTTTGATTCAAACTAGTACAGGTCTTATTTTTGCAGATTGTAAAGTGACGGGTTCTATAAGAGAGCTAGCCGCAGAATGTCTTTTCCTTATCCAATGGATTAAAACAATGTAATGGAATGGCTTCTGCGGCCACCTTTGCAAGGTAATCATCAGTTTACTATACAGTGTGTGAACCAGTAACATTTCAACATTTATCTCATATATCTCTTTACGTCTTTTGACACATTTGTTAACAGAGTTGATCCAGATCAGACGGCACCTGTAGGAACTGTCTGGTGTCGATCTGCTCATTTTTGCTTATAAAATGATATAGATCTACAGGAGTCCAGATAAGATGCGTAAATTTAAACATTTTCTAGAACAGTTCCTTTATTTCTCTATCAAATCCTGTGCCATGGCCACTCTTTAGAATCGTCTCGAAGAGACGATTCTAAAGAGTAGTCACAGTATAGGGTTTGATGGAGAAATGACGATTTTAGTATTTGGGTGTGCATCTGTATGAGCAGGCCTGTGATCTAATTATATAATAATTCTATGATTATTATAAAACTTCAGGTAGGCCTAACTGATATTCATACACTCATTATTTCTTATATGGAAACTAGGCAATGGCAAACCCATTTCGATCATGTATTCATCGATCAAAACAGGTAATCTAAACCGTATTTCGAAGCATTACCAAAGACGTAATCCGGATGTAAAACAGTTTGGATCCTATGAAACGACTTGTCCTGCGTCTCATCTTGGTAATTACAGAATCGTTGGGCACATGATCAAGTTTGACAGGGTCAATTTAAAAGAGTTATACAGAGCAACCACGAAATAACAACACTTTTAAAACCAACTTAAAGTAGTTATCGTGTATACAGTACATTTCCTCTAAACCTTCAGTAGCAATATTTAATCAAACCAAAAGAGTTGCCATGCATACAATACATTTCCTGTAGAACTTTAGTAAATGAATTTTAGGTGTTGATTCAAATTTGGAAGTCCGGTTTGAAATGAGGTTAGTGTAACACTAAGCATGACATTGCTCCACAAAGACCATAACTTTTTCGCTGCCAAATAATGTCGCCTGCAAATGTTCTCTGCTACAATTTTCATTTGTTTGATGTTCTCCCATTTTCTTTAACCCTTCCCCACATAGGCTATTTTTAGATCCAACCACTTTGAATAAATCTACCGAAAAGGAGCATTAACTAGAGAAAAGGAAACATTTAGAATTTTGTAGTTTGAAACCAGTTTGATAAATAGAGCATTTGCTCCTATAGGAGCAAATGATCTATTTATCACAATGGTTTCATAAAGTGACTTACTGAGGCGTAGATAGGCGTATTTATGGAGGAAAGGGTTAAGAAAAAATCTTCAATATAGTAACAAAGAATTTGTATGCTGTCGGAGCCGTCTGATCAAGGCCTGTTCTATTTGCCTATGAGACTGTGTACAGTACCTGCTATGTCTAAACAGGCACGTGCTCATGTGCTAGTTCTTATATGAATATTCATTAGGTAAGGAGGTAAAGTGATGTGAAACTTCATACATGGAAAGATCATAATAATAGAAAGTGTCATGCATAAGATCCTTAACTTGGGCTTCAATAAATTTAGAGTTATTGCCCCTTGGACATTTGTTTAACGCTTTCTTGTCCGGACGATAACTCCTACATGGCTCTTGCCATCGTATTGAAACTTTATACATGGAGAAAGCATGATGAGAGAAAGTGTCATGAACAAGGGCCATAACTCTTGCTTCAGTACTTTTGGAGTTATTGCCCTTTGTTACATTTTTGGCTGATCAATAACTCCTGTTCGACTGGTGCTATTGGAATGACATTTTATTTATGGAAAGGTCATGATGAAAGTAAGTGTCATGCACAAGGGCCATAACTCTGGTATCAATATTTTTGAAGTTATTAGCTGTTATCATTTTATTTGGAAAGTGCATAATGAGGGGAAGTATCATTCATCAGGTCCATAATATTTTTAGTGATTTCCCTTTACATATTGTTTTTATTAGAGGGGAGACATCGGCCGTTGTGACAAAAACCTCTAGTTGTTAATAGTTTTGTAACAGATACGATGTCGATTTATTTGGTGTCTCAATCTGATTCAAATTGTTTGGCACTCAAGTTGAATATTTATGGAGAAAGGGAATTGATCAGACAGAAACAGAAGCAAATAACGATTTTCTCCATGACTTTTCGTAGTTAGTGCGATAAGTAATTATCTGCTACAAATTCTCTGAGCATACTCTGTGTGTGGCGTAAAGGGTTACTTGCATTGGTTATCCCAGATTCAGCAAAGAAATAACCATTTGGACGCTGAATTTTCAAAGTGGAATAACCTATCATTGTCTAACACATAGAACCGCCCTGTATCAAATGGTTTAACCCTTTCCCTGTTCTGTATTTAGGCCAAATTTCAATACCTACTGAATAGTCATTGAAAAATAGATATAAAGAAATATTGAAGGTGAAACAATGTAGAAAGTAAAGAACCAGATATATCAAATTCTATTAGCAAACAGAGTAGACCCTGATCAGACGGCTCCTCTAGGAGCCGTCTGATCTGCGTCTTCTCTGTTTGCAAATGTGTGAAGACACGTTTATATGAGGGAAATGGTTAACTTCCTATAGGATATTGGATGGCAGTGTAGATCCATATCAGTGGGCTCCTATAGGGACTTTGCTGTTTGAAAATGCCAGTTCCCGCAGTCAACGTGTTAAACTTGATTTTCTGTTTGTCTTTAGAATGGACGACCTTGAATGGCCCAGGGTATTGAACAGGGTCATCACACAGCGCTGGAGTCCGCTGAAGAACACTCTTGTTATGAAGGACTTTGTTGACTATCTCATCCAGAAGAGAGTCGTGACCCTTGATTACTGGATCGGACTGAAGTCAAAGCCCGTAACGGAATCGGAGAGAACTGAAGATTTTCTTGCGATGGTGATGAAATTCGATCAGCAGAAATACCAACACTTCCTAGAAGCCCTGCTCTCCATCCACAGAGACGAGCTTGTTCGTGACTTATTAAAAGCCCAAAAATCCAAGTCAAGGAGTAAGACCAATAAACCAGGGACCCGTGCGGATATGGTAAATAGGGAGAGCAAGAGGAAAAACAGTCAAGGACAAACAGATGCTGAAGCACCAGGTACGAAGCCAACCAGTGGTTCCAGTAAGCTAACTCGATCCAGAAATTCCAGAGATGGTCACAATGGAAGCCAAGAGGCATTCAGTACAAGCAGTAAGTCTGGCACTACTGAAGACTCAAATCAAAGTAAAGCTACATATCTTACTGAAACGGACAGCATGGAGAAGAGCCTAAGCGTTCCACAACAGGCGCCGCTGGGTCACATGACCACGACAGACAAGCTGCATCGTGGGATAGGTACCGCCGTGAAGCCTGATGTCTTGCCTGTTGGAAAATCAATTCCTAATGGTGAGTAGTTATAACGCTTCGACCTCTAACTCTTTCGCTGCCAATTTTTCTCGTATTTTACAATTTTCATTATTTACTTTTCTTCACTTTTGTTTCCCCCAACATAGTCACTTGTTTTCAAAGTTAAAGGCATTTCGAAAGGAATGTTGACCCATTAATCCCATGCTGTGTATTGTGGGTGCTGACTCTCTGGCATCTAATACACAACTGCGTGGAGACTGGCAGTTTGGCTATGTACTATGTACTGTGCCAAAATGTGTAGATATGCCATCATGAATATTTAACAGGGAAATGTCAATGCGATCAGACTGCCATTTCATGATGTTGGTTGGTTTCTTTCTCATTTAGTTTCATGTCAGCCCTATCTTAAATACGCTAATCTTATCACATTAGTCTATATTAACCCTTTCCCTGTTCTATATTTATTCCAATTTTCAAAACCTACTGAATATTCATGGACAAAATAGTTATAATGAAATATGGAAGGTGGAATATTGTAGCCATTTTAGAAAGTAAAGAAACAGATAGATCTATCAAATTCCAATAGCAAACAGAGCAGACCCTGATCAGACGGCTCCTCTAGGAGCCGTCTGATCTGGGTCTACTATGTTTGCAAATGCGTGAAAACACGTTTATATGAGGGAAAGGGTTAACAGTACGGGAAAACTCCTTTAAAACGGACGATCATTTTAGTATAAATATTACTCTTTGAGAAAGGTCGTTGTTTAATACAGGGTGAAAGTCGTACAGAAAGCTTTGTTGTTTTTTTCTGTATTAGTTTGGTATTGGCAATAGTCAACCACATGCTATTAACCATTATCATGCAGTAAAAATATAGCCGCTCCGACTGTGACCGGTTGCAATTTTTATTCTCTTCTGGTTCATGCAAGCTTCTGAGAAACTAATAATCGAATGACAAACCGCTTGGATCCTGATTAGACTAGACGATGCTTTACTACACTTTTGACATAGATCCAAACTGTTTAATATGGATCCAAACTGGTCCAAACGGTTTGCAAATGACAGAAACGTCATGCTTAGAATGACAACGGTTAAAGACATGACATTTATTCATTAAATAGAACTAAATATATACATTGACGTACAGTAAAACTCCTCTAATGCGACCACCTAAAAGATGTATGATTCTGGGCGGTAGAGGCAGATGGTAGCTTAATGCAGGACACATGTAATGCAGAAAGCTCCTTTCTGCATTACTTTTGTCCTGCATTAAGCAACCACCTGCTTATAAAGACACCCATATTTATTCATTAAATAGTAACATTAGAGGTGTTCTACCGTATTTCAATTGGACAAATTCTATTTGAGTTCTAACCTATACGCTGTCCTTCAAAAGTGGATCTAAATTCAAAACATTATGCAATACCGTGGTTGATTTGAAATACTCCTATCAAGTTTTGAAGGTCTTCTGATAGTTATTACACTTTACGCAACCACTTAATGTATCAAGCAGAAATGGAAGACGTGTGGGTGAGGGCTGTTTCTCGCTGTTTACATTATGATTAGTCAATAAGAATGCCGTCATGTATATAATTAAATGTACATGTATATGAATTTTTATACAAGATATAGTTTGACCAAAGTAGAAATGTAAAATTCCACAAGATCCCAGAGGAGCGTAATTATTTTATCATTCGAGTCATACAGGAGCCGTCCGATCTGGGTCTTCTCTGTTTGCAAAGGAGCCAAAAGGCATTGAAATGCGTATACTTTTATGTGGGGTAAAGGGTTAACTCTTTGCATGCGGGACAGCTATCATCCGCAAAACATACAGCCGTCTGTGTCACTTATAACAACTGACTTGCTTTCGTATTATAATGCCCAGCAGTTATAGTTCAGATAAGATGTCTACTTACTTGGCGTCTCATCTGGATCTAAACTATTTGCATTAGGTACGTAATCACACAATAATAACGGTTTTCAGCTTTAAAGTAAACTTTACTTCCCGTTTTACTAATATTAACCTTATTTACGCCTAATACCCCTAACAGACGCATAACCCTTTCCCTCATGTAAACGTCTTTTCACGCATTTGCAAACAGAGAAGAACCAGATTAGACGGCTCCTATAGGAGCCGTCTGATCAGGGTCTGCTCTGTTTGCTAATCAAATTTGATTGATCTGGTTCTTTACTTTCTAAAATGGCCACAATATTCCTCCTTCCATACTTCATTATAACAATTTTGTCCATGAATATTCAGTAGGTATCAAAATTTGTAATAAACGTAGAACAGGGAAAGGGATAAGCAAACAGGAGATTACAAAACACAGATATTTTAAGATACGATCGTCGTATATTTGAACTAACGTTAATTGCAGTTTTACTATATTTAATAAGCAGTTTTACTATTTTTAATAGGCAGCTTTACTATATTTAATAAGCAGTTTACTATATTTAATAAGCAGTTTTACTATATTTAATAAGCAGTAGTTTTACTATATTTAAGAAGCAGTTTTACTATATTTAATAAGCAGTTTACTATATTTGATAAGCAGTTTACTATATTTGATAAGCAGTTTTACTATATTTAATAAGCAGTTTTACTATATTTAATAAGCAGTTTTACTATATTTGATAAGCAGTTTTACTATATTTAATAAGCAGTTTACTATATTTAATAAGCAGTTTTACTATAATTGATAAGCAGTTTTACTATATTTAACAAGCAGTTTACTATATTTAATAAGCAGTTTTACTATATTTGATAAGCAGTTTTACTATATTTAATAAGCAGTTTACTATATTTAATAAGCAGTTTTACTATATTTAATAAGCAGTTTACTATATTTAATAAACAGTTTTACTATATTTAATAAGCAGTTTACTATATTTAATAAGCAGTTTACTATATTTGATAAGCAGTTTTACTATATTTGATAAGCAGTTTACTATATTTGATAAGCAGTTTTACTATATTTAATAAGCAGTTTTACTATATTTAATAAGCAGTTTTACTATATTTAATAAGCAGTTTACTATATTTAATAAGCAGTTTACTATATTTGATAAGCAGTTTTACTATATTTGATAAGCAGTTTACTATATTTGATAAGCAGTTTTACTATATTTAATAAGCAGTTTACTATATTTAATAAGCAGTTTTACTATAAGCAGTTTTACTATATTTAATAAGCAGTTTTACTATATTTAATAAGCAGTTTGCTACATTTAATAAGCAGTTTTACTATATTTAATAAACAGTTTTACTATATTTAATAAGCAGTTTGCTATATTTAATAAGCAGTTTTACTATATTTAATAAGCAGTTTGCTATATTTAATAAGCAGTTTTACTATATTTAATAAGCAGTTTTACAATATTAAATAAGCAGTTTTACTATATTTAATAAGCAGTTACTATATTTAATAAGCAGTTTACTATATTTAATAAGCAGTTTTACTATATTTAATTACTATATTTAATAAGCAGACTGTGCACTGTTTACTTCCTATTTTCCACACAAATATTTATTATAGAATCAGTCTCATTACTGAAAATTTGATTGATTGAAAACCTATCTGGACAAATTCTATGTATTATACGGTGGATAAATTAACCAATTCATTCCCATATCATGCAAGGAAACCCGCCCAGATCTGATTTTGGAACTCATCCAGTTGTTCATGTTGAGGGACAGAACAAACCAAATATTTGCTGGTATAAGACATAAACATTGATGGGTTCAGCAAACAGTGCAAACTGATCAGAGGGTTCCTTTTGAAGCCATCTGATCTGGGTCTACACTGTTTGTCTACGTCCATTTTAAGGGACACTGGGCACTGATTAAATGCAAGAGTACAAGTAGCTTTAGACCTTCAAACCTTTTGAGTGCACCTATTTCAAGTGGAATTGCACGTCAATGATTAACGATAGAGTCCATTCTGTGTGAAAGGGAGATGGTTTTGAATTTGCAAGCAGTGTAGACCTTGATTAGATGACTCATCCAGGAGCCCTCTGGTCTCGGACTGCGCTGCTTACAAATGCCAGTACTCCGAGTCACTCGATCAGCGTCTGATCAAGATCCAAACTGTTTGTAACTCGTATCATAGTTTTGGATTTAAAAAAATCAAAAGAACCAATCCATTTGCAGCAGACGACACATACTGAGTGTGGTTAAGTGTTGAATTCTATGAAGAAGGCTCTCTATTTAAGCATTTACCTGTAAATAATGACATAATGAATATTTATTAACTGTATTTTTATAATTTAAAAATCTTAAGGGAGTAGTGTGCTTTAAAAACTGTAGAATAAGATATATGTCATGTTGTAAGCAAACAGAGCAGACCTGACCAGACGGCTCGTACAGGAGCCGTCTGATATGGGTCTACTCTGTTTGCAAATGCGTAAAAAATTGTTTGTATAGTGGAAACGGTTAACGTTTTGCACGCTAAATAATCCTTCGTCTGCAACAATTGTCGTTTGCTTTAATTCTTAAATAAAACATTCTGTCGTTTCTTTGCAAAATATGGTCAGAGAGTCAGTTAGGATCTCGATGAGGCACTGTATTATAATATAGTAATGATTCTTACAGCTTGTACCATGGAAAACAATTCTTGTGTTCATATGCAAGTATAAAAATTATCAAATTAATTAACATTCATAATGTGACTATTTCTTACGTGAATGTTCATGAGAAAATGCTAAACATGAAATCCTTTCAAATTGAATGCGATCAATGTTTTTATCTAGCTAAAATTAGTCACTGTCCTTAGGTCACCGAACAATAGTACAGAAATCTGACACCATTTAGCGATCACCCATGATAATTTATAGCTAAATAAGTCAAACTGGCACCATTTTTATAACTTTAAATTAGTACAGTAGAACCCGTCTAAACCGGAATTCTAGTAGAGAATGATTAAGATACTTTTAGGCAGGTGGCTGCTTAATGCAGGGTGAAAGTCATACAGAGGAGCTTTCTGCACGAATTTCACCCTGCATTAAGCTGAAACCTGTCTCCAAGACCGATATTTCAGCGTCCGGTTTAGAGAGGTTTTACTGCTGTAGCAAACAATATAGACCCTGATCAAACGGTTCCATCAGGAGCCTTTTGATCTGGATCTGCACAGGCAGCCTAATTTTGTCTGTCCGAATACTTTGGGTTAATAGAGTAACGCAATGCATACGAGAAAGTGTCGTCTGCAAAAACGTACTTAAGTTTTTGTTCTTCTGCTTCGAAGTAAACATGTACATTCAGTGTCAGTCAGTTTGGATCCTAGTTAATTGACAGGCGTTTTATTTTGCCTTAACCTGTTTTCAACGCTTGACAGGAAATTTCCAATAGCTAAACGTTACTGTCACCTGATACTGTAATTTTTCGAAGAGGGACTTTTAAGTGAACATGTGCCAAAAATATTTACATTGGCATTTAACATATCTAAGTTTATGTTGCCTGCACACACATGTCGCCAGTTTCAGTTTTGAGAACCAGTCTTTCTTCTGATTCTTTTCAAATATTCAACCCGATTGTCAAAATGTTTCGATTCAAATGAGATGCTGAGTGACTCGGTGTCTTATTTAAATCCAAAATGTTCGCTCGCAAAGTTCACCTCTAACTTGCAAAGCATTAATTACCATGTTTTGAAACGCAACACGTTAACCCGTTAGTCTATTAATACGCCTTTCTATGCCTTTGTAAACAGAGTAGACCCAGATCAGACGGCTCCTGTAGGAGCCGTCTGATCAGGGTCTGCTCTGTTTGTTTATGATACAATATAGATCTGATTCTACAGTTTCTACTTTGGCAATAAATTTATGTATTAATATGGCATTTTAGAAATTAATCTAATGAATACACATGCTGCCACCATTTCATTCAAGAATGTTTATGAAGTAAAGTGTTAAGATAATTTCTAATCAATATTCGTGGGTATTGTTGAATTATCAAGTGATGAAAACTCATTTGCTGGAGAAAGTCAGAAAACGGTGTAAACCATCACCAGAGGGCTCTTTCAGGAGTCCTCTGATCTGGGTCTACACTGTATGCCTGGACACCAGAATCTACATTAATACATTGCGGAATTTCATTGACCCTTATCCTGTCGATCGCGACCAAACCGTCATTTGCAAACAGCTTGGATCCAGATCAGACGCCGAGTAACTCTACACTGTTTGCAAATGACGATATACACTCATTTCCCGTTTTAACTCTTTACTCCATGAATATCCAAGTAAGAAATAAGGACGACAAGAACATCAATTAAATTTTTGTTATGACATATGAACACAGGACATTTTGGTTATGACAGACACTGTAGAGTCATAGCTATATTAGTTCATAAGCAAACAGAGCAGACCCTATATGAGCCGTCTGGTCTGGGTCTACTCTGTTTGCAAATGCGTAGAAAAGCGTATTTCTAGGGTAAAGGGTTAAGCGGATTAAACACCGACTTGATTTTTAAATAACGTTTGACAGAATGTCGCTTTCTTCGACTGTCAAAGTATATTTCGAACTTTCATTTATTTCAACTACCAGTAAGTATCCTAGCGTCAAGCCGGTTGGGTCCTGATGAGACATTTAACGCCAATGTGGTTCAAAACCGTTTGCAAAGACTGCAACCTTTTTCACCAGTATGGGAAAAGGGTTAACCCCTTCAGTGCGGGGCACTCGTCATGAATGTCCTCTTTGCAAACCGTACAGACCCAGATGCTAGACTAGTAGAGGGACACTCTAATCAGGGTCTACACTGTTTGTCATGTTACAGTTTTAAAATAACGCTGAATATTCACGGTAAGTATTACCCTTTCAAGGATTGGACTAGTTCACTTCAGAAATCAGCATTGAAAGGGTTAAATAAGTCAACACCCATGTTATAGGCTCCAGACTGGGCGTGGCAAAACGTTTTAGCATTGTCATGGTCATATGGTCTGGACTATATGAAGGAAATATAATTCCCAGGTCACATAACCTCACTTCGCTGGCAATATATAATATCAGCCCCAATTTGGATCTCGTGCAATATTTACTACTTCCGATTCGATCAAGCTTTTGAGAAGCTGTTGACCGAGTGTCAAACAGCTTGGTTTCTGATGAGACGACGAGTAACTCGGCCTGTCATCTGGATCCAAACTGTTTGCAAATGCAAGTTAGGTCACGGGATAAGGGTTAATATTAATCAAGTTGTGATTTTAATTTTTCAGTCCATTAAATCGAGACAGTATTTCTAGGCCAAAGTACAAAACTATTGTAACATAACTGATAACAATTCCGAACCGTGTGGATGGAATGACTCAAATTCCCATCTGGATCCAAACTGTTGGAAACACTGATATGATAAGATAACAGTTTGTTAGGTTACTCTCTCCTCTGAGAAAACTCGATGTTATTCTGCCAATAACCCTTTATCCAATATTAAGATAAGGAATATAAAAATAAAATAAGGAATTTGATAACCGTTGCAGTTATTCTGCCAATAACCCTTTATCCAATATTAACATAAGGAATATAAAAATAAAATAAGGAAATTGATAACCATTGCAATAAAGAATCAGACCTATAACATATTAATTAACCCATCCACTCATATAAACGTGTTTTCACGCATCTGCAAACACAGCAGACCCAGATCAGAGCCGTCTGATCAGGATCTGCTCTGTTTGCTAATGGAATTTGATAGATATGTTTCATTACTTTCTAAAATGGCTACAATGTTCTAGCTTCCATATTTCATTATAAATAGTTTAGTTTGTCCATGAATATTCAGTAGGTATTGAAATTTGGAATAAGCATAGAACAGGGAACGGGTTAAGATTTTTTCTGATGCAATTTGCATTCATACAATGCGTATGGTAATACATAAATTAGTGCAATCATACATTTGCAGAAAGCAGGAGACAAGCCAAGGAAGAAAATGAGCACAAGAACAAAACGGCAGCTGAAGATTCAAAAACTGCAACGACCAACAGGTTACAGTCAGTGGAGAGTGCTGGCACTCTGTCTGATGGGACCATACGAGATTCTGACAGTGTGCGTTCCATGAGGCCTGGTAAGCTATATAGCACACACCCAATGAAGCTTATCTCACCCCATTTCCAGATAGCTACGACTTTCGACGCATTTGCAGAGTGGATCAAAATCAGACGCCTGTTGTACCAGCAGGGGTTTGATCGGGACCTGCTCTATTTGCTTACAGAATATTGATACATGTATGTTTCTACACTATCTGCCATTGTCAACCATACATGTGTTCATAATAAAACAATAGATGATGAATACTCACGAAGCTATACATTCTTAATGAATATGTATGCCACCATGCTTTCTTGTATAAATATTCACCTGGTAAAGGGTTACATATTAATTTGAACCGTAAACTCACATGCACACAATGACAAATATGTTTTGGATGATATATATGAAAACATTTTAATGTTGACCATAGTACGTTTACAACTCAATATGCGTAGTAAGTGATTGACCCTATACTGTAGTCTACATAACTCAGCACCATGGCGTCAGACAGCAGGACAAAGGTGTATAACTAAATGTGTAACGCTGTAAGTGTAACTGATCTGAGTAAGGGAATTTAATCAGTCTTATGTGAATATGGTAGACAATTATGTATCATGGCATGTGCAAACAGAGCAGACCCTGATCAGACGGCTCCTATAGGAGCCGTCTGATCTGGGTCTTCTCTGTTTGTAAAGCTATGAACAAGTGTGTATATGGAGAAAAGGGCTGTGTATTTGGGTACCGAAGTCCCATCCTCTTGTGCAGCTGAATAAGCCAATTTATCACCATTTTTATGCCCCCAAAGGCGGGCATATAGTAATCGCATTGTCCGTCCTTCCGTCTGTCCTTCCATCCGTCCGTCCCAAATTCGTGTCCCTTCTATAACTTCTTTATCTGTGGATGGATTTCAAAATAACTTGGCACAAATGTTCACCATACAAAGACGATGTGTCGCGTTCAACTCCCAGGTCCATGGGTCAAAGGTCAAGGTAACAGGGTACAATTACTTTGTAACAAATATCGTGTCCGGCCTGTAACTTCTTTATCTAGCAATGTATTTCAATATAACTTGGCACAAATGTTCACCACACAAAGACAATGTGTCGCGTTCAACTCCCAGGTCCATGGGTCAAAGGTCAATGTCACAGGGTAAAATAACTTTGTAACAAATTTTGTGTCCGGTCTGTAACTTCTTTATCTATCAATGGATTTCAATATAACTTGGCACAAATGTTCACCACACAAAGACGATGTGTCGCTTTCAACTCTTAGGTCCATAGGTCAAAGGTCAAGGTCACAGGGTACAATTACTTTGTCACAAATTTCGTGTCCGGTCTGTAACTTCTTTATATATCAATGGATTTCAATATGATTTGGCACAAATGTTCACCAGAGAAAGATAACGTGTCGCTTTCAACTCCCTAGTCCATGGGTCAAAGGTCAATGTCACAGAATACAATTACTTTGTCACAAATTTCGTGTCTGGTCTGTAACATCTTTATTTATCAATGGATTTCAATATAACTTGGCACAGATGTTCACCAGACAAAGACGATGTGTCGCGTTCAGCTCCCTGGTCCATATGCCAAAGGTCAAGGTCACAGGATATAATTACTTCTTTATCTGTGAATGGATTTCAAAGGAACCAGGCACAAATGTTCACCACACAAAGACGATGTGTCAACTCCCTGGTCCATGGGTCGAAGGTCAAGGTCACAGGGTACAATTTTGGGGGCATTTGTCACATGACTGTGGCATCTCTGTGGCCATACTATTCCTCCAGGAGCAGTTTGATCTGGGTCTGCACTATTTGCTTAAGCTTGTCCGTCAAAGTATGTAGCGTAATTAGAGTATAGTATTTCTTATAATGCTAATTGTGTGTGTAAACCGCTTGAAGGGACCACTTTCACCCACATATGTTGATGTTCATATCAAAGGTTATAACACTTTACCTTTGAATACGCATGTAAGAAACAATGACACCATGAATATCTATTAGCCGATTGTTTATGAATATCTATTAGCTGATTGTTTATGAATATCTATTAGCCGATTGTTTATAATGACACCATGAATATCTATTAGCCGATTGTTTATAATGACACCATGAATATCTATTAGCCGATTGTTTATGAATATCTATTAGCCGATTGTTTATAATGACACCATGAATATCTATTAGATGATTGTTTATGAATATCTATTAGCCGATTGTTTATAATGACACCATGAATATCTATTAGCCGATTGTTTATGAATATCTATTAGCCGATTGTTTATAATGACACCATGAATATCTATTAGCCGATTGTTTATGAATATCTATTAGCCGATTGTTTATAATGACACCATGAATATATATTAGCTGATTGTTTATGATGACACCATGAATATCTATTAGCCGATTGTTTATAATGACACCATGAATATCTATTAGCTGATTGTTTATGAATATCTATTAGCTGATTGTTTATAATGACATATGAACACAGGATTGATTGGTATTGGCAGAAACAGTAAAATCAGATCTCAATAATTTCATGAGCAAACTTAACAGACACTGATCAGACGATTTCTATTGGAGCTGTCTGCTCTGGGTCTACTATGTTGGCAAGGATGTTTTATGAGGTGAAAGGATAACATTTCTCACACTGAAGTTAAGTATATGGCTATAACTAAATTGTTTGTTTTCTGAAACAAAACAACAGGCTAACAACAACTAACCTAACTACAAAGGTGCAATGTATTGCTTTTTCAAAACACAAAATAGGCCGCTGAAGAGTAATATTTGTATACAGACTTTTTGACTAAAGATGTGTCCTTTTTCTATTACCAGATACAGCAAAGAGTAAAGAAGACTTGTTAAACATCAGAGAAAGGGAAATCCAAAGTAGAGAATCTGAGCTTGAAAAGAAAGCAATTTTACTGAATGAGCAAGAGGAGCAGCTGAAGAAAAGGGAAACCGAACTGATAACTCGAGAGAACAGCCTGTTGACCATTAGACCAGAGACTACTGATAGTATGGCATCGCCATCCAAACTTCTGCGAGAAATTCAACATGGAGCCATTTCTGCCTCAAGCACAACTGAGTCTTCAGATATGTTTGCTGATGTTCGTGAACAGCTTGCAGCAATGAAGAGAGTGAAGGAAGAAGTTGAATCAGAACATACAACCCGCTTTAGTACTCCAAAGGAAGAATATGTGAAACTTCAAGATTTCCAAGCATCTCAACGAGAGCTTGGCGAGTTAAAAGACGAGTTGGCAACAGACAGAAGTAATAACAAAGCCGTCGGACAGAGAGTTGAAAGTCTTCAGCACAAAGTGGAAGATCTGAAACAAGAAATAGGTGATCTTCAATCTAAGGTAGACAAACTTCAAAAGGAGAAAGATGAAACAAAGCTGCAGTTGACCAAGGAAGTGAACAAACTAAAAGCTGAAATGACAAATACACAAAAACATAATAATGAGAGAATAGGCAAATTACAAAGTCAAATGAAAATTAAGGATAACGAATACAGCGTGTTGAAATCAAACATTGAAGATGTGGTCAAAACTGCCACCGAGCTTGAAGATAGAGTAGAAGTTTTAGAAAATGACAAAAGTAAACAAGAACAGCAATTGAAAGCCTACCAAAAGGAGATAAGCTTCCTACAAAAACAACTTCAAGAAAAAGAAGCAGAATTAACAGATCTGAAAAAGGTACTTGAGGATACTGAAATCGAGAAAGATGAGTTGATTGAAGATTTAACTGAGCTCAAAAAGGAGGTCACGTCACTGAAGGCACAGAAGAGGCAGCTAGAGCAGGACAAGAGGACACTGTTGGGTAGGTGTGCGAAACCTAACTGGAATCAGACCTCATCGAGGAGGACATCTTTTAAGTAGAAACCAAGGCCCATACTTATAAAACGTTTAGTTGAGTCTGAGTTCGTTCTCAAGTTTTTGATTGGTCAGATTTGAGCCTTTGGCTCAAATCTGACCAATCAAAAGCTTGAGAACTCAAATCTGACCAATCAAAAGCTTGAGAACTAAACTCAGACTCAACTACCAGCTTTATAAGCATGGACCCAGAAAGGCATATTTGACAGTATTACAGTTGTCTGTAACAAATTGTAATTGTTACTCGTTTCTGACAAATGCGCAATCAGCGGACAATAGCTTTAACCATTTTCTTGTTGCATATTCATGCAAGAAATAATGACATCATGAATATTTATTAGCTGGTCTATGATAGTAGCATATGTATCTATTACAATTTCATAAGCAAGCAGAGGAGACCCAGATCAAAGGGCTCCTGTAGGGGCCGTCTTATCGGGGTCCCTTCTGTTTGAAAATGTGTCATTATTATGAAGGAAAGGGCTAAAACATTACCCCATGAGTAGCCATTCATGACTCCACACATTTCGAATATCAATTAACTACTTTGTATTTATTTCATAATGTTATATAAAACAAATGAATACATGTACATAGCTATGCTAAGTAGTATACGATCAGTTCTAAGATAAAAGAAAACAGAGTAGACCCTGATCAGACTCCTACAGTAGCCGTCTGATCTGTATCTACTCTGTTTGCAAATGTGTTAAAGGTGTCTCTATGGAGAAAATGTGTAAAATCTGATTGGATGTTATCAAGTTTCTCGCAATCAGATAACATATTTTCATTAAATATTCTTATCATTCTAAATATGTGGACTAAAGTGTAGATCCAGACAAAACGGCTTCTGTGGGAGCTACACCATTTGCTACTATGCCTGTCAAAATTAAAAAGTTATTAAAATGGAGCCAGGTTGACTTATGCAGCTTTGCAAACCCATGGAGATGGGAGAATGGGTGTACAATGGGTGTCCAATGGGTGTCAGAATATTTAGTATAATGAGGACACAAGCAGTAACAGCAGAGTTGATTTCAATAACTTCATATGTATGCGAAATAATGGTTCGTGGAGTCCCTAGTTTCAAAGTGGCAGCCAAGAAAGAACTGCACCAGCATTAAGAATGGAAAGGGTTGGATGGGTGAAGGGATGGATGTATGAATTAATTGGATGGTAGAGTGGATTTGTTGGGGGATGTATAAATGGACAGATATGTTGAATGAATAGATTGGATAGGTAGTTTGGTTCGGTATATGTATGAGAGTGTGGACTGGTCGGATGGAAGGACGGGTTAGTTGGATGGATGACTGAAAGAACGAATTAGAAAGGTTGGATGGATGAACAGAAATCTCGAGGTATTCAAAATGGGGATCTGCGAATCTCTTATTAGATGTTTGAGTTTTATAAATAATATATAGCTACAGGGGTATTTTTGTTTCATAATTTTGAAATATTTATAACTTTTGTAAATGATTAAGCATTGCAATCATTCTTATTTATTTGAGTATATACTATCAAGATGTTCCCGTCTCATCATAGTGTAAATAACTATCAAGCGGTTAAACAATAGCACGCATTTTCAACAGACAAATGTATGGTGTTGAGGAGGGAAATTAAAGAATTCATTTTCATTATGTATTCAAAGCCTAAACCTCTAATCCTTCACTCCATAAACATGCCGTGTAATGCATTTACAAACAGTGTAGACCCAAATCAGACAGTTCCTATTAAATATTAATGGGCCATTACATTTTGAAAGTTCAGCATTTAAAGGCTTATTTGTACACCAAACTTTGGTCATGGCAGAAACTGTAAATTATATATTACTCAATAAACAAACAGACTGGACCATGATCAGACAGCTCCTATAGTATCTAATTTGGGTCTACCATGTTTGTAAATGTTATTCATTCTTTGTATCGTAGATTTACCTTGCATCACTGTACAGTAGAACCCGTCATTTATTGAACACGAGTCTTAAATTTTATAACAGGTGGTCGCTTAACCCATTACTTCATAGCTATTTTTAGATACCTCTTTGAATAAATCTACCGAAAAGGAGCATTAACTAGAGAAAAGGCATTTTTTTTATTATAATTTTGTAGTTTGAAACCATTGTGATAAATAGAGCATTTGCTCCTATAGGAGCAAATGCTCTATTTATCACAATGGTTTCACAAAGTGACTTTTACAGAGTCGTCAATATGAGGGAATGGTTTAATGCAGGGCAAAAGTAATACAAACAGATCTATATATTCCTGCATTACTTTTGACCTGCTTCAGCTACCACCTGCCTTACAAACCCACAAGTAGACCTATTTTTTATGGCCGCTAAAGACAGGTTCTACTGTATTTCAGTTATGGAAGAAAGGGTTAAAGACGGACATGCATCATATTGTTTTACTTCAATCATTATTTAAACGCAGACCCTGTTCATGTTATGGGTCCATGTTTTATCAGTCTTTCATAAATTGTATATTTACATGTATTTGTTAAACATTACTTACGTATGAAATTTGCACGGTCATCACCACCAATTGTTTTGAATTTGTGAATTATTTATCGAGCACACTATTTCAAGTTTCTCCAGTGTAGGTTCAGTGTAATACGAAATTGCAACTTGTGTAGATGATTATTAATCCTTTACTTCATGAATATTAATTTAAGAAATATCATGAATATTAATTGGCCGAACAACAGCATTTTGGCCATGACAGAAACTGTAGAATCAAATACAGTGAAACCCCGCTAATGCGACCACTTAATAAACAGCCACTGATGTCATCTAAAGCAGGTGGTTGCTTAATGCAGGACGAAAGTTATGCAAAAAGCTCCTATAGGAGCTTTCTGCATAACTTTCGTCCTGCATTAAGCTACCACCTGCCTCTGCCACCCAGAATTATGCCACTTTTTGGTGGTCGCATTAGCGGGGTTTTACTGTACATCATTTTATAAGCAAACAGAGTAGACACAGCTCAGACGGCTTCTACGGGATCCGTCTGATCTATATCTATTGTTTGCATAGGTGTTAAAATGTGTACATGTATGGAGTAAAGGGTTAAATAACGTATATCATCAAAGCTAGAGCAATCAGTGCTTCATCAACTGTACTATAGTTTACAATACTGTATCAAACATCTTTGATCATACGCACTATCTCCGGCGATTTGGTTGACCTGGTTCTACATGCTATAATATTGGTGAGCCCTTTTATCCAGTTGCACGGTTTATTTTGAGCACTTGTGAATTATCTACTGTGGACATTGCTTTGCGCATGTGTCATTAATCCCAATAAATTCATTGAAACTGCATTGAAATAACCTTTCTGATTGTTCTTTATACCTTTAACCCTTTCCCTGTTCTGTGTTTAATACAAATTGCAATACCTACTGAATATGCATGGACAAAATAGTTATAATGAAATATGGAAGGTGGAACACTGTAGGTATTTAAGAAAGCAAAGAAACATATCTATCAAATTCTATTAGCAAACAAAGTAGACCCTGATCAGACGGCTCCTCTAGGAGCCGTCTGATCTGGGTCTACTCTGTTTGCAAATGCGTGAAAACACGTTTATATGAGGGAAAGGGTTAAAACCTTAACCCTTTCCCCATGTAAACGCTTTTTGCAAACACAGTAGATTCTGGTCCGACGGATCCTGCAGTGGCCATCTGATTTGGGTCTGCTCTGTTTGCTTATGCAATTACATGTACGGTAGAACCCGTCTTAAGCGACTGTTAATTAATTGAACATAGGAGTCTTAAAATTTAAAACAGATCAATGCGTAATACAGGGCAAAAGAATAGCAGAAAGTCCCTATATACGCTTTCTGCATTAATTTTGACCTGCATTAAGCTAACACATGCCTTATAGATCCATAGTTAGTTACACATCTTTCTGAGGGTCGCTTAAAACAGGTTCTACTGTATATAGAATTGATCCTATAGTTCTTGTTTAACCCATTCCCTCATATTGACGACTCTGTAAATGTCACTTTGTGAAACCATTGTGATAAATAGAGCATTTGCTCCTATAGGAGCAAATGCTCTATTTATCACAATGGTTTCAAACTGCACAACTCTAAAATTTTCCTTTTCTCTAGTTAATGCTCCTTTTCGGTAGATTTATTTAAAGAGGTAGGGTCTAAAAATAGCCTATAACGTAATGGGTTAAGCAAAAATGCCTTACCTTATAAAACATTAGGAAATTAATGACTATTCACGGAGTGATCAATTCATTCATAAATGTTCGTTAGGAAAAAGGTTCAGTTATTTTATTGTGAGTGTACAGTCCATGGTTTTACTGTACTGTAGTTCACTTTCTTTGAAAACTCAATTTTAATTGAAAACTCAATTTTAAGACAAAGAAAACAACGTAAATTTAATTTAATGAATGTATTTTTTCTCAAACAAAAAATCACCTACCGTCCATTTTGTTTTCAAGAATGAAACCCTGAAACAATTTTTTTTTATTATGCTTAACTCTTTGCACGCTAGCGGTGAAATCTTGCTTACCTATGTAAAGTCTGGATCCAGTTGAGATGCAGCATATTGTGGCGTCTCATCAGGTTCCAAACTGTTTGGCACATTGACCACAGTTTTTCCAAGAAATGAGAGAAATTATATTTTGAAGAATTGAAGCAGACGACAACTGTTGCAGATGAAAAATTACTTTGCGTGCAGTTTTTCCGAGAAATGAGAGAAATTATATTTTGAAGAATTGAAGCAGACGACAACTGTTGCAGATTTAAAATTACTTTGCGTGCAAAGAGCTAATTACGGTACATTCTAACTACAAGCCCCATCTAATTCTATATGAGGCAACTGGTCTGAATCTACACAATTTGCTAAATACATGAAGTTATATGGTATTTTTCTATTGGAAGTGGCCCAATTACCACTTTTCTTAATTATCCCTTTCCCTGTTCTATGTTTATTCCAAATTTCAATTACTCCTGAATAGCAGTTGAAACCAAGGTGTGTTTGTGAAACACTACAGTCTATGCCCCCACACCACTCTAATAGGCTAGCTGGCGTTAGGCTCCATGAGATACATAGACTATGCCCCCACACCACTCTAATAGGCTAGCTGGCGTTAGGCTCCATGAGATACATAGACTATGCCCCCACACCACTCTAATAGGCTAGCTGGCGTTAGGCTCCATGAGATACATAGACTATGCCCCCACACCATTCTAATAGGCTAGCTGGCGTTAGGCTCCATGAGATACATAGACTATGCCCCCACACCACTCTAATAGGCCAGCTGGCGTTAGGCTCCATGAGATACATTGGCTGGCCAAATATGAAGTCTCTAAGTTGTGTGATTTGACCTATATGTGAGCTTTGACCTTGACAATTACGTCTCCATGAGATACAAAGCATGCCTAAAATCAAGTATCTATATGTACTAAATCAAATAGTATAGAAAATGGTAAACTTTGACCTATACATTTGTCCTTTGACCTTAAAGGAGGCTTCAAGAGATATACATGAATGCCAAATATCAACTCTCTATCTCTACTGATACAAAAGTTATGGCCAATGTTAAAGTTGCTGACAAACGAACAAACATCTGAGCTTTGACCCTGAAAGATGACCTTGACCATGACAGCTTAATGAGATACACATGCATGCCAAATATCAAGTCTTTATTCTTCTCTAGTGGTTCAAAAGTTATGGCCAATGTTAAAGTCGGTGATTTGACCTAAATATTTGACCTCTGACCTTGAAGGATGATTTTGACATTGACATGTCACCCCTCAAATGTGCGGCTTTATGAGATACATATGCATGCCAAACATCAAACCTCTATCTGTACTGGCTCAAAAGTTATGACCAATGTAGTTGGTGACAATCAAACAGACAGGGCAAAATAATATGCCCCCAGATCTGATCTTGGGGCATAAAAATAGCTACAACGAAATATGGAAAATTGTAGCCATTTAAGAAAGTAAAGAAGCATATCTTTCAAATTCCATTTGCAAACAGAGCAAACCCAGATCAGACAGCTCCTATATATAAGCCATCTGATCTGGGTCTACACTGTTTGCAAATGTGTGAAAACATGTTTATATGAAGGAAAGAGTTAAGCATATAGTATAATAATATGAAATTCTAATAATACATGAAGCTTGAAATTCCCATAGTTGGCCACTAAAACATTTCATAAATTACAATTTATTCACCGCAAAAAAAACTAAAACATAAGTTGTGTTTGTGGAACACAATGCACTGCACACAAAATAATGGCCCATTTGACCTCCAAGCATGAACTTAACCTTGACAAGAAACTACTTAAACTTTGCAGCTTACGACCTGTTTATACATGCTAAGTATAAAATCTCACTCTCGAAAACTGATCAAGATAAAGGTTTCAAACAAACCAAACAGAAAGGCAGGCCAAATACAATACCCCCACCTACCTCGAGTCCATCAAACTGCTTCTAAAACATTTCAATCTGAGTGAAAATAAACCTTGCATTGGAGTGCACTACTAAAACCTTTTGACGTCTCTGTAACAGTCACTTTTTGAATCCATAAGTTTCAAAACTGCACTATTCTAAAACTTTCCTTTTTTCTAGTAAATACTCCTTTTCAGTAGATTTATTCAGAGGTTGGCCCTAAAAATAACCGATGGGGGAACAGGATAATCCTTTATTTCATAGACACCTTTTGACATCTTTTAAAATAGAATAGACCCAGATCGGACAGCTCCTGAAGGAGCCATCTGATCAATTAAGTCGAGTTGGATTTTACGGCACCACAACACTGAACATGTTATATGGCGATTTTACAAGTGAAAAGTTACTGGATCCATATCTCATTTACATCGAGATAAAAAATATGAGGGATGTATCCAGATGGAGATTCCGAGATGCAGGTACTCTAGTTTCCGTTTTAATCCCTATTAGTTGCCTCTTCCAATCAAGCGAAGGTGAGCAGTGGTATTCTACTGTGATTCAAGCATGTCCCCCCAGAACCTTGGTGCTACTCTTGTTTCCTCATAGAATACCTTAAATCTGTTTCTATACTACTTGGACTAGCTATGTATAAAATATAAAACAGTAAAATCCTTCTATAGCGACCAATCCATGAACAAGAAAAGAATGTCGACACGACATCAAACCGGTTTTCCTTCACTATTAACTGTGTGCAAAGCTCTTTATCGGATACCCCTGCTTATCATGTATAGTCTTGGCCAAGTCTATGTCAAAAATCTAAAATAAAAGATGTACAATGGCATTATATGCAGAACATTCTTTCAAAGATACATGAAATTCGTTTAAAGGATTTAGGAGGAGTTGCACTCATGAATTGATTACCCAAATTCAATATCTATTATGGCTAAGTCCAAGTTTTGTCATAGAATATCCATACAGGAGTTCAAAAGGAGCTCTAAGTTCAAAAATACAAAATATCTGGAATAAATCCTAAACTCAAATTATCTCCCCTGAAATATGTCGGATCGTAAAGATCATCCTTCATGTACATCTTCATATGACGTATTACCTTCTGTTAAAAATCCATTGAAATCCAACTAACCATGTATGAGGAGTTGCGCTTACAAGTTCAACCATACTTAATAATATCTGGATTAAATCCTAGTCTGATTATCTCCCCTGACATTTGTTGGACCATGAAGATTTTCCTTCATGCATATTTTCATCTGGGGTACTAGATCTAACTCCTGTTCCAAGTTTAATTGAAATTCGACCAACCATGTAGGAGTTGCTCTTACAAGTTCAAAAATACAATATATCTGGAATAAATCTTAGAGTCAGACTACCTCCCCTGAAATATGTCGGATCGTTAAGATTATCCTTCATGCACATCTTCATATGCTGGTTACCTGCTGTTAAAGATTCGTTGAAATCTAACTACCCATGTACGAGAAGTTGAGCTTACGAGTTCAACCATACATAATATCTGGAATAAATCCAAAGGATAGGGTCAAAAGACCTAGTGATTTCTAAGTTCAAAGGGGCATAACTCCCAGGAAAATTGCAGAAGAAAAAATCCCGGCAATATGCACATCTACATATTGTGTCCTTGCTTCATACAAGGTTTTATCAATTTCTGTTGAACAGTTTGAGGAGTTACGCTTTCAAGGATAGGGTCAACAGACCTATTGATTTCTAAGTTCAAAGGGGCATAACTCCCAGAAAAATTGCAGAAGAAAAAATCCCGACAATATGCACAGTGTCCTTGCTACATGCAAGGTTTTATGAAAATCTATCAGTTGCACTTTCAAGTTTGGCAGCCGCCCGTCCCGACAGACTGCCTGCCTGCCGTAATCACCATTTCAATAACCGGATTTTCCGTGGAAAACCTGGTTAAAAATAAGTCAAATTCTGGGTCTTAAAGACAGGTGGTAGTTTTATGCAGGATGGAAGTTATGCAGAAAGCTACACCTTGCATTAAGCCATAAACTGCTTTTAAAGACACACATGTTCATTTATTAGTGGTCACTTTCAAGGTTATACTATAATTAAAGTGATATAAAGTGATAATCAAATTTTGAAAAATACACATATCATTTGTTTATATGCTGAAACAAGATGAGTTTGTGAAACACTACACTATGCCCCCACACTATAGTGAATGTAAACTTTGACCTATACATTTGTCCTTTGACTTTGAAGGATGACCTTGACATTGAAATGTCACCACTCAAAATGTGAGGCTTCATGTGATACATGCATGCCAAATATCAAGTCTCTATCTCTATTGGTTCAAAAGTTAGTGATTTGACCTATATATCTGGCCTTTGACCTTGAAATGCCACCCCCTCAAAATGTGCAGCTTCATGAGACACACATGCATACCAACTATCAAGTCTCTATCTCTACTGGTTCAAAAGTTATGGCCAATGTTAACCCTTTCCCTCATATTTAACACGTGTTTTCAGGCATATGCAAACAGAGTAGACCCATATCAGATGGCTCCTATAGGAGCCGTCTGATCAGGGTCTGCTTTGTTTGCTAATTGTATTTGATAGATCTGTTGCTATATTTTCTGAAATGGCCACAATGTTCCACCTTCCATATATCATTATAACTACTTTGTCCATGAATATTTAGTAGTTATTGAACTTTGTAATAAACACAGAACAAGGAAACGGTTAAAGTTCGGTGATAAACACACAAACAGACAGACAGGGCAAAAACAATATGCCCCCCAGATCTGATTTTGGGGGGGGGGGGGGATAAAAAAGAAATCTGATCAAATAAATGATGAAAACATTCATGTGGTTGGTTTCAAAGACCCTAATGTTAATTGCTGATGTATTAGCAATCATTCCAGTTGCGTTTCGAGTTTTATAACACTGCAAAATAGGCTGAAAGTATATCGATGAAAACAGTTTATTTTGCATCACTGGGGCATTTTTCAATACAATGTTTATTCTAAATTGGCAATCTTCATGAAAGAATATTCATTTCCCTGTTGAATATTATGTTTTAGCTGAACTTTTAGAATGGCATACATACACTGTAGTTTTAGGTATACATAGAAACTGTAGTCAGATCTATTATAATTTCATAAGCAAACAGATTAGTCCCTGATCAGAAGGCTCCTACAAGAGCTGTCTGATCTGGTTTTACTCCATTTGCAAAGGTGCGCAAAAGTGTCTACTTGAAGGAAAGAGATAACTGAACATAACCAACAACCATGTTTTATGATTTGAAAGAAAATATTCCTTTACTATAGAGGCTATCACTTTAATATTCATAATGGGTGGAGTGCCATGAATATTCATGGTGTAAAGGGGTTACATGTAACACTGGGTTGCCAGAGGGGAAAAAAATCCCTAACATAATTTCAAATTTCCCTGACATGTTACATTGCGAAATTTGTCGTACTTATTGTAATATTATTTTAGGAAGTTCAACCCTGCATTATCAGAGTGGAATAGCTCAACTGTGTTTAACCTTTAGCCTGCTAAGCAAATTATTTTTACAGAAATGTTCAGCTA
Organism: Azorinus chamasolen; assembly: GCA_963576725.1. NCBI lineage: Eukaryota > Metazoa > Mollusca > Bivalvia > Cardiida > Solecurtidae > Azorinus > Azorinus chamasolen. The sequence continues at coordinate 25,361,991 of OY755244.1, forward strand.
CTACATTTTCAAATTTCATGCTATAATCAATTTGTCTACCAAAATGAAGGGTGTCAAACAGTTTGGATCCTGATGAGACACAGAGTTACTCGGTGTCTCATCTGGATCCAAACTGTTTGCATAGGTATTCACTCATCTGTCCATAGCATGCTAAACGTTAATCATAGAGTCAATTCAGTATGAAAGGCATAAACTAACTAGATGATTTTGCAAGACGAAAAGTGCAGACCCTGATCAGAGGGCTCCTCTAGGAGCTCTCTGATCTTGGTCTACACTGTTTGCAAATAACTGTGCATGAATCTCCCAGGTTGAGATGGTTGACATATATGCCATTGAATCTTATTTTTTCAAAATTCCCAAACATTTGCCTATATTTTAAAAATTTCCCCGACAGTTCTCGAAATTCCCTTACCATGAACAAATTTACTTTTCCCTGATGTTTGGCAACCCTGATGGAGATTTTTCTCCAAACCTTTCCAATAAATACACTGAACAGTATGAACAGTTCTGTTTGGTTTGGTTAACCCTTTCCTTCATATAAATGCCTTTTCATGCATTTGTATGAAGTCCTATAGGAGCCATCTGATCAGGGTCTGCTCTGTTTGCATTTGACATGATGTAGATTTAAATGATGCATTTTTTCTTAAACTATTCAACTTGGAAAAGGGTTAACTATTAAGTTACTATATAACCCTTTCACTGTTCAATGTTTATTCCAAATTATAATACCTACTGAATATTCATGGATAAAATAGTTATAATGAAATATGGAAAGTGGAAAAGTGTTGCCATTTTAGAAGGTAAAGAAACATCTTTCAAATTCCATTAGCAAACAGAGCAGATCTGGGTCTACTCTGTTTGCAAATGCATGAAAACACATCTATATGAAGGAAAGGGGTAAACAAATTTAGTGTATTTCAAAACACTTGAAAAAATTTCATAGAACATAATAGTACAAAAACACTTGTGGAAAACATCTCAAAGTACAAAGTATTGCTAAAGTACATATCATAAAACAAGAGGGCCAGAATGGCCCTGACATCCCTCACCAGACAATCAGGAAAGAAGATTTTCAAGGATTTCACTATATGTTTCTATAGAAAATTAGCCGGCCCTGGGGTGGGGTAAATTTTAATTCAGAAAGAATAAATTAATCTTATGTTATGTTATACTTATGTTCAAAATTCAGATATTTTCATTACATCTTCATGAGTTCATATTATTATTCATATCTTAAGATTGATGTACTTTTAACCCTTCCCCTGTTCTATGTTTATTCAAAATTTCAATACCTAGTGAATATTCTTGGACAAAATAGTTGTAATGAAATATGGAAAGTGGGACAGTATAGCCATTTTAGAAAGTAAAGAAACATATTTCAAATTCCATTGACAAACAGATCACACCCTGATCAGACAGCTGCTATAGGAGCCGTCTGATTTGGGTCTGTTCTGTTTGCAAATGCATGAAAAGTCATTTATATGAGGGAAAGACTTAAGTAAACAATCATATTATATGTACATGTATATTGTACACAAAATAAAAACAAGAGATGTTTGTAAAACATGTATACACCCCAGATCCCCTGACCATTGATCTATTGACCTCAACTATAGAGGTCATCTAGTGGTCATGACTAATCACCACAGCAAATTTGAAGATTCTAAGCCAAACCACTGATCATTAATTGATCTGAAAACATTTCACAAGTTAAGGTCATGGTGACCTTGACCTTTGACTTAATGACCTCAACAACTATAGGGGTCGTCTAGTGGTCATGACCAACTACCACAGCAAGTTTTAAGATCCCGAACCAAACCCGTGAGCAGTTATTAATTGGAAACCATTTCATCAGTTAAGCTCACGATGACCATGATCTTTGATCTAGTGACCTCAAAAACAATAGGGGTCATCTAGTGGTCATGACCAACCACCACAGCAAGTTTGAAGATCCTAAGCCAAACCCTTGAGCAGTTATTGATCGTTAACAGTTTCACCAGTTAAGGTCATGGTGACCTTGACCTTTAACCTAGTGACCTCAAAAACAGCAGGCCCCATCTAGTTGTCAGATGCTAAGCCAAACCCTTGAGCAGTTATTGATCAGAAACCATTTTACCCGTTAAGGTCATGGTGACCTTGACCTTTGACCTAGTGACCTCAAACAATAGGGGTCATCCAGTGGTCATGGCCAACTACTGCAGCAAGTTTGAAGATTCTAAGCTAAACCCTTGAGCAGTTATTGATCGGAAACCATTAAACCAGTTATGACCATGGTGACCTTGACCTCAAAAACAATAGGGGTCATCTAGTGGTCATGACCAACCACCACAGCAAGTTTGAAGATCCTAAGCCAAACCATTGAGCAGTTATTGATCGGAAACGATTTCACCAGTTAAGGTCATGGTGACCTTGACCTTTGACCTAGTGACCTCAAATACACAGGGCTCATCTAGTGGTCATGACCAACCACCACAGCAAGTTTGAAGATCCTAAGCCAAACCCTTGAGCAGTTATTTATCGGAAATGATTTCACCAGTTAAGGTCATAGTGACCTTGACCTCTGACCTAGTGACCTAAAAAACAATAGGGATCATCTAGTTGTCATGACCAACCACCACAGCAAATTTGAAGATCCTAAGCCAAACCCTTGAGCAGTTATTGATCAGAAACCATTTTATCAGTTAAGGTCATGGTGACTTTGACCGTTGACCTAAAAAACAATAGGGGTCATCCAGTGGTCATGACCAACCACCACAGCAAGTTTGAAGATTCTAAGCCAAACGCTTGAGCAGTTATTGATCGGAAACCATTAAACCAGTTAAGGCCATGGTGACCTTGACCTTTGACCTAAAAAACAATAGGGGTCATCTAGTGGTCATGACCAACCACCACAGCAAGTTTGAAGATTCTAAGCCAAACCCTTATGCAGTTTTTTATCGGAAATGATTTCACCAGTTAAGGTCATTGTGACCTTGACCTTTGACCTAAAAACAATAGGGCTCATCTAGTGGTCATGACCAACCACCACAACAAGTTTGAAGATCCCAAGCCAAACCCTTGAGCAGTTATTGATTGGAAACTATTTCACCATTTTAGGTCATTGTGACCTTGACCTTTAACCTATTGACCTCAAAAACAATATGGGTCATCTACTTGTCATGATCAACCACCACAGCAAGTTTGAAGATTCTATGCCAAGTCGTTTATTAGTTATCATTCGGAAACCATCGATCTACCGACCGACCGACATGTGCAAAGCAATATACCCCCATTTTTTCAAAAGGGGGGTATAATAATTTAATGCAATTTGCACTATATTATATCATAAGCAAATACAGCAGACTGATCAGATGGCTACTACATGAGCCATCTGATCTGGGTCTACTCTGTTGCAAAGGTGTATAAATGCATATTTATGGAGTAAAGGGTTAATTGTTCTATTTAAAGGTCAGATCTAATTTGCAACTGCCATTATCCAGAAGGAAGGCAATCCAGTTGTAATCAAAAAGTGGGAAAGGAAATAACCTACCTTTTATGTATGCTTAAAATAGCCAGCTAAAAATAGACACTGCTCTCCAAGATGCAATAGAACACTTGAATTTGTATTAAGCTGAACTAAGTTATAGGATCTATATTGATAGCTGGCAGCTTAATGCAGGGCATAGATATCATATGGGAAACAAGAGGGCCATGAGGCCCTGAAGCGCTCACCTGAGATAACCCCAGGGGCGGGGCAATTTTTGACCACAAGAAATCATGTGGACAACCTTGGTAGAGAACCACAAGGCAAAGCAGTATGCCATTAATTAAAGGTCTAAGCCTTATGGTTTCAGAGGAAAATAATATTTCGTATTTTTCCCATGAAAAACTGATAAGCCCTGAGGCAGGGCCAAGTTTTGCCCAGTGGTCAGGGTCTTAAGTTAAACATTCTTGGCAGAGGACCACAAGCCACAGCTCCATATTTATAGAGGACCATTAGATCATGTTAGTCATACCAAATATCAATGGTCTAGGCATTACAGTTTCAGTAGATTTTTAAAGATTTTCCAATGAAAGACTGATAAGCCCTTGGGCGGGGCCATTTTTGGCCCGGGGTCATAATTTGAACAATATTTGTAGAGGACCATAATATCATGCTACATACAAAATATCAAAGGTCCAGGCCTTACAGTTTCAGAGAAGAAGATTTTTAAAGAATTTCCTATGAAAAACTGATAAGCCCTTGGGCGGGCCCATTTTTGGCCCGGGGGTAATAATTTGTTCAATATTTGTAGAGGACCATGAGATCATGCTACATATTAAATATCAAAGGCCTAGGCCTTACAGCTACAGAGAAGAAGAGTTTTTTAAGATTTTCCTATGAAAAACTGATAAGCGCATGGGCGGGGCCATTTTTGGCCCGGGGGTCATAATTTTAACAATATTTGTAGAGGACCATAAGATCATACTACATACCAAATATCAAAGGTCTAGGCCTTACAGCTTCAGAGAAGAAGAGTTTTAAAGATTTTCCTATGAAAAACTGATAAGCCCATGGGCGGGGCCATTTTTGGCCCGGGGGTCATAATTTGAACAATATTTGTAGAGGACCATAAGATCATACTACATACCAAATATCAAAGGTCTAGGCCTTACAGTTTCAGTGAAGAAGATATTTAAAGATTTTCCTATGAAAAACTGATAAGCCCTTGGGCGGGGGCCATTTTTGGCCCAGGGGCCATAATTTGAACAATCTTCGTAGAGGACCATAAGATCATGCTACAAACAAAATATCAAAGGTCTAGGCTTTACAGTTTCAGAGAAGAAGATTTTTAAAGATTTTCCTATGAAAATTCCATATTACCATATATGGAAAAAATGACCACGCCCTCTGGCGACCATGTTTTTTGCCGGATCAAAATTCTTTTAACAACTTTTGAAGTCTATCAACCGAGAAACATTTTGGTGAAAACTATATTCAAATCGGACAATTCATTCTGGAGAAGAAGATTTTTCTAGATATTGTGTACGGTTGCCATGGCAACAAGACCCATGGCCCCACCCACTATCTTTTAACAACTTTTGAAGCACCCACCCACAGTATGTATCTGACCAAGTTTGGTTACAATTGGGCGGTTGGTTTCAGAGAAGAAGTCGTTTGAAATTGTTGACGGACAGACAGACGGACGTACTAACAAATGGGTAGTTGTGTGACTTTTTCCTTTGATCTTTTCTTGTGTGACTAGTCCCACAAGAAAAACTATTTTTGGCTCTAACTTTGGAAAAGAATGATCTGGAAGCTAACCCTAACCCTATGTCCCACAACTGGCCAGGTTAATGTCACAAGAAATGGCCAGGTTAATGTCACAAGAGATGGCCAGGTTAATGATTTTACTTGTGGGACTAGTTAGAAAAAGTCACACAACTACCCTTTGGTGAGTGCGGACAGACGGACAGACGGACGCCGGACACAGGGGTATCACAATAGCTCACCTTGAGCACTTTGTGCTCTGGTGAGCTAAAAAAGCTTTAAGAGCTTTCTGCATTTTGAGAATTATCCACATAGTTATCTCAATCTAAAATGAGTGTGTGTGTAATTTGTCTAAACACAATTTCTACTCTACTGATCAGGCTATGGGTGATTACCGACCAGCTAGTCCTATCAGAGCACTGGCTTATCTGAGGAAAACTTTAACCTGTAGAACCTTTAGACTGTAATTTCTGATGTGAAAAAATATATACAGGACAGGGCCAATTTTAACCTCAGAACTATGATATTAACAAAACTCATAAAGGTATGCAAAGTTAATCTATACAACAAATATCTAAGCTCTGGTACATGTAGTTTTGACAAGAAAAGTTTCAAAGTTTTTCCTATGCATATATAGTGATCCCATGGGCTGTTTAAGCAGTCAGCTACAAAAAACTGTCAATCCCTGGGGTGGGGCCAATTTTGACCCTAGGGGCATAATTTATATAATTTTTGTAGAAGACCTGAAGTTGAAGCTATGTGCCAAATATGAAGGCTGAGAACCTTCTAGTTTGAGAGGAGAAGAATTTCAAAGTTTTCACTATATGTTTCTATTGAAAACTGAAAACCCCTGGGGCAGGGCCAATTTTGACCCCAAGGGCATAATTTATAAAAAATTTGTAGAGGACCTAAAGATGATGCTATGTACCAAAGATGAAAGCTGAGATCCCTGTAGATTCAGAGGAGAAGATTTTTAAAGGTTGAAATTGTTGACGCCCGACGACGGACATCAGGCAATCACAAAAGCTCACCCTGAGCACAAAAGTGCTCTGGTGAGCTAAAAAACCAGAAATCTTAACTCTGAAAATTATCATCCTTTACTTAACAACTATCAAACATTTGATTGGTGTATCGGAAATAATTGATTCAAGTAATGGATCCAGATCAAATATAAAGCAAATGGGTGAAGACACACTTAAATTCTATTTCATGGAATGATAAAACAAGACATTGCATTTTTATTCTTTACTCTATAAATGTGCCTTTTGAAGCCTTTTAACACAGTAGACCTATAGCTCAGACAGATCCTGTAGAAGCCGTCTAATCAGGGCCTGCTCGGTTTGCTTACAAAATAATAAAGATCCGATTCTACGGTTTCTGTCATGGCCAAAATTCCTGTGTTCATGACATCATACTAAGTCAGCTAAATAATATTAGTGATGTCATTATTTCTCACATTACTAGTTGTCAGATAATGGGTTAACCCTTTCCCTGTTCTATGTTTATTATAAATTTCAATACCTAATGATTATTCATGGACAAAATAGTTGTAATGAAGTACGGAAGATGGAACATTGTAGGTATTTAATTTAGAATGTAAAGAAATAGATCTATCAATGTCCCTCTTAAAGGAGCCGTCTGATCTGGGTCTACTCAGTTCGCAAATGTGTAAAAACATGTTTATATGAAGGAAAGGTTTATCCTTTACTCCATAAACATGCCTTTGCAAACCGAGTAGACCCATATCAGACTGTTCCTGTAGGAGCAGCCTGATCAGGGTCTGCTGTTTGCTTACTTAGACATGATTCTGCAATTACTGCCATGGTCAAACCTACTGTGATTGTGTGGTATATTATAACAAGCAAAAGTGCGGAAACGGCAAAAAAGCTGGATTTTTTCCCTTATAACCTAGTGATTTTTTATTGATAAGGAATTTTACATCGTTTCAACAGTTTCAGTTAATTAACGATGTCAAACCAATTACAGATGGAGGAAGCTAACTGCATACCAAATATAAATTGTCTAGCACATGTAGTTCTGAAGTTATGTTTTTTTTAATGACAGCCAAGTTTTCAAAATAGTGACCTTGATCCGATTTCAGGTATTTGTATGTCATCTGTAAGGTCCTTACCAAAGTTATCTGAATATCAAAAGTGTTTTGGTAAAAGCGTTATAACAAGTTATAGCAAAATGTTAAAAACAGCCAATTTTTTTTTTTATAAAATAGTGACCCAATTTCATGTATCCTTGTTTCAACGGAAAGGCCATCACCAAAGCCATCTCCATACCATATATGAATTGTCTAGAAGTTAAGACAAAATGTTGAAGTTTTTCAATTATGGCCAGCTTGTCAAAATAGTGACCTTGACCTAATTTCAAATATCTTTATATCAACTGAAAGGCCTTTCATGGCCACCTGTGATCCAAATATGAATTGCCTAGCACTTGTAGTTATAGCAATGTTAAATTTTGTTAAAAAAACAGCAACATTTTCGAAATATTGACCTTGACCTGATTTCATGTATCCTTGTATCAAGTGAAAGGCCTTCATCCAAGCTTTGCTATCTGCATACCAAATATAAATTGTCTAGCATATGTAGTTCATAAGTTATAACAAAATTTTAATGACAGCCAAGTTTTCAAAATAGTGACCATGACCTTATTTTAGGATAACAAAGGTGAATTGCCTAGCTTCCCTGTATCAGAAGTTATAGCAAAATGTTTAAGTTTGTTAAAAACAGCCAAGTTTTCAAAATAGTGACCTTTACCAAATTCCATGTATCAAGTGAAAGGCCTTTACCAAAGCTATCTCCATACCATATATGAATTGTCTAGCATATGTGGTTCAGAAGTTATGACAAAATGTTGAAGTTTTTCAATTATGGCCAACTTGTCAAAATAGTGACCTTGACCTAATTTCAAATATCTTAATATCAACAGAAAGCTTTTACCAAAGCCATCTGTATGCCAAAGATAAATTGTCTAGTATTTGTAGTCCAATAGCAATGTTAAATTTTGTTAAAAACGGAAAAGTTTTCAGAATAGTGACCTTGACATTGACTTGATTTCATGTAATCTTGTATAAAGTAAATGGCCTTCACCCAAGCTATCTGCATATCAAATATGAATTGTCCAGCTTAAGTAATTCATAAATCTTTCAGCAATGTTAAAGTTTTGTTAATGACGCCACGCCAAAGATGATCGACTGATGTGTATCGATATGTTTGTATCGATCCTATCAATGGCACCTCTGGAATTAACCCATTCCCTCATATTGATGCTTCTGTAAAAATCACATTTTGACACCATTGTAATAAATAGAGCATTTGCTCCATATGAGCAAATGCTCTATTTATCGCAAGGATTTCAGAACTACACAATTCTAAATTTACCCCTTTCTGCTAGTAAATGCTCCTTTTTGGTAGAATTATTCAAATAGGTTGGATCTAAAAATAGACTATTAGGGAATTGGCTAACTAAAACAAGCAATGAGAGCATTGAAAGCAATGCCATAGTCCCTTACCAACTGAATTCTAAGTCCAACTGCAGTAATTCCGTGAAAAATCAACAATGCATAGCAAAATTCTAATATCTATAATACAAATATCATTATAATAAAGCTACATACCGAATATCACTTCAATATAGACTAGGGTGGTAATCACATCCCCTCTAAAACAGGAACATCAGAAAAGCGATAATTACAGAAACAGTCAAGGCCAGAGTATTAGACACATGCCATAAACAATGAAATCTGTCTATTCTTAACCCTTTAGTCCATGAATATTCATGTAAGAAATAATGTATGTATCTATATTACTTATCATTAGCTAACTATCTATAATGGCATATAAAAAGAAATTTTGGCTGTGGTAAAAATGTATGACCTTGACCTTAATAAGTCTCCCCGTAAAATGTTCACCTCCATAAGAAGCACATGCATGCCAAGTTTTAAGTATGCATGCGCAATGGCTACAAAATTATCACCAACATTAAAGTAGGGGACAAACAGACGGAGCAAAAACAATATAAAAATAGCAAAGGGCCAAATTCCACCGATGCAAAAACAGGATTGGAAGAGCAAAATTCATCTAGCGAAGGGGCAATGTCCCGCTGTGCACTTTTTATGGTAGGACAAAGGACTTAAGGTGCAATGTTCATGGAATATGATAAAATAATAGACATTGCATGGTTACAACAAGAGCATCATTAGCGGGTGCCAATGCTCGTCTGTGGCGGCTTTGTCAAGATGAACATGCATACTAAAAATGAAGGTTGTAAATGAAAAATTGAAGTAGTTATGGTCAATGTTCAGATTTCGGACAACAGTGACGCCGCGGATGCAACATTACGACAATAGCTTGTGATTTCTTCGAAACAGGCAAGCTAAAAATTACTTCTTGTGCATCTACTATTCATGGTAATTATGCCTGGCAAGTATCAATTCCATAACTTTCAAATTGAAGGAGGAGCTTGCGACACCCAACTACCCATGTTTCATGCCAAAATGATACTCAAAGTACAAGGGGAGATAATTCTGAAATGTCTTGCCCTTAACACATGAATATTGCGTCTTGTTGACGGACCGACCAGACACCAGGGCAACTCCAGCATCTATACTAATTATAAGCTGTTGCAAAGGTGTAGAAAGATGCATTAATGGAGTAAAGGGTTAAAAAGAAATTGTTGATTAAAATCTATTTATAGCTGCTGTTATCTAATTCATTACTACTTTACAATGAGTCTGTCAACTTTGCCTGACTGTACAATGAGCCAACTATGACTGACTGTACAATGAGCCAACTCTGCCTGACAGTACAATGAGCCAACTCTGCCTGACAGCACAATGAGCCAACTTTGCCTGACTGTACAATGAGCCAACTCTGCCTGACTGTACAATGAGCCAACTCTGCCTGACTGTACAATGAGCCAACTCTGCCTGACTGTACAATGAGCCTGCCAACTCTGCCTGACTGTACAATGAGCCAACAGTGCCTGACTGTACAATGAGCCAAATCCGCCTGACTGTATGAGCCAACTCTGCCTGACTTTACAATGAGCCAACTTTGCCTGACTGTACAATGAGCCAACTATGACTGACTGTACAATGAGCCAACTTTGCCTGACAGTACAATGAGCCAACTTTGCCTGACTGTACAATGAGCCAACTCTGCCTGACTGTACAATGAGCCAACTCTGCCTGACTGTATGAGCCAACTCTGCCTGACTTTACAATGAGCCAACTTTGCCTGGCTGTAAAATGAGCCAACTTTGCTTGACTGTACAATGAGCCTGCCAACTCTGCCTGACTGTACAATGAGTCTGTCAACTTTGCCTGACTGTACAATGAGCCAACAGTGCCTGACTGTACAATGAGCCAAATCCGCCTGCATCAAACACTTTTTATTATTCACAACCTGAGAGCGAAAAACGGCCTGAATATAGGCTTCCACAAAACATTGGACCTCAACTGGTACTACACTCGCAAAAAAAAAAGATGTGAATTCATATACTTATTTTCACAAAACATCATGGTACATATCTGAGCAATACCATCTCACTCAAGGTAAATGTTCAGTCATAGACAATGGGGCATAATCATAGACTACAATCTTCATTTCTTGACCAAACACCATTTAGAATTGTTGCTTTGAGACGATTCTAATGAGTGGTAACAACATAGAGTTTTATCAAGAAATGAAAAAATTATTTCAAAAACAGGTTTAATTTACTAATCTTATTGATCATGTTTCTGATATCTTAGAAACAAAACTGTCACAAGACACATCAGAGATACAAAGTCCTGAAAATACACATCAAGGTTTGACTGCAAGACTAAGGTTACTACAGCACTAAACCTGTATAAGCACTTAATTGTCTTTCAAAAATTGTCTAGGTTGATTTATCTTTTTTCCCTTTTATTCCTACGTTCACTTCAAATACTATCAGACAAACAGGTTGGGTCTTCATGAGACAGCGAGTTACTCAGCATCGTATCTGGATCCAAACTATTTGAAAAGGTCATGAGAAACTCACACCATTAAGGTAGATAAAAGTGCACTCTCAGATACTAAAATCATTTCTCCATCAAACCCTATGTTGTGAACACTCTCTTGTCACAACATAGGGTTTGATGGAGAAATAAAGCAGCAATCTTTTGATAATGTTTTATTTTACACATCTTATCTGGACCCTAGCATAGATCACAGTTGTAACAGATTTGCACTGAACTCTCAATACAGGTATACAAGCTTTCAAAATAAGTTTTAAAGCACATATCCACACCTAGTAGAGTTCACTGAGATCATGCGATGATTGTCAACTAGCACATTTCTTTTTTCAACAATGGGTTACCCGTCTGTAAAACTTGTAGACTGCTCCAGATTTACCAATGTTTAGATTTCTCCTTTTCTTTTAACCCATTATTTCATGAATATTTATAAAATAATTCATGACTTCATGAATATGCATTAAATAAATATTTATAATTGCCACAGATTTTTTTAACATGGCAGAAACTTTAGAATCAGATCCATGTCATCTCATAAACAGAGCAGACCCTGATCAGATGGCTCCAACAAGCTGTCTTTACTGGGTCTAATCTGTATGCAAAGGCAATAAAATACATATTCATGAAGTATAGGCTAAAGCTATATGAAAGCTCAGATGCCATACATGAATTTGGTGTTGAGTCTACACTGACGTAGCACCGCCGCCACTGGCAACTCCTGATGCTTGGCAACTTCCTTGGCCACTGTGACAGCCACACCGGGGTTGGACAGGTTCATGTCTCTCCTGGGAATCTAGAGAGTAGACATTGGAAATAGTAATGCAAGAAACATAGCATGTATTGCTTCAAGAGCAATATACTAAATTTATATTTAAAGTTTTACCTTTTCTCTGTTCAATACTGTAAGAAACTAGAAAACTGAGTCAGAGAAGGCCATGCAGAATGTGGTTGAATGTGGTATTTTTGATAAATCAACGGCAGATAACTCTGGACATGGTAATCTCATTCAACCCCAAAACTATAGGTGTTTTCCTCTTATAACACTAAGCATATGCCTTTAATATGAACCAAATATGTGAAGTACTATTTGAGTTATCACAGAACATCAAAAGTGTTATGGCATTTTGGATTAATCAAGGGCAGATAACTCTATACATATCAATCTGATTCAACCCAAAAACTATAAGCATCTTCCTCTGATGATACTAAGCATCAAAATTGTTGACAGAAGTTGATAGCATTTTTGAAGAATCAAGGGCAGATAACTCTAGACATAGTGATCAGATATAACCAAAAGTCTAAAAGCATCTTCCTCTGATGATACTAAGCATATGTCCTTATCATGAAACCAATATATGAAGTACTTTTTGAGTTATCGCATCACATCAAAATTGTTGACAGAAGTTGAAATCATTTTTGAAGAATCAAGGGCAGATAACTCTAGACATGGTGATCAGATTCAATCCTAAAAACTATAGATTTCTTCCTCTGATGATACTTAGCATATGCCCTTATTATGAAACAAATATGTGAAGTAATGTTTGAGATATGGCATCACATCAAAATTGTTAACAGAAGTTGACAGACAACAAGGGCAGACAACTCTAGACATAGTGATCCGATTCAACCCCAAAACTATAGGCGTCTTCCTCTGATGATACTTAGCATATGCCCTTAATATGAAACCAATATTTGAGTTATCGCATCACTTTAAAATTGTTGAAGGACAGACCACTTAAAAGAGACAAGGGGCCTTAGAGTAAGGGGCCATACCAAAGAGCCATTTGTCCAAATATTAAAGGGCCACTGTAGGTCCAATATGGCCAAATCCCATTTGACAGACAACAGGGGCCATTTGGACCCTGAACGTCCATGACACCCAAACTTGGGCAGGTTTTTTAGGGGCCATTTCTGTAATGAATTTTTCGATACCCCCCTGACCCCTTGATACCTTTAAGACGACAAACGGGGGAATGGCTCCTTGATTATAAATACAGTAAAACTCGGTTATAACGAATTCCAAGGGACTGAAGGATTTACTTCGCTATAAACATTATTCGCTATATTGATAGTACGAAGTTCGCTATAAATTATGACTTTGACACACGACTGTTCAATATTTAATAAACCACAATTCAAACATGTATGCGTAGCGATCAAACTCCCAAAATGAACATCATTCATCGTACAGCTTACTCTTTGTGGAAGAAATCGGTCATTTGCTTTTGAACACACGTGGATGCTTGAATCTTGCCAAATAACTGTTTCATAAATGTCAGTGTTTAAAAAAATCAGGAGCATTTGGTCGTTGCTCCAATGTCCGATGCAAATTGAGTATAGCGGACAAAGACCCCGCGTATGTGGGCAGGGGCAAATATTCCTTATAGATCTGTGTCGTCATCGGAGTCAGTGGTATATTCCATTTTTAGCGGAAAATGCTGAAATAATATGCGAACGGGGAGGGAATAACAAAACCAAAAGACTTCAAGTATTTATTTTGAAAATAAAAACCCAACATCATATCTTAACAATGTTTTGCTATAACCCGTACTTTTAAGTGCATATATATATTCCCCGCGGCTACCGGTGTTTAATTATACCCTACCACCGTGAAGAATACATGCTTTACGGATCGCTTCACAGTTCGCCCCAACACTAGTGTGTGTTTTAACACCTATGCGACATGGTGTTAATCGTGCGAAATACACAGGTGCTTGAAGATAGTAGCAAGGTGAAAGTTCGCTTTAATGAAGGAATTTTAAAGTGTTTTGTGAATAACGGTACTGGAAAATCAGTTCGCCATAAGCGAAAATTCGCTCTAACCAACTTCGCACTAAACATTATAGTCTGTATAGAATTAATGAAGATATCGACCGGGGAACGAAATTTAGTTCGCTATAAGCGGGAATTCGCTTTATCAGAGTTCGTTATAAATAAGTTTTACTGTAGCCCCTAGAATGCCTAATAACCACTAAAAAAGACCCCAGTCTCTGTTCAGTCGCACGGACAGACTGACAGAAAATGTGATTTCTATAGGGCTCCAGCATTTTCAATGTAGGGCCCTAATAATGACCTCATGAATATCTATTAGACTTAAATCATAACAGTATTGTATATACATGATCTTTTGGTATCAGTAACAAGAGTGCCAGTGGTGCGGCACAATATATGCCCATCGAGGCCTTATTCATCATAAACCGAGATTAACATACATATTTGCTAAACGCAAATTCTAAGTCCAATTGTGCGACCATGACCTTGGATATACATACCGAGACACACCCATCCTACTGTAGCATGGCCAGTGTAATTTGAGAAGGATCCACCAAGCAGTATTTGAGTTAGAGATGTTAAAGACAGACGGAGAGACAGTGCCATTCCATAATATTCCCATTTATTCAAACAGATGGAGCTTGTGATGTCAGACAAGTGTTCAAGGCTTTATCTCAAAGGGATATTAAAATAGTGGACTTCTAACAAAAACTTTAGAATTAAAAAGGGCCATAATTCTGTCAAATTGATTGACAGAGTTATTAACTCTCGCCTACAGATGAAGTTTGTGATGGTGAAAAAGTATTCCAAGTTTCAAAAGTTTATCTCAAAGGGTTCTGTAAATAAGTGGACTTTCACAAAAAACCTTAACCACAAATTCTAAGTTAAAACAAGAGGGCCAGAATGGCCCTGACATCGCTAACCAGACAATCAGAGGAGAAGATTTTCAAAGTTTTCACATATGTTTCTATTGAAAACTTAACACCCCAGTTGCGGTGCCAATTTTGACCCCAGGGACACAATTTATATAACTTTTGTAGAGGACCTGAACATGATGCTGAAAGAATGTAGTGAAAGAATGGATAGAGCATAGACCACTGGAACTTGTATTAATTCTTTGGATCACTATGACCTATGCAAACAGTTTGGATCCAGATCAGGGCCCACATAATGCGGGGCCTGATCTGATATCCAAATTGTTTGTAAATGAGACTGAACTTCTGAAAAACTTAGAAAGAAAGTGTGTAGTTGGATTCTCCCACCACTGTTTCTACTGAAAACTGAAAAACCCCTTGGGCAGGGCCAATTTTGACCCCAGGGGTATAATTTATATAACTTTTGTAGAGGACCAACAGATGATGCTATGTGCCAAAGATGAAAGCTGAGAACCCTGTAGACTCGGAGGAGAAGATTTTTAAAGGTTCAAATTGTTGACGACTGACGACGGACATCAGGCAATCACAAAAGCTCACCCTGAGCACTTTGTGCTCTGGTTAGCTAAAAAGGGTCATAATTCTATCCAAATGCTTGACAGAGTTATGTACTCTTGCCTACAGGTGAAAGTTGAGGGGTGATGAAGCTTTATCTTAAAGGGTTATGTAAACAAGAGCACCGCTGTGCAGCAAAATACGCCCGTCGGCAAAGTCAGTGATAAGCCAATTTAATAGGAAATTGAATCTGTTACAATGTGAAACTATCATTGGCAACTGCCTAGTAGAGCTATATATATAATATAGACCTGTTGTAACCAAATTAAATACTTAGCTTCATCACCATACAGGGAAGACAGCTATTGATTTTGTGACAAGTCCAATGACTTTTCCTGCAGTAACCCCCCTTTTCATACATAGATTTTTAAAAGAAAATAGAAAATACACTGAACGTTTCCAGGTGTATATATATATATGCATTCATAACAAACATAACAATTCCACTTAAATATATTAAAAAAAGGGGAGATAATTTAGTAGTGGGTGGGGCAATGTTGGTGATTATCGAACTTGACCAAGTCATTTTGACTATATACATGCTGACTAAGTTTGATGAGGATTGGATTTTATTTGTTTGAGTTAGAGAGCGGACAAAAAACGAATTTTGTTTAAAATTTGTTAAAAAGTTAATAAAAAAGGGGAGATAATTCAGAAGTGTGCAGGGCGATGATGCTGATTATCGAACTTAGCCGAGTCATTTTGGCCATATACATGCTGACCAAGTTTGAAAAGGATCCGATTCAATTTGTTCGAGTTAGAGAGCGGACAAGAGAATTTTGTTAAAAATTTATTAAAAAAGGGGAGATAATTCAGAAGTGTGCAGGGCGATGTTGCTGATTATCGAACTTAGCCGAGTCATTTTGGCCATATACATGCTGACCAAGTTTGAAAAGGATCCGATTCAATTTGTTCGAGTTAGAGAGCGGACAAACAAAAGTTCACGGACGGACGGACGGACGGACAGACAGACAGACAGACAGACGGACGGACGGACGGACGGACAACGCCACGACATAATACGTCCCGTCTGAAGACGGGCGTATAAAAAGTGGACTTTAACAAAAACCTTAACCAACAAGATCTGTTTGTGAAACACTATGCCCCGACCTTTGACCCTGAAGGATGACCTTGACCTTTGACCAATAGACCAGGGAGTTGAACATGACATATCTTCTTTATGTAGTGAACATTTGTGCCATGTTATTTTGAAATCCATTCACAGGAAAACAAGAGTGTTCGGAGGAACACGTGCGTCGCCTGCTCGCAACTGACACAAAAATTGTTAATATGCTGGAGTGCAAAAATCAGAACAAAAGAGAAGAACTCAAAAAGAATTGCATGCACAGTGGTGGACCTTAGTTACATAAATGGTCCTAAATGAGAGGAAGGCACAAGTGAAATTTTAAAGCTCTATAATGATTAGTTTAGAAATGAAAGCCAAAACAAGAAAGTGTGACAAAAATCAGAACAAAGGGAGCAACTCAAAAAGTCTTGCATGCAGAGTAATGGGCCTTAGTTACATCAACGGTCCTAAATGAGAGGAAGACATATGTGAAATTTGAAAGCTCTATAAAGATTAATTTAGAAACGACAGCCAAAAAAAAGAAATTGTGATGAATAGACAGACAGATGGACAAACAGACACACAGGCAAATGACGGAAAAGTGATCCCTTAGTGACACACTACTTCTGGGCAGGTGACACAAAAAGTTAACTTATAGAAGGGACATAAAATTTGGGATGGACAAATGGAAGGACAGACGGAATGACAGACAATGTGATTACTATATGCCTGCCGTTGGGGGGCATAAAAATCCACAGAACTTTCAGGTGATCCATGCTCAAATGTTTACAATGACATTCTATATAGGAATAAGGTTTGCCTGTTTACTTACCTAAACAAAACCTGAATATTATTCTTAGATCTTCAATTAGAAACATTGTTAGTCTGCAAGCTTAAAGCCAAATACATGCAAATTGTGTCTTGCACATCACTATTCATGGCTATTATGCATGCCAAATATGAATTTAACAACTTTCAAATTGAAGGAGTTTGCGACACCATCTACACATGCTACTGGACCAGATGACAAAAGAAATTAATATGATCGCATTTTTGAAGAATCAAGGGCAGATAACTCTAGACGAAGTAAACCAATTCAACCTTAAAACTATAGGTGCCTTCCTCTGATGATATTTAGCATATAATGCCCTTAATATGAAACCAATATGTGAATTACTGTTTGAGTTATCACGTCATATTAAATTGTTGACAGCATTTTTGAAGAATCAAAAGCAGATAACTCTAAACATAATGATCCAATTCAACCCTAAAACTATAGGCGTCTTCCTCTGATGATACTAAGCATATACCTATGTACATATGAAACCGATTTGTGAATTACTGTTTGAGTTATCGCATCACATCAAAGTTGTTGAAGGACGGACGGATAGAAAGTGTGATTCTTATAGGGCTCCTGCATTTTCAATGCAGGGCCCTTATAACTTTCAAACTGAACGGGGAGTTCGTGACACCATTCATCCTTTTTTAAGTGCAACAATCGGACACGGTGATTCAAGTTCACCCTATCAAACTTTGTTCGCAGAGGTATAATTCCTGGTTTTTGCCTTTGCCCAAAATTCCTTTGTTCACTGGCCATTATTCAAAATTAGTAAATGAATATCCGCGATGTCATGAATTATTGTATAGAAATTTATGGGGTAAAGAGTTTTGCATAAAATATCGGCTTTTCGTAATTAACCCTTTGAATGCAGGACTTGCATGCACTGGAATTGGCAAATTGTACAGATCCAGATTAGAGGGCTTCTTGAGAATCCCTCTGATCAGGGTCTGCACTGTTATTCAAAATCATATAGCAAGTTGAAGCCTTTCATACTATCAGAGTGAATTTTATTGTTAATCCTTTACTTCGCAGAGACCCTTTTTCATGCCTTTGCAATCAGTGAAGACTAAAATCAGATGGATCCTGTAGGATGTCCGCTCTGTGTGCTTATGAAGAAATATAGGTCTGATTTTACAGTTTCTAATATGGCCAAACTTTTCTGTGTTCATATGCCAATTCATTATTTCTTACATAAATATTCACAAGGGAAAGGGTTAAACGCTGATGTGCTATTCCAGCCTGAAAACTCAGCATTGAATGGGTTAATGCAACACTTACACATTTTGGTACGAAGTACGGTGCATCCGTTTCTAATAACAGCCGATTTAGAGGTATCTTCCTAGCAAGATCATGACATGGGGTGGCAGTGTCATATGTCACCAATGGTGTGATACCTATGTACAAGTTTGGAAAAGCATCAGTCCAGAGTTTGGCGTTTGCATAGGACTCTGTAAAACAGTGGCAGTGAATCTTGTGATCTTTGGGAACAATCTGAAACAGAAAGGCTCTAGTAATTGATCAATCTAAAACAGAAAGGGTCAAGTAATTGAACAATGTTTGATCAACCCCTTCCCTGTTCTATATTTATTCCAAATTTCAATACCTACTGAATATTCATGGACAAAAAAAATATGGAAGGTGGAACATTGTAGCCATTTTAGAAAGTAAAGAGACAGATGTTATAAATTCCATTAGCAAACGCCGTCTGATCTGAATCTACTGTTTGTAGATGCATGAAATGGTGTTTAATATAAGAAGGAAAGGGTTAAATACCGTAACTAAAATCGAATAAATTTCAGAAAACTCATGTGTCATAACCCCTGGCCATTTTCTGCCTCTTTTGTTTAACAAAGTGAAGGATCCATTCAGAACTACTTTGCAAAATCTTTTAAAATATATTCTCACCATTGCCCATTCTTTCAGAGAGGGGAGAGTTTTCAAACTCTGATTAAGGACAGTTCATTTTCCAGTAACTTCACTCAGGTTTCCTACCTGCTAATTGCCAGATTAACATTTTACTTGATAGAGATGCCTTGTCACACCTCTTCAAAGAAAGCAGACCCAAATTAGACAGCTGTCTGACCAGGGTTTGCAGTTTCCTTATGAAATCATATTCATATGTCTGATTTTACAGTGTTTGCCATGGCTAAAACTCCCCTTATTCAAAATGCCACTAAAAAACAAGAGGACCATGCTGACACTAATATCACTCACTATATCATTCTACAGAAAACTGGCCACCCCTGTGTGTGTGTGGGGGGGGGGGGGGGGGGGGGGAACCTTCCAGTTTCAGAGAATATTTTCAAAGTTTTACTTTATGTTTCTATAGAAAACAAGCACCCCTGGGACGGGGCCAATTTTGACCCAAGGGGCATAATTTATATAACTTTTATAGAGGACCTATATTTAATGCTATGTGCCAAAGACGAAAGCTGAGAACCCTGTAGATCTAGAGGAGAAGATTTTTAAAGGTTTAAATTGTTGACGTCGGACGACGCACGCTCTAGTGAGCTAAAAATCAGCCAATAAAAAGATGATACATGTATTATTATTTCTTACATGAATATTCATCAGGTAAAGAGTTTATAAAAATCTACAAAAAACTCTGAAACAGGTTAGTAGTAACCCAGTGGCATTTATATGAAGGAAAGGTTACGGATTTTTTTTAAAAAAATTCCTTAGTCATCTTGAAAATTTTCCCCCATCTGTGACTGAACTTTTTTTTATGAATAATGTCTCAAACAGTGTTGGTAAAGGACCACCTTTGAGAAAAAGAATTCCTGCTTTGTCAGCCACTATTTTCAATAAAACACAATGTCTTTAACAATCCTGCAAAATTGTACTGAAACCAACCCAGCAGTCTCATCGGATATTTGAAGAAAAAAAAATGAAAAAAAATCGCTATATATAAGGAAATTTACTTCAGTCCTAGGAGAGTTTATTTTTCAACAAATCAAAATGGTTTGTACAAATATGGCAGTGAGTCAACTAAGAATCATTTAAGGCTATTTATCAAAACCTGCCTAGCCATTGAAATACAGTCCACTCTCGTTATGGCGAACTCGCTTGATACAAATTTCTCGTTGTCACCAAGTTTTTGTAAAGTCCCAACTTTTCTTCCTATATATTCTATATAAATTGAAGTTTTTAAGACGAATTCGAACTGACCACGTTTTCGATAAGTCGAAGTCATTTTCCATCCCCAATGTGTTTGTTTGCATGTAATTATCGGTGTTTGTATCGAAGTCTCACCTCTCAGTCTGATCGAGTTCGAGGTGTGAATTGGACCTTTTGATCAGACTCAGACATTGTACGCCTGGTGAACGCGACACGGGTAATTACAGTGTTTTGTTGGTAAACCAACAATCACTGATGTCTGATAATTATTCAAACTGTGGAACAATACCAAAATGAGTGAACGTTATTTAGTAAAATGATCCATTACCTTCCATTTGTCCTAAGTGTCAGTCATGACTACTGTAGTACGAAAGAGAACTCTCAAGCGTCCTCGCTTCCGGACAATTTCAGAAAAATTGAGGCCACTTCCTCATTTTATTACCAATTCATGCAGTTTCATATTGAATTCAATTTTTTGCGTGACATATATGTGCTACAATTAAATACCGAAACAACTCACGGCGAATCGTATAAAATGGGGTAAACAGGTTGATACGTCTGGTTCCCTGAATATGGCTGTTCTCTTACATGTGCCGGAAGAGCGCGAATCGGCAACCAGCCAGAATCACGGCTAGTTCACATGTGATTACGTACTTCCGGTGCCCTTTGATTAAGGGATTTCCCCATAGATATGGTGTAAACAAACAATGCATTTGAAAAATTCGCCAAAACAACCTCGATTAATTCAATGATAGAGGCAAACTGAATCTGAAAATTGGACAGGGCCTTGTAAATTAGGACATAATGTTATTAATAGGGTAGGACAGACAGAAGTTTGTACTCGCTGCGTCGCAGTAATGGATCTACATATACAATTTTTATATACACAGAGTGCAATTCCTTTACACAATGTGCAGACTAAAGTATACAAGCACAAGTATGACTGTAATATGGCAGCTTGTTTAGGTGAACGTAATGAAAGAAACTGGGTTTTTAGAAAATGGCATGCGTTTTTTTTAAGTCGAACTCTCGATGAGTCGAAGTTTTTAACAGGTCCCTACAAACTCGACATAACAAGAGTCGACTGTACATGTAAGAAGAAATAGCCCCCCCCCCCCCCCCCCCCTGAACATTCATGTCAGAAATAATGAACATATGAATATTAACCACATCGCTGCCTTACTCCGAGCCTCACTCGGGCGAGAAGTGTATCAATTCATGTGTGCTATAACCTGAACTAGATCCAGGGTTATTACAATCTATGATATAGTGCAGTAAAATGTGTTGTGGAGTAAGGGAAGCAACTCATCCTATACATTTGTATTGACAGTCATTTTGAATGTTTTCCCTTATCTGTAATTTGTGTAATGTGTAGGAAATATATGTTTTATCAAAAAGTAAATTCCTATTAAATCCAATGGTTAGCCATTGTGAGACGTCTATACTGTGGTTTTGCATAGAAGAAGTGATAATATATCAGTGAAACTTTCAGGAAGTATTGAAACAAGTGTTTTTAAGCAGCATGCTAAAATTGGTGCACATTGCTTGATTATCAGTAATGATAAATTTTTATGAAGCCAGGCAGCTCTGCCGAGAAAGAGTTGATGTAGTTCCCTGCACATAGGGTGTACAGGTACATGTTCATGAAGGGGTTAACTAGCTGAATTTGTTTTGTTTTTGTTTTGTGTTGATCAATGTCCGTTTCTGCTCACTATGGGCTAATTGGACGCCCCAGAGAGAAGGGAGAGGATACAGAAAAACCAGAGCGTGATGCCCTACTCTTATTATCGACTGAGTTTCTCTTGATCTTTTAGGTGCCCAGTGTAAAGCACCGATACACTGGACCTTAGTTTATAATCTCGTCCGAAGGACTTGGTCCGGTGAGGAATTAGCTGAATTAAACTAGAACTACCACTACAGGTGATCAATACCTCCACTGACACATTTGACACAGTGATGAGGTTATAGAAATAAAGCTTCCGACCGCTAAATATTCATTTGTTAAATCACGAAAAGGGAGACCATTCATTTAAATCCTTTATCACTGGTGCAGAACTTCAGATAGTGTTCAACATTACTGCAAAATTTAAACAAGCAAAAAATGTGGAAACCGCATTAAAGTCGGATTTTCTTTTTGTGTTGACCTTAACCAAATGTTTCAAGATAGTGAGCTTGACCAGATTTCAGGTATCTTTATGTCATCCATAATGTCCTTATCAAAGCTATATGAATACCAAAGGTGAATTGCCTAGCACTTGTGGATCAGAAGTTACAGTCAAACTTGTATAAAGAGACCACCCAAGGGATGGTCGAAAAGTGGTCTCTTAATAAAACGGTCTCTTAATATAAAACCCCATCAAGTGTAGTAAAGAATACATGTTCATGTGTACTTACACATGCAAATGTTTTCCTTTCAGTTTGCAATGTTAATTTATATACATGTATATGTGCCTGCAGTTGCATGTAATAAAGCATAAAATATTTCATTTTTGTTATTTCTGAGATTAAAGAGATACCATTTTATTGTTTGATTTGGTTTATTCATCAAAAATATGTACAGCATATGTCTCCCTACCTTTAACCAAATTAGCACTAAATGTCTGAAGTTGACTCCCAGCTCCTTCCAGCTGAGAACCAAATAAAGGCCTTAAATGTTAAGGGTTGACACTTTCCCCGTTTTATTTCTGAATGAAATTAAAACAAATTAACCAAAAATCAGTCACTTCTTTCATACAAATTACTTAAAAAAATCACTGATTTTGGTTGGTTTGTTTTCAAACTCTGCCCTGCTGCTTGTAAACATGCTCTCCAAGCTCATTATACTCTCTATGCAATGCAATGCAAATCTTACGTGTGAAAAACTGACAACTATCAACTCGTATATATGCCGCTATGAATGTAATACACACAGTTGATTACCGGCTCATATCATGTGCATGATGCCATAATAGAACGGGAACCAGTAAAATCTTAACTGCATAACTTTCGTTACAAATTAATTGTGTGTATAATTGATATGTGCGTGTACTGAAATTTTTCACTGTCAAAGCCACCAAAGTTTGCACTTTAATTATGAAAAACAAACATCATTAGACATCTAAAACCCTAACTCAGTGCGGGATTGGAGGTTATATGCTAATGCAGAAAAGGGTATGTACTCTTTGACCAATCAAATGAAATTTAAAACCCCAATAAATCACACACGACATCACATGTGACCTTTCATTTTTTGAAAACAGTGACAGCCATATTTATTGTTTTACACAGCAGGTTTAATCGGATTAGGGGTTTGACAGGCCCATGGGCAATTACATCCTGTCAACAGGCTTGTTTTACGAAATATACAGGGTGTCCAAAAAGAAAGTTTACAGTTTCATTCCCTTATAATTTGTCAAATATTGAACTATATTAGTGAAAAATACATCATTTTAAAGCATACATGCTCAAGTTTTAATTACGCATAAACTTTACGCGCTTAAATCTGTAACGTCGCGACGTTATGACGTCATTCAAAAACTTGTTATTTTCACGATGTGGCGTCTGACGTCGACTCAGCGTATTTTTATCGTGAAAAGTTATTATGAAATTAAAAGTGTTACTGATGTGCAAAGGTAGTTTAAAGAGGAAGTCCCTACAATGATCGCATAATTTCAATAATATTATGAAACTTGGTATTTGTTATGCTTTATCATTATTATGAGGGTTCCCAATTTGAACTTATATCCAAAAATACCCCTGTGATACAAATAAACCGATTTCATCAATACTGATAATTTTTGTTCTACAACACAATATTATCGGCCTTTTCCGTTAAATTCTTCCGCGTTTTGCCGATGATCATCCGATCCCTCCATTGTTTACGTAATAGCTTTCTCGGAAGTGGTCGGAGAATCGCGAATAGGGCGAACCGTTACCAAACTAAAACTCAACCGGAATAAAACTGAAACATCGGGGAGTAAAACCGGGATAGGCGATATCAAACAAATGGATGTTTTGTCATTATAAACGGAAATTGGATGGGGCTTTTTGCGATATACTACTTTTCAGCATATAAACAAATGAGTTTTGTATATTTTAAGCGTTTATGAAACGCGTCAAATGTAGGAACATCCCCTTTAGATCTGCATATAAAGGCATGAGTGTGAATAGAGTGAACATCTACATGATAATAATAATAATAATAATAATACTTGATTTTGATATAGCGCTATCTAGAACCATAAAGGTTATCAGAGGCGCTGTACATTAAACATATTTTGCTATTGTAAAAAGTATTTAAAAAAAGTGTATTTACAACACATTTCTCTTAAAATAACATTTTAAAATTGTCGATACTACTCTACTGGTAAACATATCCATAAAACACGGTGTTGTAATGTCACATAAAGTTATCAAATATTAAAAACATGCTCAGTGTTTTGTACATATAAAAAAATTAAAATCTTTGAACAGTAAAACAATCGATGCATTGACGATATTAGATATTATTTGTAAACAAGTATGTTTTCAGTTTCGTTTTAAAAACATCAAGCGTTGGTGCTTGCTTGATAGAGTTTGGAAGTTTGTTCCATTTTGCAGGTGCATATACAGAAAAAGTACGGTCTGCAAATGTTTTTCTTTTTGTGACTGGCACTGATAATCTGAGATGGTTCGAATCTGATCGAAGGTTTCGTGGACAGTTATAAAGTGACAGTTTATGTTTCAGGTATTATGTATTATGATAGTAAGAAAGTATGAAGAACGTGGGACAGTAAAAGATTCTCAAAGGTCGGGTCGACCATAGACCAGTAGAAGTAACGAATATGTTAGCGTGCTCCAAGACATGCTGCAATAAAGCCCTGGGAATAATATACATGTAATAAGAAAAGGTTTAGAACATTTCCCATACAAAATAGCACACTGCAAATAAGGTGTTGGGTGCATTATATGAAACGTCTGGCGTTAGAGTAATTTCCATGAAATATCCAGAGGCGAAGCACTGTGGTGTGACATGGTCGGCCCACAGCCCGGATCTCATCCCTTGTGATATGTTATATGTGGGGCTATCTGAAGTCGTTAATGGACATCCCAAAACTAACGGACACATCTTAGCTCCAGCGAAACATAAGGAGAAAAGTTAAGAAGATCAGTATAGAAACTTGTACCAAGATAATCAACTGTTTCAAAGAGAGAGAGTGAGAGAAGGGATCCTGCAAATGGGCAGACATCTTGAAAACGTCATAAACTACTGAATTGACATCATAGACAAAATAAGAAAAAATTAGTAAATTGCCATTTGTCTGAAAGATATATGAGTGTTAATCTTTTAAATGGTACCAGAAAAAACTTGTATCTATGGTCTATATATATGCACGTTTTCATTGTTATAGCAGAACGTTTAGATATAATACATAGACACTGAAACTGTAAACTTTCTTTTTGGACACCCTTTATACTTGGTTGTTTGAAATCATTTGCTAAATAAACCTTTAACTTCGGACAATGTTCGACCTTAATCGCTAAGAAATGTTAACAGCACGGAGACTAACGAAGTTTACAGAGTGGAACACGTCCATGTTTTGTGTTGAGAATATGTCAAATTTAGGCGTGACTGGTACGTTTCTCGAACAGTCAGCTGTATGAAGGTGTGAATGCAATTGCTCGTCATGATGCAACAATGACAATATATAATTGGCCGCTTAACAAATCAAAGCAATTATCTTCGGGACAGGTATTTGGCGGTCGCTGGTCGCGTTAGACAAAGGTCGCTTAGTACAAGTTAAATATAGAGCAAAACTTCACGGGAGGACCTGAAAGTGGTCGCTTAGGACAAGTGGTTGCTTAATACACGTGGTCGCTCATGCAAGTTTGACTGTATAGCAAAATGTTAAAAAAGTTTGTTAAACACAATGGCCTTCACCAAAGTTATCTCCATACCATATATGAATTGTCTAGCCTATGAGGTTCAGCAGTTGAAGTTTTTCAATGATGGCCAACTTGTCAAAATAGTGGCCTTGCGCTGATTCCAAATATCTTTATATCAACTAAAAGGCCTTTACCAAAGATGAATTGCATAGCATTTGTAGTGTCAGAGTTGGGTTTAACGTCTGACCAACAGTATTTCAATTATTTGCAGACGGCACCCGCATGAGACAAGTTATAGTACTGCTTCACTGAAATACCCCTGCTGCGGGCACATGGCATGGGCACCCCACCCAGTCACATTATCCTTACACCAGGCCGACCAGTCCTAGAACATTTGTAGCTCAGAAGTCATAGCAATGTTGAAGTTGTTAAAAACGGCAAAGTTTTCAAAATAGTGACCTTGACCTGATTTCATTTATCCTTGTATCAAAAGAAAGGCCTTCACCCAAGCTATTTGCATACCGAATAAAAATGGTCTTGCTTAAGCAATTCAGAAGTTATAAGCAATGTTAAAGTTTTGTTATTGGCAGCAAAGTTTTGGAAAAAGTGACTTTGACCTTTACCTGGTTTCATAGATCTTTGTATCAAGTGAAAGGCTTTCACCCAAGCTAACTGTATACCAAAGATGAATTGCCTAGCATTTGTAGTTCAGAAGTTATAGCAATGTTAAAGCTTGTTAAAAACAGCAAGGTTTTGGAAATAGTGACCTTGATCTGATTTCATGTATCCTTGTATCAACTGAAAGGCCTTTACGTAAGCTATCTGCATACCAAATATGAATCGTCTAGCTCAAGTAATTCAAAAATTAAAGTTAAAGCAATGTTAAAGTTTTGTTAATGACAATGTTATGACAGTCGCCGCAGGTCGCACGTAGTCGACAGTTGACCGTGGGTTGGTCGTGCCTTGGTCTCCTGTGGTCGCACATGGTCGAGGATTGGTCTCCCGGGAAAACAGATCGTAGCTCTTTTTTTTACGTGTCAAAAACCCTGAGCCTCGACCTAAAAGTCGCACGGAGAGCGTCAAAAGAGCGAGCGAGATCAAGGAAAGAATGCAATGGTCGTGAGACGATCGAAACTAGAGCGGGGATGAGCAAGGCTCAGTCTTCTCCAGCAAGAACTGGTAGCGCAAATGATCGTGCTGCTCGACCCCTGCTCGATCCATGCGATCTAGCTTCACTCTTTTGCGATTAAGCCTCGCTCCGTGCGATCTGTTCCAGACCTTCCCTAGACCCGTACGTTCCATATTATTTCCATTGGCGACCTCTGTGCGCTTAAGCTTCAACCAAATAAGATCTACCCTCGCTTAACTTTGGGTTCTATAGATCTTTTATAGTTAGTGTCCATCTTTGCAATTCTAGGCCCCACCCTGGCCAAAAGTTTGTCAAACATTTCCGGGGGCATACGGAGATAGGTACGGTAGGTAGTTTCATCTCCCAGCCTCAGTTCCATCATGAGGGAGGTGTACTGACAATAATGTTCCCTTCGGTGTTCACGAAGCTCCTTTTCAGCATGGTTAGCATAACCAGAGAGTCTTGCTACAATTTCAGGGCATGTTGCTGTAATACAATAGCATGACGCTGAGCAATTAAGTCCATGTTACATGTATCCCTGCGGAGACTGGTCAAAAACTGATGGTTGGCCACCATCCGTGCAACCAAAACCAATGTGCGCGTAGCTCAGACGACTGTCGAGAAAATATTGAGAATTGGTTGTCTGAGCAAGGCTAGAATGTTCGAGATCGCATCTAAATCGTATTGATCGAGGGTACATTGCAACTCGTACGTAGCTAGATCGGCAGTGAACGAGTCTTGGTCGGCCGAGGCCGCGCTCTTGCGAGGATAGATCGCCGAGAGATCAAGGCAATGTCCCAAATTGGTCGAACAAAACGAACCTTTGTCGTGTCAAGATCTCTTAAGATCGAGTGGATAGGCGTTGGTAGAGCTTATGTAGAGCGTGTGCAGAGCTTATAGGAGGTATATAGAGCGTACACATCGAAGGTCAAACGAGCTAACATCGAACATAGAGCGTGCACAGAAAATAATGGGATAGGTCGCACCCTTTTTGCCCGCTACTATGGGAAAACCGAGCTGCAATTAAGGTAGCACGTGGTCGCGTGCGACTTTTCCAGGTTGTACTCGGTGAAACGACCCCATTAAGGTTTAGAAAAAAACTCCGGTAAACCTGAATTTCTCCCAAATTTCTAAGTAAAATCACTGTATTTCAGTGAGTGAGTGAGTTGGGTTTAACGTCCGACCAACAGTATTTCAGTTATATGCAGACGGCACCCGCATGAGACAAGTTATAGTGCTGCCTCACTGAAATACCCCTGCCGCGGGCACATGGCAAGGGCATCCCACCCAGTCACATTATCCTGACACCGGGCCGACCAGTCCTAGAACTACACCTTTTAATGTCGAGCGCAGACAAGGGAGCTACTAGTACCAACTTTTAACGACTTTTGGTCTGTCGCGGCCGGGGATCGAACCCACGACCTTCCGTACCGCAGGCGGACGCTCTACCACTGAGCCATGCGGCCGGTGCTGTATTTCAGTGAAAATTCAATGAACCGTAACCAAATTCAAACTTAATCTGTAACTCATTATAATATAGCCACATACCGAATATCACTTCAATATTTGTTAAGGTTTAGAAAAAAAACCTCCTCAAAACTGAAAAACAAACCAAGGGCAATAACTCCAAAAATATTGAAGACAGAGTTACAAACTTTGCAGTCAATGTGATCTATCTATATATGAAGTTTTAAGTCAATAGCTTTTATACTTTGGAAGTTATGATCCCGACAAGCCGGACGGATGGACAGACGAACGGGTCGATAACCGGACGAACATGGTGACTCCAGTATAACCCCTCCAATATGGGGTATAATAACAAAGGGAAGTAACTCCAAAAAACTGAAGACAGAGTTACGTCCTTGTGCACTGCACTTGCGGTCAATGTGATCTATCTCTATATGAAGTCAATAGCTTTGATACTTTGGAAGTTATGATCCAGACAAGCTGGAAGGATGGATGGACGGACAGACAAACGGACAAACATGGTGACTCCAGTATACCTCTCTCCCCAAAAAATTTGTTTGTGGCAGTATAATAAAGGTACCATGAAAAACAGTATTTAGTAACAGAATCAGATACTATTTTATAAGCAAACAAAGCAGACTGGGTCTACTCTGTCTGCAAAAGTGTCAAAAGACATCTCTAGGAGAGAAAGTGTTGAGCGAGAAGATAAAATTTCTATAATAACATAACACTTTTAAGGGTTTTCATTAAGTTCACCTCCTTCAGTATTTCTAGGCAGTCTTGCTCAGCCTTTCGGCAGTGTATAACCAGTGGTTTATTCAGCTCCATAGCCATCCTAAGTTGAACTTTAAACACTTTCTTCTGTAACTCCTTTTGCTGCCAAAACCTGCAAAAAACAGTCAGCAGCTGCTTAATCCCTTTACCTCATATAAACGTGTTTTCACGCATTTGCAAACAGAGTAGACCCAGATCAGACGGCTCCTAGAGTCTGCTCTGTTTGCTAATAAAATTTGATAGATCTGTTTCTTTACATTCTAAAATGGCTACAATGTTCCAATTTCTATATTTCAGTATAACTATTTTGTATATGAATATTGAATAGGTATCAGAATTCGGAATAAACATAGAACAGGGAAAGGGTTAATCCCTTTACCTCATGAATATTCATATAAGAAAGTGACATCATAGATATCAATTAGCTGAATTCTTATAATGCTTTATAGTATTTTTAACTCTTTCCCGCACAAAAACACACTTTTTCACGCCTTCGCTACCCATCTAAACATGGTCTGCTGTGTTTGCTTAAGAAATCATAATAGGTCTGCCTCTACAGTTTCTACCAGAGAAAACCAAAATTACCTATGTAGATATACCATTATAGAAATTCAGCTAATTTATTTTCATGTCATTATTTCTTACATGAATATTCAACAAGGAAAGGGTAAATAGCTTGATTTACATTATTAATCTATCAACACTCGTACAGAAATAGATACACCTATATCCTGTTAAGTTACACTCTACAAAACTTCGGCAAGGGAGGATAACATTATGCACGGTTTTCTGGAAAGTGTATAACAAAACCTAATTCGTAAAAATAAAACATTCTTTTTGAATGATAGGATTGTTATTATTTTAAACCCCTGATATAACAGCCAGTTTCTCTTAGTCACAAATGTGGCTTACACAGGTTTGACTGTATCTAGTGCAAGTTTAGCTTTAGATAATAAATTTTCAATTTAAAACATGTGGTACAAATATTAAGCTTTAAAACAACCCGTCCAAAAAACTTTAACCTTGGCCATTCTCACGACCACGCCGGGGGTATAGCATAAGCTCTACTGTTCTACGAACAGGCGAGCTAAAATTTAAGGGCCATAACTCCAAAGTTTTGAAATATAGAGGTATGGTTCTTAAGGGCCCTCCCTTCAATGAGATCTACTAACCTATTAAGTTTAATGTTGATACCTCTTATACTTTTTGAGTATTAAAGTTTTTGCACGCTGACAACGACAACAACGCCAACAACTCGGGGATCACAATAGCTCGACATTTCTTTGAAACAGACGAGCTAAAAATTCAATACAAAACAAATTTCATACAGCAATAGATTTATACTCACCAGCCGGAGTAGTCCAGCCCTATTTCTCCAAGAGCTATGCACTTTTTATGCTTCATACACTTCCTTAGACCATCCTCAGCCATCTCTGTGAAGTCCATGACCATTTTGGGATGACAGCCCATAGCAATCCACACATTGTCTTCCTTGGCCACCTCACACCACAAACCATCTATAAAGAAGTATCATTACCAGGTTTCTCTTCTTTGAATGCATGCCATGACGGGACACATTTATTTAACCCTTTCCCTCTTATAAATGTTTTCTCGTGCCTTTACAAACAAAGTAGAGCCAATACCCAAATCAGACAGCTCCTGTAGAAGCCATCTGATCAGGGTCTGCTATGTTTGCTTCTCAAATAATAACAGACCTGACTAACAGTTTCTACCAATACAAAAAGCATTCTGTGTACATATGCTATTATAAACACAAGAGGGCCATGATCGCCATGTATCACTCCCCTGATTAAATAGCTGAAATACTGTTAAAGTTACATAAAAAATCAGATACAGTCAACTCTCATTATGTCGAGTTTGTAGGGACCCGTTGAAAACTTTGACTCATCGAGAGTTCCACTCAAAAACACATGCTATTTTAAAAAAACTAGACTGTCGCAGGACAGCAAAGCTCGCCTAATGTAGACCTTGTCTACAAAGATGAAGTCCAAAATATTTTTCTATTTTAACTGAGCTACATCAATGTTAAACCTACTGGCAAACTATTCCAAATACCAGCTACCTACGGCAAGTATTTCATGTTGTATTAGTGCTTCTTAACACCAAAACTTAACCTTGAGATTTCAGCCCAAAACTTTAACCTTGAGATTTCAGCCCAAAACTTTAACCTTGATATTTCAGTCCAAAACAGGTAAAATTTGGACTAAAATTCAATTCTATTTTAAATTATAACTA
The DNA here is from genome assembly GCA_963576725.1 of Azorinus chamasolen. Lineage (NCBI taxonomy): Eukaryota > Metazoa > Mollusca > Bivalvia > Cardiida > Solecurtidae > Azorinus > Azorinus chamasolen. The sequence goes on from OY755244.1 coordinate 25,393,984, forward strand.
CACTACATCAATGTTCAACACACAAGGAACCTCCATTCCAAATATCAGCTTTCTAGGGCAAATATTTCATGTAGTATTAGTGCTTTTCAACACTTACCCTAAAACTTTAACCTTGAGATTTCAGCCCAAAAAGCTAAGTCCAAAACAGGTGAAATTTTAACTAAAATTCAGTTTTATTTTAAATTATAGCTACACTACATCAATGTTCAACACACCGGGAATCTCTAATTCAAGTATCAGCTTCCTAAGGCAAATATTTCATGTAGTATTAGTACATTTCAACACTTACCCCAAAACTTTAACCAAAAGCAAAAGCCAACGCCGATGCGATTCCATAAGCCCCCCTTTTCTTTGAATAGGCGAGCTAACAAAACAAGTTGTCACTTATATAAGGAGCTTTGAAATGCTTTTAACCCCCACTAGCACATTTGACACAGAGATGGGGGTTATAGAAATAAATCACTATAAAGAAAAAACTCCGGAAAACCTGAAATTTCCTAAAAAAAATCCAAGTCAAAATGCTGTAATTCCGTTAAAAATCAATGTAGTGAAAACTAGAACTGTAAGCCAAAGGCTAACGAATACCCCCCACCTGTCTGCTTGTCAGAACACCTATCATCAATCTGAACATAAATTATGTACATACAGAAACGTGAAGAGATTTAAAAACAATACATGCCCCAACCCAATTTATGTAATAAAAATGAAGAATAATTCTTAGAAATAAGACCCTTTCATGAGGTTTTTGTCAAATCCAAAGTTCTAAAGCTAGGTACCTTTTCAGAAAAACATTAAGTTCAAGGACCATAACTCTGACAAAAATTATTCAACCAGACCGATATTTGAACTTAAGCTGTAAATCATGTAGAGTTAGCTTTATGTCAAATATAAAGTTAATATCTGCAACCACTTCCAAGAAAAGTCCGGAAAACTGAAAATTTGACAAAAAATTAAAGTTCAAGGGCCATAACTCTGGCAAAAATTATTCAACCAGACTGAGATTGGGAATTAAGCTGTAAATCATGTAGAGTTAGCTTTATGCCAAATATACAGTTAATATCTGCAACCACTTCCAAGAAAAGTCCGGAAAATCCCAAATTTGAAGAAAAAAATTAAAGTACAAGGGCAATAACTCTGGAAATAATTATTCAACCGGACTGAGATTGTAACATAAACTGTAACTTATACAGATTTAGCTTTGTACTAAATATAGAGTTGATATCTGGAGTCACTTCCATAAAAAGTCCAGAAAACCGGAAAACATTGGTACGGGACTAAAAAGGGGAGATAACTCCTGAAGTAGTGGTCCGATCATAACGGAAATATGCGGTGCACAGGTTTATATGGTCATATGGCTATATATGAACTTTCAACAAAATTGAAGCAAAACTGTAGAAGAAGAAGGCCGGACAAAATTGTGTCCACGGACGGACAGACGTACTAACGGATGGGTAGTTGTGTGACTTTTTCCTTTGATCTTTTCTTGTGTGACTAGTCCCACAAGAAAAACTATTTTTGGCTCTAACTTTGGAAAAGAATGATCTGGAAGCTAACCCTAACCCTAACCCTATGTCCCACAACTGGCCAGGTTAATGTCACAAGAAATGGCCAGGTTAATGTCACAAGAGATGGCCAGGTTAATGATTTTACTTGTGGGACTAGTTAAAAAAAGTCACACAACTACCCTTTCGTGAGTGCGGACAGACGGACGGACGGACGGACAGACGGACGGACAGACGGACAGACGGACAACCTGATTCCAGTATACCCCCCCCCAAACTTCGTTGTGGGGGGTATAAAAATTCAAACTTGATCTGTAACTCATTATTATAAAGCTACATACTAAATATCACATCAGTATCTGTAAGGGTTTAGAACAAGAGGGCCAGAATGGCCCTGACATCGCTCACCAGACAATCAGATATGTTTCTATTGAAAAGTGACCGTCTCTGGGGCGGTGCCAATTTTGACACCAGGGACACAAAATATAACTTTTGTAGATGACCTAAATATGAAGCTATGTGCCAAATATGAAATCTGAGAACATTCCAGTTTCAAAGGAGAAGATTTTCAAAGTTTGCACATTAAAATTGTTTCTATTGAAAACTGACCACCCCTGGGGTGGGGCCTATATTGACAACAGGGGCATAATTTATATAACTTTTGTAGAGGATCGGAAAATGGTGCTATGAGCCAAATATGAAAGCTGAGAACCCTGTAGATTCAGAAAAGAAGATTTTCAAAGTTTTCACTATACGTTTCTATAGACAAGAGGGCCATTGAAAGTGTTAATTGTTCAGACAAACAAATTACAGATGACAGAAACCCTATTACTGCTGCGCATATTTTGACTGAAATTAGCACAGTTTGGATTTGATCTGACACATATGTAACTTCATAATATGTGGTTTGTACAAGAAAGTTAATTGTAAGATTGATATGTATTAACCAGGGAATTTTAATTATGCAAGGCCATACAAAGTTCTGACTAAAGACGATCAACTGACCTCTCAAATAATCAACATTACTGTTCCTCTGAAAAGGTATGTGTACCCTAGCATTCCAAACTGATTTTTTGCATTTGAATATTATTATAAATTATTACATAATAATTTCATATTCATAAGTTCACTGAACTTAATATTTTCAAGTAATACAATTTCATGTTAAAAATTATTTCATAATTTATTTAAAATCTTTAATTTGGCATTCTGGAGCCTTTACATGATTTACCCTTCTTCTGAACTGCAGGGTAGGTTGTAATAATGTCATAATGCCAATCACTACTATTAATTAACCCTTCCCTCATATAAACGTGTTTTCACACATTTGAAAAATCAGTAGACCAGATCAGATGCCTCCTATAGGAGCCATCTGATCAGGGTCTGCTCTGTTTGTTAATGGAATTTGACAGATCTTCCTTTAGTTTCTAAAATGGCTACAATGTTCTACCTACTATATTCCATTATAACTATTTTGTCTATGAATATTCAGTAGGTTGTGAAATTTGGAAAAAAAATGGCTACAATTTTTCACCTTCCATACTTCATTTTGCTCATGAATATGCAATAGGCATTCAAATTAATAATAAACACAGTACAGGCAAAGGGTTACTACAGCCACTACCAGCAATACAGGTGTACTAAAAATAGCCACTGGTCATCCCCATCTCTATTGCTTGACCTGATGACCTGTTTATGAGACTGAGTAAAGATAAGATGCTTAAAAGTGCAGTCAGCTTCAAGTTTGCTAGAAAACTTGCCACCCGTGGGTGTAGCCACTTTTGACCACAGGAGCATAATTTATATAACTTTTGTAGAAGTCCTGAAGTTGAAGCTATGTGCCAAATATGAAAGCTGGGGACCTTCTAGTTTTAGAGGAGATGATGCTCAAAGTTTTCACTATATGTTTCTATTGAAAACTGAAAACCCCTGGGGCAGGGCCAATTTTGACCCCAGGGGTATAATTTATATATATTTTGTAGAGGACCTACAGATGATGCTATGTGCCAAAGATGGAAGCCGAGACCCCTGTAGATTCAGAGGAGAAGAACTTTAAAGGTTCAAATTGTTGATGACGAACGACGCACGACGCACGACGCACTACGCACGCCGACGGACGACGGACATCAGGCGATCACAAAAGCTCACCCTGAGCACTTTGTGCTCTGGTGAGCTAAAAATAACTCCGGAAAACCTGAATTTCAAGAAAATTTCTAAGTAAAATCACTGTATTTCCGTGAAAAATCAATGAAGTGTAACAAAATTCAAACTTGATCTGTAACTCAAAGGACAGTAACTCCAAAAAATACTGAAGACAGAGTTAACAAGAGTACCGCATACGGTACATAATACGCCCACTTACAAACTTTCTGATTCAACATGCCTTATAAGTGTTGACATTTTCAAATCTGTGCTTCAGATCTTGATTTCAATATTAAGGTGATACTATTTTTTAAAAAATTGAAGTGAATGTCTTTTTAAAAAAAAAAGTCAAAGCTAATTCCCATATTTGCAGATTTTTGTAAAGTGCAATGACCATACCACTGTAAAGACAAACTGAATGACCCTTAAAATAAACTCAGCTTCAAATTCTGTTGCTTAAAACATTTGAGTTAAGTTTCATTTATATGATTTTAATAGTTTTCCCAGAACACAACAGACAAACTAAATTTTGACCGACTAACAAAGCAACGAACACACGAAGTTCATGGACCATAACTTTAGAATAAAATGACATATCAAATCCCCTGCAATATATGTGAAAATTCACATTAAGGTTTAACCATATAAAAAAATTGAAGTAAATATCATTTCAAATGAAAAAGTTATGGCCATCCTCATATTTGCATAGATTTGGATTATTTTTTTAAGTGCAAGGGCCAAAACTCCAAAACGAAAAATCAAATGATCCTCAGAATCGACTTAGCTTCAGGTCTTGATGCATTAAACATGTGTATGAAGTTTCATTAATATCTGTCAAACAGTTTTGCAAGAAAACAGCGGACAATCTATATGCATATATTTGCATTATTTTTTATGTAAAAGGGCAATAACTCTGAAATGAAAAATCGAATAAACCTCAAAATCGACTCAGCATCAGATCTTGATGCATTAAACATTTTTGTGAAGTTTCATTAATATCTCTCAAATAGTTTTCCCAGAAAACAGCGGACAAACTATTTGCATTATTTTTTAAGGACAAGGGCTATAACTCTGAAACGAAAAATCAAATGATCCTCAGAATCAACTCAGATTCAGATCTTGATGCATTAAACATTTGTGTAAAGTTTCATTAATATCTCTCAAATAGTTTTCCTAGAAAACAGGGGACAAACTATGTGCATGTATTTGCATTATTTTTTAAGTAAAAGGGCCATAACTCCAAAACGAACAAGAGTGCCAGTTGACACAATATACGCCCGTCGGGGTCTTGTTCAACATTAACTGGGGTTAACGTATTTGCTGAACTCAAATTCTAAGCCCAATTTTGCGACCAAGTTTCAAGGTTGTAAATAGGCATACTTTTACAAAAAACCTTAACCAAAAATTCTAAATTGAAAAGTGCCATAATTGTGTCTAAATGCTTGACAGAGTTGCATTGTATTTACTCTTGCCTACAGATGAAGCTTCTGATGGTGAACAAATGTTTCAAGTTAAAAAGCTTTATCTGAAAGGGTTATGTTAATAAGTGGACTTTAACCAAAACCTTAACCAAAAATTCCAAGCTAAAAAGCGTCATAATAATGTCAAAATGTTAGGCAGAGTTATGTCATCTTGCCTACAGGTGAAGCTTGTGATGGTGAACAAGTGCTCCAAGTTTAAAACCTTTATCTCAAAGGGTTATGTAAATAAGTGGACTTTAACCAAAACCGTTATAAAACAAGAGATGTCACAGTCACGTGACAAATGCCCCCAAAAATTGTACCATGTGACCTTGACATTTGAACCATGGACCAGGGAGTTGACACATCGTCTTTGTAAGGTGAACATTTGTGCCAGGTTCCTTTGAAATCCATTCACAGATAAACAAGTAATTGTACCCTGTGACCTTGACCTTTGACATATGGACCAGGGAGCTGAACACGACACATCGTCTTTGTCTGGTGAACATCTGTGCCAAGTTATATTGAAATCCATTGATAGATAAAAATGTTACAGACCGGACACGAAATTTGTGACAAAGTAATTGTATTCTGTGACCTTGACCTTTGACCCATGGACCAGGGAGTTGAAGGCGACACATCGTCTCTGTCTGGTGAACATTTGTGCCAAATCATATTGAAATCCATTGATATGTTAAGAAGTTACAGACCGGACACGAAATTTGTGACAAAGTAATTGTACCCTGTGACCTTGACCTTTGACCTATGGACCAGGGAGTTGAAAGCGACACATCGTCTTTGTGTGGTGAACATTTGTGCCAAGTTATATTGAAATCCATTGATAGATAAAGAAGTTACAGACCGGACACGAAATTTGTTACGAAGTTATTTTATCCTGTGACCTTGACCTTTGACCCATGGACCTGGGAGTTGAACGCGACACATCGTCTTTGTGTGGTGAACATTTGTGGCAAGTTATATTGAAATCCATTGATAGATAAAGAAGTTACAGGCCGGACACGAAATTTGTGACAAAGTAATTGTACCCTGTGACCTTGACCTTTGACCTATGGACCTGGGAGTTGAACGCGACACATTGTCTTTGTGTGGTGAACATTTGTGCCAAGTTATATTGAAATCCATTGATAGATGAAGAAGTTACAGACCGGACACGAAATTTGTGACAAAGTAATTGTACCCTGTGACCTTGACCTTTGACCTATGGACCTGGGAGTTGAACGCGACACATCGTCTTTGTGTGGTGTACATTTGTGCCAAGTTATATTGAAATCCATTGATAGATGAAGAAGTTACAGACCGGACACGAATTTGGGACGGATGGAAGGACAGACGGACAGACGGACAGACGGACGGACGGACAGACGGACAGACGGACAGACGGACAGACGGACAGACAGACGGACAGACGGAAAGACGGACAATGCGATTACTATATGCCCGCCTTTGGGGGCATAAAAATTTAAGTTAAAAAGGGGTATAATTCGGTCAAAATGCTTGACAGAGTTATTTTCTCTTGCCTACAGGTGAAGGTTGTGATGGTGAACAAGTGTTCCAAGTTTAAAACCTTTATCTCAAAGGGTTATGTAAATAAATGGACTTTAACAAAGCCTTAACCAAAAATTCTAAGTTAACAAGAGATGTTTGTAAAACATGTATACCCCCCAGACCCCCTGACCTTTGATCTAGTGACCTCAACCATAGAGGTCATCTAGTGGTCATGACTAATCAACACGGCAACTTTGAAGATCCTAAGCCAAACCATTGATCATTTATTGATCTAAAAACATTTCACAAGTTAAGGTCATGGATTGGTGACCTTGACCTTTGACCTAGTGACCTGAACAACTATAGGGGTCATCCAGTGGTCACGACCAACCACCACAGCAAGTTTGAAGAATCCGAACCAAACCATTGAGCAGTTATTAATCTGAAACCATTTCATCAGTTAATGTCATGGTGACCTTGACCTTTGACCTAGTGACCTCAAAAACAATAGGGGTCATCTAGTTGTCATGACCAACCACCACAGCAAGTTTGAAGATCCTAAGCCAAACCCTTGAGCAGTTATGGATTGGAAACCATTTCACCAGTTAAGGTCATGGTGACCTTGACCTTTGACCTAGTGACCTCAAAAACAATACAGGCCATCTAGTGGTCATGACCAACCACCACAGCAAGTTTGAAGATCCTAAGCCAAACCCTTGAGCAGTTATGGATTGGAAACCATTTCACCAGTTAAGGTCATGGTGACCTTGACCTTTGACCTAGTGACCTCAAAAACAATACAGGCCATCTAGTGGTCATGACCAACCACCACAGCAAGTTTGAAGATCCTAAGCCAAACCCTTGAGCAGTTATTGATTGGAAACCATTTCACCAATTAAGGTCATGGTGACCTTGACCTTTGACCTAGTGACCTAAAAAACATTAGGGGGCCATCTAATGGTCATGACCAACCACCTAAGCGAGTTTGAAGATCCTAAGCCAAACCCTTGAGCAGTTATTGATCAAAAACCATTTTACCAGTTAAGGTCATGGTGACCTTGACCTTTGACCTAGTGACCTCAAAAACAATAGGGGTCATCTAGTGGTCATGACCAACCACCACAGCAAGTTTGAAGATCCCAAGCCAAACCCTTCAGCAGTTATTGATCAGAAACCATTTAACAAGTTAAGGTCATGGTGACCTTGGCCTTTGACCTAGTGACCTCAAAAACAATAGGGGTCATCTAGTGGTCATGACCAACCACTAAAGCAAGTTTGAAGATCCTAAGCCAAACCCTTCATCAGTTATTGATCGGAAACTATTTCACCAGTAAAGGTCATTGTGACCTTGACCTTTGACCTAGTGACCTCAAAAACAATAGGGGTCATCTAGTTGTCATGACCAACCACCACAGCAAGTTTGAAGATCCTATGCCAAGTCGTTTATTAGTTATCATTCGGAAACCATCCATCTACCGACCGACCGACCTACCTACTGACCGACCGACCGACCGACATGTGCAAAGCAATATACCCCCATTTTTTCAAAAGGGGGGTATAAAAAGGGGCATAATTCGGTCAAAATGCTTGACAGAGTTATTTACTCTTGCCTACAGGAGAAGGTTGTGACGGTGAACAAGTGTTCCAAGTTTCAAAGCTTTATCTCAAAGTGTTATGTAAATAAATGGACTTTAACAAAGCCTTAACCAAAAATTCTAAGTTAAAAAGGGGCATAATTCAGTCAAAATGCTTGACAGAGTTATTTACTCTTGCCTACAGGTGAAGGTTGTGACGGTGAACAAGTGTTTCAAGTTTCAAAGCTTTATCGCAAAGTGTTATGTAGATAAGTGGACTTGTTCCACATAAATTGAGGTTAACATTTTTGCGTTAACATTTAACATCATGGTGACCTTGACCTTTGACCTAGTGACCTCAAAAACAATACAGGCCATCTAGTGGTCATGACCAACCACCACAGCAAGTTTGAAGATCCTAAGCCAAACCCTTGAGCAGTTATTGATTGGAAACCATTTCACCAATTAAGGTCATGGTGACCTTGACCTTTGACCTAGTGACCTAAAAAACATTAGGGGGCCATCTAATGGTCATGACCAACCACCTAAGCGAGTTTGAAGATCCTAAGCCAAACCCTTGAGCAGTTATTGATCAAAAACCATTTTACCAGTTAAGGTCATGGTGACCTTGACCTTTGACCTAGTGACCTCAAAAACAATAGGGGTCATCTAGTGGTCATGACCAACCACCACAGCAAGTTTGAAGATCCCAAGCCAAACCCTTCAGCAGTTATTGATCAGAAACCATTTAACAAGTTAAGGTCATGGTGACCTTGGCCTTTGACCTAGTGACCTCAAAAACAATAGGGGTCATCTAGTGGTCATGACCAACCACCAAAGCAAGTTTGAAGATCCTAAGCCAAACCCTTCATCAGTTATTGATCGGAAACTATTTCACCAGTAAAGGTCATTGTGACCTTGACCTTTGACCTAGTGACCTCAAAAACAATAGGGGTCATCTAGTTGTCATGACCAACCACCACAGCAAGTTTGAAGATCCTATGCCAAGTCGTTTATTAGTTATCATTCGGAAACCATCCATCTACCGACCGACCGACCTACCTACTGACCGACCGACCGACCGACATGTGCAAAGCAATATACCCCCATTTTTTCAAAAGGGGGGTATAAAAAGGGGCATAATTCGGTCAAAATGCTTGACAGAGTTATTTACTCTTGCCTACAGGAGAAGGTTGTGACGGTGAACAAGTGTTCCAAGTTTCAAAGCTTTATCTCAAAGTGTTATGTAAATAAATGGACTTTAACAAAGCCTTAACCAAAAATTCTAAGTTAAAAAGGGGCATAATTCAGTCAAAATGCTTGACAGAGTTATTTACTCTTGCCTACAGGTGAAGGTTGTGACGGTGAACAAGTGTTTCAAGTTTCAAAGCTTTATCGCAAAGTGTTATGTAGATAAGTGGACTTGTTCCACATAAATTGAGGTTAACATTTTTGCTTAACGCAAATTCTAAGTCCAATTAAGCGACCTTGACCTTGGATAAACGCGACGAGACTTGGCAGGCTACTGTAGCATGTCTAGATAAACATTATGATTAAATTTGGGAAGGATCCACCAAGCGGAACTTGAGTTAGAGATGTTACAGACAGACAGACCGGTTAAATTTTTTGCTAAACGAAAATTCTAAGTCCAATTGTGTGACCTTGACCTTGGATAAACAACCGGGACTTGGCAGGCAACTGTAGAATGTGTAGATAAACATTGTGTTAAAATTTGAGAAGGATCCACCAAGCGGAACTTGAGTTAGAGATGTTACAGACAGACAGACCGGTTAAATTTTTTGCTAAACGAAAATTCTAAGTCCAATTGTGTGACCTTGACCTTGGATAAACAACCGGGACTTGGCAGGCAACTGTAGAATGTGTAGATAAACATTGTGTTAAAATTTGAGAAGGATCCACCAAGCGGAACTTGAGTTAGAGATGTTACAGACGTACAGACAACCAGACAGCGCTATTCCATAATACGTCCCGTTTTTTCAAACGGGCGTATAAAAATCAAATGAACCTCAGAATTAACTCAGCTTCAGATCTTGATGGATTAAACATTTGTGTGAAGTTTCATTAATATCTGTAAAAAAAGTTTTCCCAGATAACAGCGGACAAACTATTTGCATGTATTTGCATTATTTTTTAAGTAAAAGGGCAATAAATCCGAAACGACAAATCAAATGAACCTCAGAATCGACTCAGCTTCAGATTTTGATGCATTAAACATTTGTGTGAAGTTTCATAAATATCTGTCCAATAGTTTTCCCAGAAAACAGCGGACAAACTATTTGCATATTTTTTAAGGACAAGGGCCATAACTCTGAAATGAAAAATCAAATGAACCTCAGAATCAACTCAGCTTCAGATCTTGATGCATTAAACATTTGTGTGAAGTTTCATTAATATCTGTCAAACAGTTTTCCCAGAAAACTGCGGACAAACAAAATGTTGACGGACGAACGGACAAACGAGCGGACGGACGGACAGGGCCACGACAATATACGACCACCTTTATTAGGTGGGCGTATAAAAACCTTGTGCACTGCACTTGTGGTCAATGTGATCTATCTATATTAGAAGTTTGAAGTCATTAGCTTTTATACTTTGGAAGTTATGATCCACACAAGGCATCGGACGGACGGACATGTTGACTCCAGTATACCCCCCCCCCCAAAAAAAACAAACTTCTTTTGTGGGGGTATAATAATTAGCTGACATCAGTGATTGTTTACCCACAAAACACTGTTTACGTGTGTCACGATCACCTGGCATACATTGCCAGGGTCATATCAAAAGGTCCAATTCAAACCTCCAACTCTATCAGACTGAGAGGTGTGACTTTGATACACACAAAGATAACTACAAGCAAATAGACACTTTGGGGACGGAAAATGACATTGACTAACGTGATCAGTTCGAACTAGTCTTAAAAACAAATTTATATAGAATAAATAGAAGAAAAGTTGGGACTTTACAAAAACTTTGTGTCGACGAGAAATTCATGTCAAGCGAGTTTGGCATAACGAGAGTGGACTGTACATACACTGTTAACTATGAGAATTCATGTAATAAACTAGAAAACTGTGTCTGTAAGACAGTAACAGCCCGTGGTGGTGCTTGCCTAGCTACATGTAAAGTTCCTAAGTCATTTGACCTTGACCTTGGGCTTGTGGGCAGCATGGGCTGGGTGCGCAATGAAAACATGGATGGTGGTTAATGTGTATATGCAATTCCATGCTAATAGCTATAGTGGTTAGTGAGATATAAGACAATGAAACAAGAGGGCCAGAATGGCCCTGACATCGCTCACCAGACAATCAGGGGAGAAGATTTTCAAAGTTTTCACATATGTTTCAATTGAAAACTTAACATCCTAGGGGTGGTGCCAATTTTGACCCCAGGGACACAATTTATATAACTTTTGTAGAGGACCTGAACATGATGATGAAAGAATGTAGTGAAAGAATGGATAGAGCATAGACCACTGAAACTTGTATTAATTCTTTGGATGCTAGAGGCGGATTCTCCCACCACTAATGACCTATGCAAACAGTTCGGATCCAGATCAGGCCCCACATAATGTGGGGCCTGATCTGATATCCAAATTGTTTGTAAATGAGACTGAACTTCTGAAAAACTTAGAAAGAAAGTGTGTAGTGGGATTCTCCCACCACTAATGACCTATGCAAACAGTTTGGATCCAGATCAGGGCCAATATAATGTGGGGCCTGAACTTCTGAAAAACTTAGAAAAAAAGTGTGTAGTTAGGATAACTTATGAATATGCTTCAGACAACAATTTAGCAGATCACAAAATTACCCAGCATGCAAAGAGTTAAGCTGAAATTCACAACAGATATGGTCTATATTGATATCTGGTAGCTTAATGCAGGGCATAGGAATGAAAAAAAGCTTTAAGAGTGTTCTGCATATTGAGAACTATCCACAGTTTTCTCAATCTTAAATGAGTGTGTGTTATTTGTCTAAACACAATTTCTACTCTACTGATCAGGCTAAGGGTGATTATATAAGAACTCACACTGACTGGTCTCAGCTCTGCAGGCTGATATATTAAGGAGAAACCTTTAGACTGTCGTTTCTGATGTGAAGAAGTCTATAAACACAGGGTAGGGCCAATTTTAACCCAAGAACTATGATACTTATAAAACCCATAAAGTTATGCTTAAGAAAATCTATACACCAAATATCTAAGCTCTGGGACATGTAGTTTCTGACAAGAATATTTTTAAAGTTTTTCCTATGCATAACTAAGTGATCCCATGGGCTGTTTAAGCAGTCAGCTACAAAAAACTGGCAATCCCTGAGATGGGACCAATTTTGATCCTAGAGGCATAATTTATATAACTTTTGTAGAAGCCCTGAAGTTGAAGCTATGTGCCAAATATTAAAGCTGAGGACATTCTAGTTTTAGAGGAGATGATGTTCAAAGTTTTCACTATATGTTTCTATTGAAAACTGAAAACCCCTAAGGCAGGGTCAATTTTGACCCCAGGGGTATAATTTATATAACTTTTGTAGAGGACTTACAGATGATGCCATGTGCCAAAGATGAAAGCTGAGAACCCTGTAGATTCAGAGGAGAAGATTTTTAAAGGTTCAAATTGTTGACGACTGACGACGCACACCTAACGACGGACGACGCATGCTGACGGACATCAGGCAATCACAAAAGCTCACCCTGAGCACTTTGTGCTCTGGTGAGCTAAAAACTGTGACTACCAATTGCACGTAAAAGCCTGACAGGCCACCAAGTAATGATAAGGGGCCAATCCTTTTGTTATTTTCTTTTGTTGAACAAAGGGCGACGTCCCCTTGTTCTATTGTTACGGAATGAACCCCATTGTTTTCTTTTGTTCTGCTGATCATGCCCTGGGCCTCTATTACCTTTTATTTGCTCAGAGAGATGGACCGACAGACCTGTTCTAAACATAATGTCCCCTGACTATCGTCAACGGGGGCATAATAATGTATGTATGAATATTATGATGATTTTTTTACAATAGCATACAACATGAACAAGAGAAGTTTCGAGATGAGTGACAATTGGTGTGTAGCCGGGTAGAGATTGTGGTGAAATAAGTTGATAAGCTTTACTGTGTGGCTTGGTAGCTCAGTCGGTAGAGTGTTGTCATGGTAAGCCAGGCCCTGGGTTCGAGTCCCAGTCGAGTGGCAACTTTTTTACCATGTTAAAATATTCCGATACGGACACAAACATACTATTTTTTGTTAGATTGTTTTGTTTCTCTTGAAGTATTTGTTGACAAAACAAAAGACAATTTGTGACTGTTTGTACATGCATTTGGTGATGTTTTCGCTGCCTTTTTAATAAAGTAATAATCTGCGTGCTCACAGTTTCCTCCCTTTTGAGTTGAACTTACATTCGTTTCTAAAAAGACCCATGGCATATGGGGAGCAAACGCATATGGAGAAACAGGCTAATAAACAATAACGTAGGTAATATATACAAAACAATAACCTAGGTAATATATACAATGTAACAAGAGGGCCATTGGCCCTATATCGCTCACCTGAGTTACAGTAATACATGTATATTGACATGTTAATTTTTCAGTGGACAACATTTCTAGCAGATGAAATAAGCTTAGTGCACTGCTTTCACCCTTTCACTGCTGAATAAACTTGAACTGAATTCAGAACTAATACCAAGTGACTGGTTGACCAAGATCTAAACTGTTTACAACTTGTGCCATTTTTGCCTTAGCTCAAAATGCCTAAAACTGGTCTTTGAGAAATTCAAATGACTTCAATAAAGCTATGCAATTATACCTTGACCCAGGTATATAGGCAAATAGACTGCTAGGCAGTACATAATGCCAGTTTTTGTGTGAAATGACCAATAAGAATATCTTTAAAAATCGTTTAACCCTTTCCCTCATATAAAGCTGTTTTTATGCATTAGCAAACAGAGTAGACTCAGATCAGACGACTCCTACGGAAGCTGTCTGATCTGGGTCTTCTCTGTTTCTTTTGACCCAATATAGATCGGATTCTACAGTTTTTGTCAGAGCAAAAACTTCTCTTCAGAGAAATAATGTGTTTTACACATTAAAAATAAGAGTAGACTAGATCAGACGGCTGCTATAGAAGCTGTCTGGTCAGGGTCTGCTCTTTTTACATTTGACAAGATATAGATTTGATTTTACAGTTTTTTTTCAAAGCTAAAACTTCTATTTATGGCATTAACAATTTTTTTAAGCATTAGCAAACAAGAGTAGTCCCAGATAAATTTTTGTCAAAGCAAACAGGTTAAGGGTTAATAGGTGTTTAGAAATAAGTCTAGCTCTAGGTGTGAATATCTGATGATAATTCAATTAAACGGGTCATTAGTATTTTTAACAATTGAAATTGAGAAGAGTTACGTCTACTGTTATAATTAAGTTATATTTACTCAGTTATTTCATTAATATCATACAAGATTCAGACATTTTAGGACTTTTTAATGTGTTGTCATCAAATTTTATAAAAACAAGTTATATTTAAGATGCTTTTTGGGGCAGCAGACTTAATCCACAGTAGTAAGTTTAACACCTATCATTGTAAGGGGGGGGGGGGGGGGGGGGGGGATTATCATGTTTTCTTAAGAATTACCATGACTTATATCAGTTGGGCCATTGCATAATCCAAAGACCTATGACCTTTGCATAATCATGTTTTCACAGTTTTCTTAAACATTACCATGACTTACATCAGTTGGGTTTGGACCCAGATCAAAAGTCTAGATGGTGATCATTTTCCTTGATTGGCTGAATTGTTACTTTCCTATATCTCTCACATCTAATTTGAGAGACATTGGAAGACACCATGTAACATCACTCACACTACACACTGGGGTTAATGGGTCAAAATGCCTTTAATGTTTCGTCTGCAACAAAAAGTTATTGTCATCTGCTTCAACTCTTAAAATAAACTTACTTTCATTTTTTTGCAAAAATATGGTTAAGATGACAAACAGTTTGGATCCTGATGAGATGCCGCAGTATGCGGCCTCTCATCTGGATCCAAACTGTTTGCATAGGTAATCACGGTTTCACCACTAGCATGCAAAGAGTTAAGAGTCATGCATTGACCTGGAGAGATTTTACTGCCCAGCAGCTGTAATCTTTGAACTGCTGCTGGTCTGCAGTTTAGGATCTGGAGTTGATATTTAACCCTTAATTTCTCTCATATAAACTTGTTTTCATGCATCTGCAAACAGAGTAGACCCAGATAAGGTGGCTCCTATAGGATCAAGGTCTGTTATTTGCTAATGGAATTTGATAGATGTTTCTATGCCTTCTAAAACAGCTACACTGATTCACCTTCAATATTTTACTATAAATAGTTATAAATAGAATGATCCAATGCAGTTATCTCCCTTTGTCCCTTATGGCTATGCTGATGGGACAAGGGAAATAACTGTGAGGAAATTACCTTTTAAGTGTTACAGATTCTGATGTTAAGTAGCATAAAACCCCAGGGTGAGACCATTTATGGCCCAGGGGTCATTATTTGAACACACCTGGTAGTGGTATATTAGGTGATGCTTCATACCAAATATCTTAGCTCTAGATTATGTGGTTTCAGACAAAAAGATTTTTAAAGGTTTCCCTATATAAGTCTATGTAAAAACTACAAGCCCCAGGGCAGGGCCATTTTTGGCCCGGGGGTCATCATTTTAACAAACTTGGTAAAGGACTATTAGATGATGCTATATACCAAATATCAAAGCTCTAGAAATTGTGGTTTCAGAGTAGAAGATTTTTAAAGATTTAAAAAAAAAACCTGTAAAAGTAGTGGGGCGGGGCCATTTTTTGCCCGGGGGTCATGATTTTTACAAAACTGATAGAGGACATCCTAAGGTACATTTCTGTGAAATTTGGTTGAAATCCTCCCAGTGGTTTAGGAGAAGAAGTCATTTGAAATAAAAGTGAACGGACAGACGGACGGACAGACGGACGACGGACGACAGGCGGTCACAATAGCTCACCTTGAGCCTTTGGCTCAGGTGAGCTAAAAATAGGTTGCTTTTTCAACGTTTACAAAAGAGTAGAAAATAAAGAGACTAAGAGCAAACCAGCTGATGCATCCTCGACCAAATCGCCCCAAGGCCTAAATACGTGTGCAGTTCTCACAGACTGGCATCATACCATTTATGTACATACTCTATATTTCAGCAATATTTTATTCATACCCCATATGCATATGTTATGTTACCGTAATTTGTTTCTTACTGTTTTTTAATGCAATCGATTATTTCGTTTTCCTTACAAACGTGTACTAACGAGAATGACAGACGGAGAGCATACTTTGATGAAGCACCTCTCCGCCAAATCACCCCAGCACCCAGCTGGTCAAAATGTTGTCGCTGTTTTCACAGACCTTGAGACTGAGACTAGCACAGTACCATTTTTGAACACGCATACAACACTGTCCATTGCTTCATTTAGACGGATTTTACCATTTAGATGGACTTCTATGTGTTTGCATATTATATACTTTACAGTCACTATTAATAAAAGTGCATGACTGTCGAATGCTATTTAAGGCATTTATTATAATCTGGAAATTGTGTTATAAGGGTGTACCGTTCTGAAAGAGAAATTCTTGGTGATTAAAGGTTGTTTTATTTTTAAGCAAGAGTTTTAGTGGCCTACAGAATCGTATTTAAATCCATACATTTTAACAATATTAGTATATAATATCAATTACATTTAGATAAGGAACAAAATTAGCTGAAACGACCAAGTTCCCCGCGCAGCTGTGACAAAAACCAGAAATTATACTTTTTAAAATGAATTAACATATCTATATTTACTATCTTTACAGTTATGCCCAGCTGCTCCAGATTTTAAATTTAAATGAATCTCTTTTTAAGGCATTGATTACAATCACTTATTTCATCACAAACCAAACACATCGGGTTTAGCTGTTACTCTTTACCAAGTAGTATTTTGAGAAATCATAACAGCTAAATAAACCGTTGCTTAAATGGCACTTCAATTAGTGCTCTTAATATTTTTTGTAGTAAACATTTATTTGGTTTTACATGGTGTCAGTAGTATTTTAGTTTACTTACAAGCCGGCTGGAAGACAGCCTTACTTAACAGATCTGACTAAGACCTGGATAAAACCCAGTGCTATGAGAAGCAATGTAATTGTCATTTAGGGACTGCAACTACGTGACCACTGAGGCCCTTTTGATTTGAATGTTATATTTGTGTTATCTACAATATATTTAAATTCAAGTACAACTTTGTATAAGCAGCCCTTGAGCGGGTCTTTTTCTGTGCTATTATAACATTATCTACTATGTGTAAAGAAGTCTATAAGATAAAGTGTTTACCCTTACATAAACTATGCTTTTCCGATATTTTGTCCTGTAAACCAAAATTTTTTTAACATAAAACTTTAAGGTCACACTATAATTAATAACGATATTGGAAAAGCATTGTAGTGATTGTACCTTGCAATTCAACAGAATGTACTAAGCGGGCTCCTTCTAGTAATATATATAATTACAGAGCAGACTCTGATTTGCAAAAAGGTTAAAAAGAGTGTCTACTAATAAAGGTTTAAAGTTATCAAAATGGTGCCAGAATGAATTATTCAGCTTTACACAAACAAACAGACAGGGTAAATTGAATGTCGGAATACTTGGGGTAAGATAGGTGTTTTAAAATGGCACTTACGTTTTGGGTTGAAACTTGATGGATTGCAGAAAACTGCTACACATCCTTCAAATGTGTCCGGGAAGGTCTCTGGATGTGCTGCCATGTAGTCCTGAAGGTTACCATGGAAGCCATCCCTATTGAACAAGAAGTCCAGATGGCAATGAGTGTCAATGTACTTCACACCAAAACTGTGAAACTCCTTGAACGTTTGTCTCCAGTTCCGCAACCCAGGTGAACGTATGTCACTGTCACTCTCTGATGTTGACTGTGTATAATGTTGAGCTCTGAAAGACACTGGCCACGATCTCCGCATGTACCTTTTTTCTTGTATTCGAGTGCTTTGAGGATCACTGTCTACCTGAGCAGCTGCACTGTAACTCTTTTCTTGAGGGTCACTGGGTAACAAGGCAGAGTTGTTTTTTGGCAGATACATACCCCAAAACGGACTAACTGGGAAAGGTGGTAAGGGCGGTAAGGGGGCGGCTCCTGGACTAGGTGTCAATAAAGGTGACGGCTGAGTAGGTCGCACACTCTCAGTACTTTCTCTGACTGTATTGGGCGATTCTGTTTTACATTTTCCAGTTAACATTTCTGCTAAAGTTTTCTTTTTACAAAACTCAGAAAAGCTTGGTGAATGTAATTTAGCCTTGGGTTCATCAGGAGCTGTGAACGATTTCAAAACTTTCTGTCTGGGAGGTCTGATTCTAAATGTACTACAATTTATTGTCTGTCCCAACACAGTTTTTGTTTGTAATTCAGTTTTTTCTTTCTCAACAGACTCCTCTGAAAATTCCCTTTCAGAATAATCACTAGAGTCCGATCTCATTTTTTTTGCAACATGTTTTCCTAATGTTGCTTTTCTTGCCATTACATTTCTATGGTCATGACAGCTGTCCATCTCAGAATCACTTGATGTATCATCACTTGAACAATACTCCACCAGATTGATACTAGTGTTTGCTTTTTCACATTTGTCTTTCATCAACTCTGCCTTAGACTTATGAGTTACATTCAAAGACCTGCCAGACTGTTCCTGGTTACGAGTTCCCATTTCCCTAGGAAAAGCCATATCTGGTTCATTATGCTTTCTTTTGGTATCTGTCCTATCTGGATACAGACCTACTCCCCAGGCTGGTGGTGTTCCAAATTCTGATCTATTTGCCCTATTGGAATAAGGTTCATATGGATTTGGGTAATACATTTCTGATGGATAAAATGGGGGTTCTGGTAACGGACCACAAGATCTCGGACCTCCATCATACAAATACCCAGGGAAAAAGTTCCCAGGCCCAGCCGATGGTCTAAACCTAGGTAATGGTGGACTGTTAAGAAAGTGAGACCTAGGCCTGTACTCTGATGGTATGAAGGGCCTTCTTATGTCAAATGTTTGTTGTTGGCTGTTGGACTTGTCTGATGATTTTTGTCTGGATTCTGATATTACTGGCAGTATGCTTTTAGTATTGTCCCTAACCTTGGTTTCATGCTCATTTTCATTCTTCTCAAGAGGTTGCATATTATTCCCATCATTCCAGTCTAATCCCAAACCAGAGGATTTGGTCTTAACATGTTTAACTCTGTCATCCTCACTGACGCAACTCTCACTATCAGCTTCACCAGCCTGACTGTCACTTATGAAAATTACGTCTTTACTGTTGTCATTGCCTTTTATATCTTCATTTATTTTCTCTTTGTATGTTAAGAAAACTTTTCTCAATGACTCACCAGTTGCAGTATCATGGCTTTCTGGTTCAGCTGTATTTCTGCCGCCAATTTTAGCTTGTTTGCTTATTTCAGTTTCTCTCCTAGTACATGCTTCCTCATTCTCTTGCTTAGTCTCTAGTTGATCAGTGTCTATCTTGTTGGCTTTCAATGTTTTACCTATTGCCATTATTGCTTCACTGAATGTATGCAGGGCTGTGTTCAAGTCTTTATCAGTTAAGCCAGCTTTGTGGAGACTAGCACTGGCAGCCGCCAGATGAGATGCTGACTTTGTGAAATCTGATGGCAATTCAAGGTATTCTGAATCATTGGCAGGTGAATATTCTTCTGAATCTTCCTCTTCCAAGTCTCTACTGTGAACAACATTGATATTGCGGACGACTGATTTATCTGGGTATGAAATGGGTTCATCATTATTAGGTGTGCTTAATGAGGACTTTGGCATATTGTTATTGATGTCCTTATCATCAGTTACCTGTACAACATTTTTCTTTGAGACATTGTTGTCTGTTAGTTCCGCTGGCCCCTGTATGCTGTACATGCAATTCATGTTGTCCATGACCTCAGCTTGTTGCATTCTTTGGGAGATACTCTGATATTTTTGAAAACTACTTGCACTGTTAGGTTGATGAAGGCTATTTGGAATGGAAGAATCTGAAAAACAAGATTACAATATACCAGAGCAATAGATAACAGTAGTTTTATCAATACTAAAAGCATCATTTCTCCGAACTCCATGTTGTGACCAATCTTTAGAAACAATTCAAAACATGTTCACCATGTAAAGTTTTGTGGAGAAATGGTAGAACTATTTTTGAAAATGTTTAAATTTACTCATTTATCTGGGCCTAGTCTGACATACATTCAGATCAATGTTTCAGCAGTCATTTTAATCCTTTTAATGCAGGAATCAGTGTAGACCAAGATCAGTGGGCTCCTACAGAATCATTGTGATCAGGGTCTGCACTGCTTGTCATTCTAAATCCACTAGCAAATTATATCCTTTCATAATAACAAAAGGATACAGATTTACTATTCTACTTTGAGTGTTTGAGGGTTTAGTAACTTTAATCCATATACAGTGAAACCTGTGAAAACCGGACCCCCTCGGGGACAGATCGATCGGCCGGTTTTTGAGGTGACCGTTTTTTTCAGATTCAAAATTTTGACGAGAAAACGAGTAAAGTGTGTGTACTGCTCCGTTTTAATTACCCATCCTTATGAGTTTCCTAATGTGCAACTAGATGAAACAAATATTTGACTGATCTGAATTACGACGAAAGTAAGAGGAGATTTTTTTACAAAAGAAACAAGAGGGCCAGAATGGCCCTGAAGCGCTCACCAGACAATCAGAGGAGAAGATTTTCAAAGTTTTCACCATATGTTTTTATAGAAAAATAGCCGGCCCTGGGGCGGGCCAATTTTGACCCCAGGGACATAATTTATATAACTTTTGTAGAGGACTTGAACATGATGCTATGAGCCAAATATGAAAGCTGAGAACCTTTCTGTTTCAGAGGAGAAGATTTTCAAAGTTTTCTCTATATGTTTCTACTGAAAACTACCAACCCCTGGGGTGGGGCTAATTTTGACCCCAGGGCCATAATTAATATAACTTTTGTAGAGGACCTGAACATGATGCTCTGTGCCAAATATGAAAGCTGAGCGCCTTCCAGTTTCAGAGGAGAAGATTTTCAAAGATTTCACTATTTGTTTCTATTGAAAACTGCCCAACCCTGGGGCGGGCCAATTTTAACCCCAGGGCCATAATTTATATAACTTTTGTAGAGGACCTAAACACGATGCTATGTGCCAAATATGGAAGCTGAGAACCTTCCAGTTTCAGAGGAGAAGATTTTCAAAGTTTTCACTATATGTTTCTATTGCACACTTCCCACCCCTGGGGCAGGCCAATTTTGACCCCAGGGGCATAATTTATATAACTTTTGTAGAGGACCTGAACATGATGTTCTGTGCCAAATATGCAAGCTGAGAGCCTTCCAGTTTCAGAGGAGAAGATTTTCAAAGATTTCACTATTTGTTTCTATTGAAAACTTCCCACCCCTGGGGCGGGCCCAATATTGACCCCAGGGGCATAATTTATATAACTTTTGTAGAGGACCTGAACATGATGATCTGTGCCAAATATGAAAGCTGAGAGCCTTTCAATTTCAGAGGAGAAGATTTTCAAAGATTTCACTATTTGTTTCTATTGAAAACTTCCCACCCCTGGGGCGGGGCCAATTTTAACCCCAGGATCATAATTTATATAACTTTTGTAGAGGACCTGAACATGATGCTATGTGCCAAATATGAAAGCTGAGAACCTTCTGGTTTCAGAGGAGAAGATTTTCAAAGTTTTACTATATGTTTCTATTGAAAACTTCCAACCCCTGGGGCGGGGCCAATTTTGACCCCAGGGGCATTATTTATATAACTTTTGTAGAGGACCTATAGGTGATGCTATGTACCAAAGATGAAAGCTGAGAACCCTGTAGATTCAGAGGAGAAGATTTTTAAAGGTTCAAATTGTTGACGACCGACGACGGACGACGCACGCCAACGGACGACAGACATCTGGCGATCACAAAAGCTCACCCTGAGCACTTTGTGCTCTGGTGAGCTAAAAAGAACAAGATGTGTTTGTGAAACACTATGCCCCCTAGATATGATATTTGACCCTGAAGGATGACCTTGATCTTGATATGTCACCCCTCAAAATGTGCAGCTTCATGGGCTACACATGCATACAAAATATCAAGTCTGTATCTCTACTGGTTCAAAAGATATGGCCAATGTTAAAATTGGTTCCCATTAACCATGAAGGATGACCTTGACCTTGACATGTCAATCCTTAAACTGTGACCCCAGGGGTGAAGACATTTTGACCCCTGGGGCATAATTTGAACACACTTAGTAAAATTTGTGACCCCAGGTGTGAGGACAATTTGGACCCCTGGGGCATAATTTGAACAATCTACCAGATGATGCTTCATACTAAATAACACAGCTCCAAGCCTTTCAGGTTTGAGACAAGAACATTTTTTAGGTGTTTACTATATAATCCTATGTATAACATATGATGCCCAGGGTGTGGTCGTGTTTGACCCAGGGGCATAATTTGAACAATCTTATTAAAGGTTCACCAGATGATGTTTCATACCAAATATCACAGCCCTAAGCTTTTCGGTTTCAGACAAGAAGATCTTTAAAGTTCCACTATATAATCCTATGTCAAACTTGTGATCCCCAGGGTTGGGCCAATTTCAGGATTGCCACAAACCACAGAAAACAAACTTCCCTGAAAATTCCCAGACATAATTTCAAATTTCCCTGACACATTACATTGCAATATTTGGTCTTTCTGTCATAATTTCTGTTTTTTTTAAAAATATATGGCATTCATTCTCATGTTTTCAAAATTCCCTGACATTTGCCTATATTTTCAAATTTCCCGGACAGTTCTCAAATTTCCCTGACAATTCCCTGACCTTGAAAAAAAATTCAATTTCCCTGACGCGTGGCAACCCTGAATTTTGACCCCAGGGGCAAAATTTGAACAATCTATGTAGAGGTCCACTAGATGATTCTACATACCAAATTTGGTAGCCCTACGCCTTACAGTTTTTGACAAAAAGATTTTTAAAGTTTTTACTTCTTTTTGGACATTGGTTGCCATAGCAACAAGAGTTCTGCATGGAATCAAATTCTATGAACAACTTCGTAAGAGGTTGACCCAAGGAACATTTCTGCCAAGTTTGGTAAAAATCCAGCAAGTAGTTTAGAAGGAAATGTCATTTTAAGACAAGATGTGTTTGTGAAACACTATGCCCCCTCAATATGATATTTGACCCTAAAGGATGACCTTGATCTTGACATGTCATCCCTCAAACTGTGAAGCTTCATGGGGTGCACATGCATACCACATATCAAGTCTGTATCTCTACTGGTTCAAAAGTTATGGCCAATGTTAAAGTTGGTGACCTTTGACCATGAAGGATGACCTTGACATGTTACCCCTCAAACTGTGCAGCCAAATAAAAAACACATGTATACCAACTATCAAGTCTGTATTTCCACTGGTTCAAAAGTTATGGCCTATGTTAAAGTTGGTGACCTTTGACTCTGAAAGATGACTTTGACCTTGAAATGTTACCTCCAAACTGTGCAGCTTCATGAGATACACATTAATACCAAATGTCAAGTCTGCATCTACAGGTTCAAAAGTTATGGCCAATGTTAAAGTCGGTGACCTAACTGACCTTTGACCCTAAAAGATGACCTTTACCTTGACATGCCCCTCAACATGTGCAGCTTCATGAGATACACATGCATATACCAAATATCAAGACTCTATCTCTATTGGTTCAAAAGTTATGACCAATTTGAAGTTGGTGACCTTTGACCCTGAAGGATGACCTTGACATTTCACCCCTCAAACTGTGCAGCTTCATGAGATATACAAGCATGCCACATATCAAGTCTCTATCTGTACTGGTTCAAAAGTTATGGCCAATGTTAAAGTCAGTGACTTGACCCATATGTTTGACCTCTGACCTTTAAGTATGACCTTGACCTTGACATTTCACCCCTCAAATGTGCGGCTTTATGAGATACATATGCATGCCAAATATCAGGTCTCTATCTGTACTTGCTCAAAAGTTATGACCAATGTTAAAGTTGGTGATTTGACCCATGTGTTTGACCTCTAACCTTGAAGGATGACCTTGACCTTGAAATGTCACCCCTCAAAAGGTGCGGCTTTATGAGATACATATGCATGCCAAATATCAAGTCACTAGCTGTGCTGGCTCAAAAGTTATGACCAATGTTAAAGTTACAGACAAAGAAACAGACAATTTGACCTTTGACCCTGAAGGATGACCTGGACCTTGACATTTTACCCCTCAAAATGTGCAGCTGAATGAGATACACACGCATGCCAAATATCAATTCTGTATCTCTACTGATCCAAAAGTTATGGCCAATGTTAAAGTCGGTGATTTTACTCATATATTTGACCTCTGACCTTGAAGGATGACCTTGACCTTGACATGTCACCCCTCAAAATGTGCGGCTTTATGAGATACATATGCATGCCAAATATCAAGTCTCTATCTGTACTGGCTCAAAAGTTATGACCAATGTTAAAGTTGCGTTAAAGTTACAGACAAAAAACAGACAATTTGACCTTTGACCCTGAAGGATGACCTTGACCTGCACATGTCACCCCTCAAAATGTGCGGCTTTATGAGATACATATGCATACCAAATATCAAGTCTCTATCTGTACTGGCTCAAAAGTTATGACCAATGTTAAAGTTGCTGACAAACAGACAAACAGACAAACAAACAAACAAACAGACAGGGCAAAAACAATATGCCCCCTCGATCTGATCTGGGGGGCATAAAAAAGTTGACGACGGACGACTGATGACGCACAACGGACGACAGACACAGGGCGATCACAATAGCTCACCTTGGCACTTTGTGCCAGGTGAGCTAAAAAGTTCAAGATTAAGATCTACTTTCTCCATAGGCTAAGAGTAGTGTACATACCCGAAGGCCCACTGCTGGAAGTGACAGGATAGACTAGGGACTGAAAGCCTGGTGGAGGACACAGATCCTCAGGTATTGCCTTATGACTAACAGGCTTTAAAGAACATCTGGACCCTACCTCCTCTGAAATAAGACAGCAAATATATGGTAATAAAAGAAAATGTGTCCATGGGACACCGATGCCCCCGCCGGCAAACAGGAAGTTGATGAATGACAGACCTGAAAAGAGGAGACACAGTACAACTCACTATGATTATGCTTCAGACCAAATATCAAATCATTGCAGCTTACACAAGCAAGAAATCTTTGACGAAACTTTTTGTCATTAAACAATCACCAAAATTCAATCAAACTGTCGGTAAACAGGAAGGTGATGGACAACAGACCTGAAAAGGGGAGACACATTACAACTCACTATGATAATGCTTCAGACCAAATATCAAATCATTCCACCTTACACAAGCCAAGAAATCATTGACAAAGATTTCAGACGTAGTAATGTATGTACATACCGACGGACAAGGGCAAAACTTAATGCCCCTGTCACCTAAAGGCGGGGGCATAAAAATGTAGTATAACATTATCCCTTTCCCTATTCTATGTTGATACCAACTTTCAATACCTATCTATGGATGGTGGAACATTGTAGTCATTTTAGAAAGTAAGAAACAGAACTATCAAAATTCACAAGGAAACAGAGCAGACCCTGATCAGGCAGCTCCTATGGGAGCCTTCTGATCTGGATCTACTGTTTGCAAATGCATGAAAAAGTATTTCTATAAGGGAAAGCAGATTAATAATCTGGTGGAAGTTCAAGAGGGTTTTGACTAGTTTTACAGCTGAAAGCTCTGGGTGCTTTTTAACCCTCTCCTTCATATAAACATGTTTTCACACATTTTCAAACACAGTAGATCCAGACCTGATGGCTCCTATAGGAACCGTCTCATCAGGGTCTGCTCTGTTTGCTAATGGAATTTAAAAGATGTATTTCTTTACTTTCTAAAATGACTACAATGGTCCACCTTCCAAATTCATTAAAACTATTTTGTCAATGAATATTCAGTAGGTATTGAAATTTGTAATAAACAGAACTGGGAAAGGGTTAAGTCCTCATTATCAACAGTCATTACTTCCAATTGTGACATTCTAACAATGTAGATCAATTCTAACATACGATGATCCAAACTCAAAGTTGAGATTCTCTTCAGTGTTGCCACAAACCAGAGGAAACAAAATTCCCTGAGTGAGTGAGTGAGTTGGGTTTAACGTCCGACCAACAGTATTTCAGTTATTTGCAGACGGCACCCGCATGAGACAAGTTATAGTGCTGCCTCACTGAAATACCCCTGCCGCGGGCACATGGCAAGGGCATCCCACCCAGTCACATTATCCTGACACCGGGCCGACCAGTCCTAGAACTACACCTTTTAATGTCGAGCGCAGACAAGGGAGCTACTAGTACCAACTTTTAACAACTTTTGGTCTGTCGCGGCCGGGGATCGAACCCACGACCTTCTGTACCGCAGGCGTACGCTCTACCACTGAGCCATGCGGTCGGCAAAAAAATTCCCTAACTTAATTTCAAATTTTCCTGACATGAAAAATTGCGAGATTTGGTCTTTCTGTCACCATTTTTGCATTTTTTTTGAGGAAGTACAAAATTTATAGCACTGAATCCCCTATTTTTAGACTCAACCTCTATGAATTAATCTACCGAAAAGGAGGATTTACTAGAGAAAAGGAACATTATAGAAATGTGTAGTTCAGAAACCATACTTAATCTACTAGCAACTTAGCATCCTATCTGTATCCATTCTGCTCTGTTATAGTATTTTTTAACCCTTTACCTGGGCTTTACTTATTAGTGCATATTATGCAAACAGAGTAGAACCAGATCAATGCTCCTGTCTTGTTTGTATAATTCGTTCCCTATTAAATATTCATTTAACCTTTAGCCTGCTATAGACGGACGGGTGAATACAGTTTGGATCCAGATGAGATGCCGAGTAACTCGGTGACTCATCAGGATCCAAACTGTTTGACAGCCTTATTGTACTTTGATAGACAAATTGAGTAGAGCTTGAAATTCGAAAATGTAGTAGGTGAAAAATTCTGTAAAAATCATTTGCTCAGCAGGCTAAAGAAATAATGACATCACAAATGTTTTATAGCTAATTTTTTAAAACTTACACGTTTGTTATTGGAAGAAACTGTTGGGTCTATTATAATTTCATAAGCAAATAGAGCAGACCCTGTTCAGATGGCTCAAACAGAAGCCATCTGATTTGTGTCTACTGTTTACAAAGGTGTGAATAAATGTTTGTAACTTTGTATGAAGAAAATTGATAACTGAAAATCTGTTTTAACGGTTTGCAAATTGAAAAGACTTCAAAACACCAGATGGAACAAGGTAGATCTTGATTCTGCACTGGTCAGATCTACAGATAAAGGTGTGTACTCAAATACTAAAAGTCATTTCTCCATCAAAACCTATACTGTGACCAATCCTTAGACTCATCTCTTCGAGATAATTCTAAAGAATGGTCAAAGTATAGGGTTGAAAAATGTTTTAATTGACACAACTTATCTGGAGCTCTGATGGAGAAATATTTGTCTTCTTATACCAGTAACAAAAATACATGATTAATATTCATGACGTAATGACCATGTAAAAATGTTAAAAAAAAAAGAAAAGTTGAAAAATACGCTAATTTTGTAAATGATTTAGATGGTACAGTAAAACCCAGCTAATGCGACCACCAAAAAGGGGCATAATTCTGGGTGGCATAGGCAGGTGGTAGCTTAATGCAGGACGAAAGTTATGCAGAAAGCTCCTATCTTTCTGCATAACTTTCTTCCTGCATTAAGCAACCACCTGCTTTAATCGACACCAGTGGCTGTTTATTAAGTGGTCACATTAGCGGGGTTTCACTGTACTTTTGGTAATGAAGATATGCTTAACCCTTTACCTTCTACATATTGCGACTGTAGGAGCCGTGTAATCTGAGTATACTCTGTTTGATAAAAGCATCACTATCAAGTAATGTAGGATTAATCTTTGGCTTGACTTATATAGCTATACTGATGCCTAAAATAGTATAGACTCAGATATTCTTTAAGTAAACAGAGCACAACCTGACCCTACAAAAGCCGTCTGATCTGGGTGTACTCCGTTTGCAAAAGTGTCAAAAGACGTCTCTATGGAGTAAAGGGTTAAACAAAAAAAAAGAATCTGATCAAGATAAACAATTTTATTGGAATTACCTATAGAATCATATGACTGGTACCCTAAATCAAGGCTTCTCTCTCCTTGACCACCTTGGTAAATCTTCTCAAGTCTAGGTGGGGTCCCTTCTGGACATTTGCAGACCCGCCAGACCAGGTATTGCACTTGGGCATCCTTACAGAGACACTGGCTATTTTTGCTCTGAGTTCCTGGACCTTTGTTCCTATCACAGGTAACAGATGATCCGGTCTGTTCTCTATCAGGCTCAGTCTTTGCTGCTACCTGTTCAACACTTGCCTTCACATTTGCAGATTGATCACTTTTCACCATATCTACTTCCTTGTTTGAGATTTTGCTATGTGTTTGGTCGATCTCTGCAGAATTCATCTTGGATTTTCGTGACTGCACATTGTTTAGTTTGTCAGTTGTTTTTCTGGAAGAGTTCTTTCGCTTTGCTACCATTGCGTCACACTGGATGTTTTCGTGCTGAGGCAGTTCAGGGCTATTTGTATCATGAAAGTACATCCACTGGGAGGCTCCATCCTGCCTGTAGTCTGACATTCCTGCGTACATAGACTGTGACCTGGAAATTTCTGCTGAAAAAAGATTCCTTTCATCTGTGGTTTTCCAAGAATAGCTTGGCGGGGCATCATAAGCTCCTGGAAATTCCTGTTTTTCATATCTTCCCACATTACCATACCAATAATTGTACCAGTCATAATGCTTCCACATGTTCATGTAATACCATTCTCTATAGCCATCATCCATGCAATATGGAAGCCAAGGATTCATGTACTGATTGTCAATTTCATGATCTTTCATGTACCGATTGCCATTTTCATGATAACTATCTGATAAATCTCTACAAGAAATATCTGAAGAAGCAGTAACTCTCTTACTGCCTAAACAAGATCTCTTTTTCCTGCAAGTATACTCATCCTGACTCATCACTGCAATGTCAGAAATGTCAGTACTATACATATCTGTTAAGTCATTGAGCATACTCTGCCCATGCCTAGATGATGCTCCTTGAGAGTCACTGTCAACAGCTTCAGCCATATCAGAATGGATGGAACTACACCTTGCGCTCCTACTATGCACAAGGTCTACTGCACTAGGAGTACTATCCTCTCTTTTATCAGTGTTCGGAAACAAAGACCTGTTCGGTATATCAACAGCACAATGTTGATTAATGTCTAGCTCTTCAAAAGACTTACGTACACCTTCTGCTGATGCATTTGCAGACTCACTGCCTCTTATGGAGCTAGCTGTTGATATATGAACCTCTCCAATCTCCTCACCAACATTAACTTTAGAAATTAATACTTCTTGATCATTCTCATCATCAGATGGAGGAGGTGGAGGTAAATATGGCTCATTTATACAAGTTATCAAACATTCCATTTGAGCTTCAGCTTGATTGTCTAAATCATGTTTCTTGTTTGTTTCTTCTATTGTTTCTCTTCTTAAAAATATAGTGTCTACTGCATTTTCATTCACTACCATAATGTCAGCTCCTCTTTCTTTCACAACACTGTTCATGTTATCACACAATTGCTCTTCATAATTGTCTATTTCTGAATCCCAATCTTCAGATGAAGGCCTAATCCAATCATGATTTCTACCATCACATCCTTTTGTATGTACTGATGTATCGACAGGTCTCTCAAAACTATTTCTAAAGTTCTCCCTGAAAGTATAATATGACTTTTGCCCTTTTCCTCTGTAATATGAATCTCTGTATTTTGGTGTTGAATGAATTCTGAACATAGGGTTCCTTTCCTGACTTTGAAACCTTGGGGGACAAGGCTGATATTCCCACCCTACAAAACCTGTCTTTTTCAGTGGATGATTGTTACAATGTTTCTTTCCACCAGTACACGGATGTCTCCCTTCAATTTCAGCGCTTCTTGAATTGCGCACATAATTGCCCTTTTCTGTCAGAGGTCGTACCTTTTTATCCACTGATTCATATTTATCATCCTTACATTTTATATGTACATGTACATTGGTAAAATTGGAGTCATTGGAACTGCCTTCTACACATTCATCCTTTGATCTACCATTTGCCCGGTTTGATTCTCTAGCAAATTCTGCAGTAAAATTTGTTTTATTAAATGCCTTTATGGGTCTGTTGTCTTCAGTCTGAAAACTTGTATCATTGAGAACTTTGATAGTATCGGTTGCTTCAGGTGTTCTATCTTCAGACTCTGTACCATCCTTTAGTTCTTGAATATCAACATTTTTGCGTTCTTTTAATTCTAATTGTGTAAAATACTGACTGGAATTTTCTTCAATTACACTCTGTTTCCTATCATTGTTAACTGTTTCAGAGGAACATGACTTGGACTCCCGACTTTCTCTATTCTTACTGATCTTTTTAGGTGTACTCTGTAAAGGACCAATGCCTTCAGGTTCATCCCTACCAGATTCAGATAAATGCTTGATGAACTCCATTACATTGATCTCTCCTTCACCAGATTTATTTCCTCCTTTGACTGCTGCATGATCTGCATCAGTGGTGTTTTCAGATTCCCTCTCTTCCCTTTGATCAATATGCACTTCAGTTTCAGTATTTTCTGTGGCAACTTCAATATCAATTAGATCATTACTCCAGTCGTCTTCCAAGCTGAGTTCAGGTTCTTTCTCCTGCACAGAGTGTATTGTAATACGCTGTGTTTCCACTATGTCTTTTCCAATGAATCCCTCTGACACCAGACTTTGAGAATTAGTGCCAGCATCTCCATGACCAAGCTTTTCAGAGTCCAAACACTCAGACTTGCATCTTCTGTTCTTGGCATAGCTGTGCCTACCATGACCTCTTCTTGGAGGGTGCCTGTACTCCTGATGACTCATACTTCTAACACTGTCAGATATATTAACATCTCTTTCCGTTGTTGCATCTTTTCCTTTGATTAGCACATTATTGTTCAAATGAGGCCTACAGCTTTTCAAGGCATTCAGGGATTTTTGAAAGATAAGAACACCTGATGTACGCCTAGACTTTCCCGACATGACTTGATTATTTCAATCTGAAACAAAATAGACAACAAATTCTTAAATATCACTTTATGATGGTTTTACCTCACTTTTTAAAAATGGGGGTCCTCTGGACTCTACATAAACCAGAAATGGTGTCAAAGCCATATGATGCTCGCCTGTTTAAAGGTTAAGTCTAAAACATGTCATACTGAACAAAAGCAGAAAGATACATGTATACCAAGTATGGAAGCCCTGTGTTTATTGGCTGCAATGTAATATGAATTTAAAGATCAGCGCTCCAGATAACATGTGTAAATTAAAATATTTTCATGTATAATTTCTCCACCAAACCCCATGTTGTGACCACTTTTCGAGACGATCTGAACAGTTGTCAAAACATAGGGTAAAGTCGAAAATTGACCATTTTAGTATTTGAGTATGCACCTTAATCTTTAGTTCTGAAAGATTTTTACAAAAGTAGGTCAAAGGTGAAGGTCTGAAGGGCAAAATGTTGGCATGATCATAACAAATATGGAAGCCCTATGCCCAATGCTTCCAATCTTGGACATTTAAATAATTTTGCAAAAGTATGTCAAGTCAAGGTCACATGGTAAAAATCATTGGTATGGTAATGGAAAAGTCAAGATAGGAAAGAAACATACCAAGTATGGAAGCCCTTGGCCTATTGGTCCCAATGTTATATATATTTAAAGACTGTTTCAAAAGTAGGTCAAAGGTCAAGGTCAGAAGGGCAAATGTTAGCATGGTCATACCAAGTATGTCCTAGGTCTACTGGTTCCAATGTTATAGGCATTTAAACAAAAGTATTGGTTCCAATATGTATTTAAAGACTGTTTCAAAAGTAGGTCAAGTGCCAAGGTCACATGGTAAAAAACATTGGTATATTGGAAAAGGCTTAAGACAGGAAAGATACATAACAAGTATGGAAGCATAATTATGCATTTAAAGACTTTTGCAAAAATAAGTCAAAAGTCAAGGTCAAGATGGCAAATATGTTAGCATTGTCATACCAAGTATGAAAGCCCTAGGCCTACTGGTTGCATTGAATTTGTTATAGGCATTTAAAGATTTTTGCAAAAGTAGGTTAAAGGTTGGTCAAGGTCATATGGTAAAAACAAGAGCCGTGTGAGCGCCAACGCTAGCCGTGTGAGGCGCCAAGGTTCATCTGATTTGGTGCTTGTACAGCCAAGTTAAAAACAAGAAATGTCGACACGACATCAAACCGGGTTTTCCTTCACTATTAATTGGTGATTTCTAAGTTCAAAGGGCCATAACTCCCAGAACAAGAAATGTGTCACGGTATGTGACAAATGCCCCAAAGCAAAGCACTAACAATATGCGTTTTGTAAGCAGGCCTGCAATATGCAACTGCAAAATGAAAATAAAGATTGCATAGTAAGACCACAATTTGAACTCAAGTTACCCTAAATGACAATCTTTTTTCAAATTTGAGGTCAAAGGTCAAGGTCATGGCCACATGACCAACAAAAAGTATGCAAAATTCTACCATCCGAAAATGAACTCATACACCATATTTAGTGATCCTAGCCGATTCGGTATAGGGATGACAAGCTTTTTTGTAAATGAAGTCAAAGGTCAAGGTCATGGTCACACTGATCTATAAATAGTATGCAACACTGCTATCCCAGGATCTACTCACAAACCATATTTGGTGATCCTAGCTGAAGTAGTGTAAAAGATATGCTCCAGACAAGCCTTTTTTTAAAATTAGGTCAAAGGTCTAGGTCATGGTCACATTAACCTATAACTAGTATGTGATCCCAAGACAAACCCACACACCACATTTGGTGAACCTAGCTGATTCAGTGTAGAAGGTAAGCCCAAGACAATTTTTTTTGTAAATCAAGCCCAAGGTCAAGGTCACATTGACCTATAAATAGTATGTGACACTGCCATCCTAAGATGTACTCACATGTGTACACACACCATATTTGGTGATCCTAGCCGATTCAGTATAGGAGGTATGCTTCGGACAAAATTTCTTTTGTAAATAAAGCCAAAGGTCAAGGTCACATTGACCTATAAATAGTATGTGACACTCTGCCATCCCAAGATGTACTCGCACACAATATTTGGTGATCATAGTTGAAGTTGTAGGAGACATTTTCCGGACAAGCTGTTTTTGTAAATGAGGTCAAAGGTCAAGGTCACCTCGACCTATAAATAGTATGTGACACTCCGCTGTCCCAAGATGTACTCACACACCATATTTGGTGATCCTAGCTGAAGTAGTGTAGGAGATATGCTGAGGACAAGCTTTCTTTGTAACTGATGTCAACAGTCAGTCACATTGACCTAAAAATAGTATGCAACATCCGGAATCCCAAGAAGAAACTCGCACACCATATTTGGTGATCCTAGCTGATTCCGTATAGGAGGTATGCTCCAGACAATTGTTTATGTAAATAAAGCCCAAGGTCAAGGTCACATTGACCTAAATATAGTATATGACACTCCGCAATCCCAAAATGTACTCACACACCAGATTTGGTGATCCTAGCTGAAGTAGTGTACGAGATATGCTTTTGACAAAATTTTTTTGAAAATGAGGTCAAACTTCAAGGTCAAGGTCACATTGACCTAAAAATAGTATGTGACACTCTGCCAACCAAAGATGAACTCACACACCATATTTGGTGATCCTAGCTGATTCCGTATAGGAGGTATGCTCAGGACAAGGTTTTCTTGTAAATGAAGCCCAAGGTCAAGGTCACATAAACCTATAAATACACTCAACCACTTTAAAAACGCAACGCAATTTTTTATCGTGATCCTGAAAGGTATTCGAACAGGTAATTAAATATCACCATACACTCAGGGACTTTAAAAACGCACCATAGGTATTTTGGATTATAAAAAACTGTTATAGCTTACCAATTTTATTCAAACTTTGTAAATATAAACATCAATATAATGTATACAATCTCTGTAAATTTCAATTGATTATTTTGTTAATTGATTGAACAGTATTAGTTTAAAGAGTGAAACTCTCAAAAGTCGTTTTTGCGGTCAAAAGCGTGTGTAACTACCATTGGCGGCAATGCACGCTGTACACCTCTGTCTCATAGATAAAATCATTCTAGCGATACGTTGCTGTGGGATCCCCCTCCACTCCTGAATGAGCGCTCGCGACAGTTCAATGACGTTGCGCGGTTGTGGACGACGTTGTTTTACGCGCCTTCCTAATTCATCCCACGCACGCTCAATAGGAGACATGTCCGGTGATAATGCAGGCCAGTTCAAAGTAGGAACTCCGTTTGCTGCAAGGAAAGCCGTTGTTATGCGAGCCTTGTGCGCGGGAGCATTATCATGTTGAAATGTAAAGCCGCCGGCTCCAAAGTTTCGTCTTAAAAAAGGAAGAGCGACGGGACGTAATACATCGTTAATGTAAGAATGCGCTGTTACATTGCCATTTAATATTACCAACTCTGTTTTGTTGAACTGTGTGATTCCTGCCCAAACTTGCACACTTCCACCACCTCCCCTGTTAGACTTTTGAATGCACTTATCAGCAAATCTCTCCCCTTTCCTGCGATACACGCGTATGCGCCCGTCTGAATTTTGCACATTAAATTTAGATTCATCACTAAACATGACTGATCCCCATTGACGTCTGTTCCAACGGTGATGTGCGTGGGCCCAGGCAAGTCGAGCAGCCTTGTGTCTATCGGTCAGAACATACCCCTTCTTCGGCCTGTGACAGTGTAGACCTACTTGTTGAATCCGACGTCTCACCGTTCGGGGATGGATAGGTCGCCTGAAAAAGAGTATGAATTGCAAATTGCTAACCTATACAGCTTTATTGACAGGCAAACGCCTTTTCGTCTGTATACAAAAATGCAAGATAGAAAAAGGTCGTCTATGAAGTGCACATGGTTTCCAAGACAGAAACGTATAACAAATGTTTCTAATGAGTGGAAACTTACCCTCGGGTTCCAATGGTACGCCTGGCGCTGACAGTTGCGGGTCTGAATGGATAACGGCGATGAAGTCGACGTAAATCTGCGTCTTGACGTCGCGTCGTAACTCTTGGCTGACCCTGTCGGGGGCGATCATTAACTGAGCCAGTAGTTTGGAAACGAGATCTTAGGCGAAAAATTGTACTGCGGCTGCAATTATACGTCTGTGCCACGGCTACAAGGCCTACGCCAGCCCTAAGGAGGCCTAACGCTTCAGAACGTTGATGCTCCGTCAAACGTGGCATTCTCTAATGAAGTTATATGTGTGTGCACTTGTGTTTTTTCAACTTGGAAGTCGCGAATGAGCACATTAAAATGGACACAATTTTCATTCACCGGTTATCACGGGCGACACGTGCAAGTCATTGGGAAATAGCTCAAGCGTAACAAACGCTCTAATGCTTTGTTGAAAGGCCGCTGAATTAACATGTACATTGGCTAATTACACTATAGATCAAAATTAATAACAGTTGGGACATTAAAAGTATTGTTACGTAACTAAATCTAAATTTTTAAAATGGCGCGTTTTTAAAGTCCCTGAGTGTATGCATAGTTTTATTTCCCGCTAATGTGTTCAGAAAGCATTCAAGCGATAAGTGTCACTGGAGCCATAGGCGATATTGAACGATTTCCACGTGCACATTTTTCCATGTGGTACTCCGCATAACTTTAACACCAAATGAACTTTAGAAAAAACATAGCACATTAAAAAAAATATCTGTTTTGTCCATGGCACGCCTTTTTGAAAATGAACGTCATCGCGCAATTGGCATGCTGATGGCTGGTATGTCAGCGTGCGCCGTATCAAGGGCATTTTATTGTAGTGTGTCGACAATAACGAGACTTTGTCAACGATGGCAAGCTACTGGTGAGGTTTGTGATTATCAACAATCAGGCAGACCAAGGGTAACGTCACGTCGTCAGGACGTCAATATCAGAACGTCACATTTCAGAAATCGATATGTAACAGCCACGGCAACTGCAAGACAGACACATGGAACACATGGCTAAGTTTCCCGAAAAATAAAATCGCTTTTTCTCAATTTGATCAATAAATGTTTACTGACAATGTGATTGTTTTGGTGCATCATGATATTTTTGATATTGCTAGATTTAATGTTCTGACACATAAGTACACCATCAACTTTAGTTGTGCTATTAGCGCAAATTAAGCTAAAAGTTGCGCTATTACTACCGTATCATTTATATCCAGAAACAAGACATAACAGGCGATGTCAGAGTGCCAAACATGTCAGTAGCGCGGTACATTTACAGGTGGTGTTTTTAAAATCACCGTAAACTTTAGCCGCGAACTTGTCATGGGTAAACCGCGATAAGCTAGTTTTATGGATAAGATACTCTCTATGTCGGCTACTTTGACTAAATTTCTGACATTTAAGATCCAGATCAACGTTTTTGGTTAATATTTAACCCATTTAGTGCCAAGCTTGACAGCTCTTACATATGTAAGAGTTGGATCCAGATCAAACAACGTGTAACGCGACATCTGATTTGCATCCAAACTGTTTGACACTCATGTCAATGTTTCTGAAATTTCTAAAATTTACAAATGAAGCTAGTCTTTTTGTATATCTTTCACAGGTGCTATATTCATCCAGAGACAGTAAGACTACGTCTACATGCTGCTGGAATCAGAGGACAAAAACCCCATAACGGACCCCCACTTACACGTCAGCATAGACAGGCAAGACTCCGGTGGTCCCGTGCACGTGAGAGATACACACAGGCAGTGGGGATCGGTTGTTTTTACCAACGAATCTAAATTCAACGTAAGTAATGTGGACGGCAGGGAAAGCATTTGGCGGCGACGTGGCGAACAATTCGCAGATTGTAAGACATGATTGTGAATTAATGGGGTGGTGGAAACGTTCGTGTCTGGGTTGGAATCACGTTTCATAAGACGGATTTAGTCATTCTCAACAGAAATGTTAATGTGCATACCTACGTCGATGATGTATTACGGCCAGTGGCTTTGCCTTTTATGAGACGTCATCTTGGAAGAGGGGCTATACTTCAAAACAGGACTACGCTAGGCCACACACAGCTCGACACACCACTGCATTCTTGAACCAAAATAATGTAAACGTCATGGATTGGCCTTCGATGTCACCAGATTTAGCACCTATAGAGCATGTATGGGACGCCTTGGGGAGACATGTACGTCAACGACCTCCTGTCAATGTGCAGGATCTGACAATAGCCCTTCAGGAGGAGTGGATAAACCTACCACAGGTAGTCATTACCCGCATCATCCATTCGATGCGTCGCAGATGTCAGTCCTGCATTGCTGCACATGGGGGATATACGCAATACTAGTGTGCGATTTTTCAGTTTGTGGGCTTAAGTGATCGAGTGATAAAATACTCGTAATTGGATTGTTGGATTGTAATGAAATTTTGAGTACATTTGCAGAACAAATTGATTTATATTATGTATGAATAACATTGTTATCATTGGTCAATAAAATATATGGTCATAATTTCCATTGCTGTTGCGTTTTTAAAGTGTTTGAGTGTATTATGCGACACTCCGCCATCCCAAGATGTACTCACACACCATATTTGGTGATCCTAGCCAAAGTAGTGTAGGAGATATGCTTCAGACAAACAAAATCTGTATACATGATTTTGACCTTTGACCTCTAAGTATGACCTTGACTTTTCAGCTATTGACATATTTTTTTTAATGTGACATGCCGTACCATCTAGAGGAACATTTATGCCAAGTGATTTCACAATCCATCCATGGAGTTCTAAGTTACAGCCCGGACAAGACCAGACGGACGTACAGATTGACGATACATTTTTAAGTTCAAAGGACAAAACTGGCAGCCCCCCGCCCGACCAGTTCAATAACTGGAGTTTTCCGTGGGAAAACCCATTAAAAATGGGCTTACAACCTATTTTGATTATTTTTATCAGACCCGATGTTTGCCTGAGAGCCACATAGGAACAAATATAGCACATGTCCTGAAGGAAGCAGTTGATGAGTGGAACATTAACCCTACAAACCCTGCTATTGTACGCGACTGCTTCAAATATATCTGTTGCTGCAAAGGAGTTTGGAACTGAACTGTTTGTTGACTGTTTTGCCCATTACTTTCAATCTAACATGTGGAAAGGCTGTGAAGTTGCTTGCATGTTCCAGGCTTCTGTCTAGGTTGAGACGAATTGTGTCTTTCTTCCATCGTAGTACCACTGCAACTGCTATTCTCAAAGACAAACAAACACTTCTGAAAGTGCCAGAACATAGACTTATTATGGACGTTTCCACTAGGTGCAATTCCGCCCTTGCTATGATCAGCAGGCTCTTGGAACAACAATCAGCTGTTTATGCAGCCCTAACAAGCAAAGAGCTTCGTGGGAAGGAAAATGATGTTTCAACATTATCCGAATCAGATATTACAGCTCAGTAGAACTGACTGTTGTCCTTAATCCGTTGCAAGAAGCTACCAGTGCACTCTGTAAAGAAACTGTTTCTACCTTATCTATGGTAGTACCTCTGCAGTATCACCTGGTAACACACATTATGAAGCAAACAGACAGTGACTCTCAGTTGATCAAGGATGTTAAGAAAGAAGTAAGAGATGATTTGTCACCACGATATGAAAGCATTGTTAACTTTTGCGGGTCTGTTTTGAAGCAATATGGTACCAATTTCTCATATTGCTACCAAATCAGCCTGTGACTTTAACTGACACAAGTCCATCTTCTTCTAAGATGATAAAGATCGAAGAAGTCTAAAAAGACACCCATAAGACCTCTGCCATATCTAGTCTTTTTGGGGGATGTGTACATTACTCAGGTTGAGGAGCCAAAATCTACACAGGAAATTACTGATTCTGAAGAGTCCAGTAATAAAAAAGAACTGGCTATTGCAACGAATTTAAGCCCATTTACATGGTGGAGTAAGAACTGTGACAGATGTCCTACTTTGGCATTATTAGCAAGAAAGTACTTATGCGTGCCTGCTTCATCTGTCCCCTCAGAAAGAGTGTTTGCAACTGCTGGAGATATAGTAGCAACCCCAGCTTATCTCTGATAAGCCAGCACTTTACTTGAAATGGGTAAAAATCTGATGGTCAGTGTTGTTTATTTCGTATATTGATTCCATTTCAAATGTGTTTGTAAAATGGATACCATAGAATTAAAGCTAATAAAATTATCTATACTCTGCATATTTTGTTTGTGTTTTTGTGTCCCAATTATCGTGAAAATGACTTTGTACACACAGCTTTTGTTAATCTTCACACCGTTCGCGTGATAAGCAACTAACATGCACTCGTTGCGTGACACCTCCTCTCTTTTTTTCAATTTGCGGTAGGATTTAATTAATACTCTTGATGGAGGTGTGACCAATCAGAAAATAAATTGAAGGTCATATTGCAAGTTGGTGCATAATTATACGATATTCCTGCGCCAAGATAATTATAGTCCCCCAAAGTTGACGCAAATTTTTACAAAAACTACAAGATTTTCAAAAATGCACCATGCACCAATAGAAAGAAAACATTTCCAGCTTTATTTTGATATATAAACCGGTTTTCGGAAAGATTGTTAAGTATGCCGCATTTTTCTTCAAATATTCAAATTTCCTAGGTCACGCCCTGACCTGACCGCCGCCATATTGATTATTTTCCAAACAAGTACAGCCCTGATATCGATAAAAATTCGACTGCAAATGAATGAAATCCACACCAAAACACGAGAAGAAAACATTCTAGAATAAATGGTGAGTAGTAAAATGAATATGCGTTGGTATTTTCAGTTTAATTTGTGTATTAAACGGAATTTTCATTGATGACATTGGTGAAAATGTCACGTACGACGATAGGGAAACGGCGTAAACATACCCTTGTTTGGAGACTGTCTGCACTGTTATTAATTCATTTTTTACGTTTGTAAGATGTGATTGCATCTTTAGAACAATTAATTGAAAGGATTGTCGGTGCTATAACCACAATTTTAAAACAAATAATCACTTCCCATCCCACGAAATAACCGACGGTGAAATTACCCCACCCACTTTTTTGAGCGATTACAAAAATGAGCAGTTATTTAATTGAGATCCGTTTTGCATATACTTGAGTTGTTTTTATTTTCTTTACACTTGATAGTGGTTAAAAAACGGTTTGTGATACTGATTTGGCTTATACACAAATAAATACCACAAAAACCAGAGTTAGATGGAAGAAGAAATCTGTTTGTTATTTTATCATGGAATAATGGATCTTGTCATTCTTGATTTTAGAGAATTAAAAATATATGAAATATTCACTCATTTTTTTTGAAAAACTGCATACCTAGAAACATTTAAATACTCATAAATGCAATATCTTTTAGCATAATGCTAAAAATTGATTAACCAAAGGCAATTAATCAACAAGATGTGTTTGTGAAACACTATGCCCCCTCGATATGATATTTGACCCTGAAGGATGACCTTGATCTTGATATGTCACCCCTCAAACTGCGCAGCTTCATGGGGTAAACATGCATACCAAATATCAAGACTGTATCTCTAATGGTTCAAAAGTTATGGCCAATGCTAAAAGTTGGTGACCTTTGACCATGAAGAATGACCTTGACCTTGACATGTCATCCCTCATACTGTGCGGCTTCATGAGATACACATGCATACCAGTATCAAGGCTGTATATCTACTGGTTCAAACGTTATGGCCATTGTTAATGACCTTTGACCTTCAAAAATGACCTTGACCTTGACATGTCGCCCCTCAAACTAAGCAGCCAAATGAGAAACACATGCATACCAAATATCAAGTCTGTATCTCTAATGGTTCAAAAGTTATGGCCAATGTTCAAGATCTTGACATGTCACCGTGTGCAGCTTCATGAGATACACATGTATACCAAATGTCAAGTCTGTATCTACTGGTTCAAAAGTTATGGCCAATGTTAAAGTTGGTGACCTTTGACCCTGAAAGATGAACTTGACCATGACATGTCACTCCCCAAACTGTGCAGCTTCACGAGATACACATGCATACCAAATGTCAAGTCCGTATCTACAGGTTAAAAAGTTATGGCCACTGTATCTACAGGTTCAAAAGTTATGGCCAATGTTAAAGTCGGTGACCTTTGACCCTAAAAGATGACCTTTACCTTGACATGTTGCCCCTCAGAGTGTGCAGCTTCATGAGATACACATGCATACCAAATATCAAGACTATCTATTGGTTTAAAAGTTATGGCCAATTTAAAGTTGGTGACCTTTGACCCTGAAGAATGACCTTGACATGTCACCCCTCAAACTGTGCAGCTTTATGAGATACACAAGCATGCCAAATATCAAGTCTCTATCTGTACTGGTTCAAAAGTTATGGCCAATGTTAAAGTTGGTGATTTGACCCATATGTTTGACCTCTAACCTTTAAGATTGACCTTGACCTTGACATGTCACACCTCAAAATGTGCGGCTTTATGAGATACATATGCATGCCAAATATGAAGTCTCTATCTGTACTGGCTCAAAAGTTATGACCAATGTTAAAGTTAGACAATTTAACCTTTGACCCTGAAGAATGACCTTGACATGTCACCCCTCAAAATGTGCAGCTTCATGAGACACGCAAGCATGTCAAATATCAAGTCTCTATCTCTAATGGTCCAAAAGTTATGCTCAATGTTAAAGTCAGTGATTTGACCCATATATTTGACCTCTGACCTTGACATGTCACACCTCAAAATGTTCGGCTTTATGAGATACATATGCATGCCAAATATCAAGTCGCTATCTGGTCTGCCTCAAAAGTTATTACGAATGTTAATGATACAGACAAAGAAACAGACAATTTGACATTTGACCCTGAAGAATGACCTCGACCTTGCGTTAAAGTTACAGACAAAAAACCTGACAATTTGACCTTTTGATCCTGATGGATGACCTTGACATGTTACCCCTCAAAATGTGCAGCTTTATGAGATACACAAGCATGCCAAATATGAAGTCTCTAATCTCTACTGGTCCAAAAGTTACTTCCAAAGTTAAAGTCGGTGATTTGACCAATATATTTGACCTCTGACCTTGAAGGATGGCCTTGACATGTCACCCTTCAAAATGTGCGGTGTTATGAGATACATATTGCATGCCAAATATCAAGTCTCTTTCTGTAATGGCTCAAAAGTTATGACCAATTTTAAGTTTGCGTTAAAGTTACAGCCAAAAAACAGACAATTTGACCTTTGACCCTGAAGAATGACCTTGACCTTAACATATCACCCCTTAAAATGTGCAGCTTCATATATACACAAGCATGCCAAATATCAAGTCTCTATCTCTACTGGTCCAAAAGTTATGGCCAATGTTAAAGTTGGTGATTTGACCCATATATTTGACCTCTGACCTTGAAGGATGAGGCATAAATAGAGAATAATAGGTTAGTGCCGTAGATGGGAAGCCTTTATGCCGAGCCTCAACTGTTTTCTCTCCGAGTCGGATAAAGGCGTCCCATCTACGGCACTAACCTATTATTCGATTTATCCAGTAAATATAGTTAAATGTCTTTTTTATAGACTCATAACACTCTTGAAATAATTTAAATTGAAAATGCAGTTTTTCGATCAACGGATTCCTCCCTTTTCACTTCCATTTAGACGTAAATAGATCTAATGAGCTACCGCAGAGGAATATAGTTTCGATACTTGCATTACTAGAAGGGAAACGTGGTTGAATTTGAAAAATAAGATGATTTGAATCGAGGGTCGATAAGTTATTTCAAACAGACATGATTATATTCTTTGGTCAACTTCGAGTTACGTAGTCTCGGTTTCTATTTTTAGAAAGACCTAACGTCACTCATAAATCCATGGAACTGAACAGGCTATATTTAGGTTTATGACTATCACCGCCCCTGTAAGAGTTTATCAATCAAATTATCATGAGAGTGAAAAGAAAACATTTACTATTTATCTGTCAATCTTTGCTTCCAGGTTTTTA
Organism: Azorinus chamasolen; assembly: GCA_963576725.1. Taxonomy (NCBI): domain Eukaryota; kingdom Metazoa; phylum Mollusca; class Bivalvia; order Cardiida; family Solecurtidae; genus Azorinus; species Azorinus chamasolen. Next base: position 25,437,334 of record OY755244.1, read on the forward strand.
TCAAAAACCGGGTTTTGCCAGCGGTGGATTAAATTAATAAAACTGATAAATCAACGTCATTTTTGTATGTGGCCTCAGTGGCGTAATCGGTAAGGGCGACGTCTCCAGAGTGATTAGCATTAGTTTTTGTAGGATCAAGCGCGGGTTCGAATCCAGCTGTAGCCAATTATTTTTATTTTTTCTCATTTGAATGATTCTTTTGGTGACCAAATAGATCTGTTAGATCTACTCCATCAACATGTTTATGCATATTTACAGAAAAATAAAATAGTTCCATGGTTATAGAATCATTACGCCTATCTACTAAACTAATAAACCTTCTACTACCTGAAGTAACCTAATAAACCTAAGTTTATTTGCACCCCCTTTATTTTGTTACTAGAGAAGCCTGGTGACTGGATAAAAATAACACAAATACCAGTACCAGTATTTTACTATATTTAGAATGTATATTTAGAATTTTTTTAAATCAAATGGTATAGCTCTAATTTGAGTTTCTGATTACCTTTGAAAACAGTTTGGATCCAGATGAAACGCTGATAAATCTCATTAGGATCCAAATTGTTTAATCCTTACCTCCATTAATATTCATGAAATAATGAGTGAGCATAGAGCATAATTAGATGAATTTATAATAGACACAGAAACTTTTAGCCATGGCAGAAACATTAGAATTATATCTTTATTATATCATAAGTAAACAGAGCAGACCCTATTCAGACAACTCCTAGTCTAACAGGAGCCATCTGATGTGGTTCTACTCTGTTTGCAAAGGTATATTTATGGATGAAAGGGTCAATTGACACTCTGATAATAGTTTTGAAAATAAATCAAGAAAGTCTATTTCTGAACTCGCAGCAGGCAACAAATTATGCGGATGAGATTTATTTATGGTAGTAAGGGTTAAAAAAAATAATTACTGATACATTTTTTTTATGTTTCCAGATGGTCAGAAATGGCTAGCCTAAAGTATCCAGGGCCATTGTGTGAAGAAAAAGAGATTTCCCAAGCTGACTTGCAAAGTGGTAAAATAAACAGAACTTTCCAGCCATTCACAAATGGACTAGTCATTGAAATAAATTCTTACTTGGAAAAAATTGGCAGATCATCGAATGATTTGTTTAACATTATTGTGCAGATTGATTAAAATTTCAAAGACACTACTGCCAAGTACTTGAAAAACAAGGTTTCAAGACTCTGTGAGCTGAAAAAAAACCTAACAACTAAGAAAAAGATGTCGGGTGTAAAAAATGTGAAAGATTTATTGAATGCCAAGTTTCGCTCTCCAGTATCAACGACAGAAAGATGCACACCACAGAGTTATGAAGCAGACCAACTTTCTACGCAACTAACCAAAACCTCATGTAATCTGAAAAAGATCATTGTACCAGTAAATGAAAAGCCAACATATAGATCAGTTTCTCTCCAAACCAATTTTGAGAATGACAGTGACTGGGATGATTTAGATAAGTTTACAAACTTGCTCAAGTACAAACATTCCAGACTTCAAAAGTACAGTGACAAGTTTGAGAAGAGGATTAAGTAACATGAGGATAGTTTTAATGATGTCACAAAAAGAATTGGCCACTATTCAATTCGTAATATGAATAAGAGGGACGAAACCACAAAAAGAAATTTACATTCTCTTTGGGACAGTCAGCGACAAGTGATTAAAAAGGAACGTCAGTTGAAGGAGTTGTCCCAAAAATTTAATGATGCTGAAACTAAGATAAGAACATTTCAGATAGAGACAGAATGTTTGAGAGAACAGGTTTGTGTTTGGAAAGAGAAGGAAGCAGACTTGCAGCAAAGAATAAATAATGAGAAAGCAAAGAAGATAAATGTGCTAAAGTTGAACAGTATTTTAAGAATGAGACAAATACTCATAAACAAGCTAAAACAATGCAATGGACAGGAAGGAAGTGAGCAAATGCAGTGTATTTCATGCACAGATTCAACGAAAAAACTGCAAGAAAGAGACATAACCATAAGTGAACTAGAGGTTTTTGTCAAAAAAACGGATGTCTCCCCTCTTATAAAAACAATATGTAAAGGGAAATCACTAAAAATGTTATGCTCTTGATGAATGATACTTCCCCTCATTATGCGTTTTCCACACTACATTTTTCAACAAGAAAATGATAACAGCTAATAACTCCAAAAATACTGATACCAGATTTATGGCCCTTGTGCATGACACTTACTTTCATCATGCTCTTTCCAAAAATAAAATGTCATTCCAATAGCATCAGTCGAACAGGAGTTATTGATCGGCCAAAAAATGTAACAAAGGGCAATAACTCCAAAAGAATTGAAGCCAGAATTATGGCCCTTGTTCATGACACTTTCTCTCATCATGCTCTTTCCATGTATGAAGTTTCAATACGATGGCAAGAGCCATGTAGGAGTTATCGTCCGGACAAGAAAGAATTAAACAAATGTACATGGGGCAATAACTCTAAATTTATTGAAGCTCGAGTTAAGGACCTTATGCATGACACTTTCTCTTATTATGATCGTTCCATGTATGAAGTTTCACTCCAATGGCATGTGTCACATAGGAGTAATCATCTGGACAAAAAATTGTGATTGTTTTTACAAAGGGCAATAACTCCAATATTAGTGAAACCAGAGTTATGGACCTTGTGCATGACACTTCTTGTTATGATCTTTCCATATATGAAGTTTCAATCCAATGGCATGAGCCATATAGAAGTTATCGTCCGGACAAAAAAGTGTGATTTTTTTACAAAGGGCAATAACTCCTATATTAGTGAAGCCAGAGTTATGTACCTTCTGCATGACACTTCCTCTCGTTATGATCTTTCCATATATGAAGTTTCAATCCAATGGAATCAGGCATATTGAAGTTATTGTCCGGACAAAAAATTATATTTTTTACAAAGGGCAATTACTCCAATATTAGTGAAGCCAGAGTTATGGACCTTGTGCATGACACTTCCTCTCATTATGCTCTTTCCATATATGAAGTTTCAATCAACTGGCATCAGGCATATTGAAGTTATTGTCCGGACAAAAAATTATGTTATTTTTTACAAAGGGCAATAACTCCAATATTAGTGAAGCCAGAGTTATGGACCTTGTGCATGACACTTCCTCTCGTCATGATCTTTCCATATATGAAGTTTCAATCCAATGGCATGAGCCATATAGGAGTTATCGTCCGGACAAAAAAGTGTGATTTTTTTTTACAAAGGGCAATAACTCCAATATTAGTAAAGCCAGAGTAATGGACCTTGTGCATGACACTTTCTCTCATTATGCTCTTTCCATATATGAAGTTTCAATCAACTGGCATCAGGCATATTGAAGTTATCGTCCGGACAAAAAGTGTGACAGACAGACAGACAGACGGACAGACAGACAACTCTCACGAAAACAATATGTCTCCCCCATATAAATATGGGGGGAGACATAATTAAATGATAAGATAGAGGAACTACAGCTAGAAAAACTGGAAACAAAAAGTGACAGAAAGAGTTTCAATAAAAATGAGTTTCAATGAAAATGTCTGACTATGTGTTGTAGAACTTTCTGGTTTAGATGTTGCGGTTGAGAAAGTCCCTGATGTAATCAGAACCATTTCAAGACACCTTTTCAATAGAAAAATGAAACTAAGTGAATTGCCGACCACCTCAACTGTTCAGTCTATTGTTGACGAAGGACATTTTTTGGCAAAAACATTCATTGCCCAAAAAATATCGCAGGCTGAGAGTTGGGGACGGAACAGAGATGGGATAACTCGGTATAAAAAGAAAATACTTGATTCAGCAGTCACACTTGATTCTGGAGAAGTTAAGAGTTTGGGATTCAACAGAGTAGCCCATGAAACTGCTGTCTCGATCAATGAAGTAACAAAGTCCCATATGAACGAACTTTCAAACTTGAACTCCAATCTGCCTGGAAGCGACAACAGAGAAACTTACATAAAGACCTCACTTGGAAAATTGGCATATACAACGAGTGACAGGGCCAACAACGAGAAAAAAGCAAGTGCTCTATTAAATGAATGGCGTGACGAAATTCTAGGGGAAAATTAAAAAAACTACGAAAAGGTGAGCAGTTTCCACTGTATGGCACATGTTCTCCTTGGATTTCATTCTTATACATGTAAGGATCTGAGGGAGCATGAGCAGTTATTGTCGTCTGAACATGGTCCTCTGGGGGGAGATAGTTTACAGTGTTTTCGATACTGGAGCAAGAAGAAGATAATTGTTGATAGAGTTGTTAGAACAACTTCAAATGTGTTTGGGCCTTGTGGAGATTACCATGGTGTTCGGGACAAGTGGGAGGCTCACTGCGCTGCAAAAGGCATCAAGTCTGTAATTGGAAATTATAAAGACAATAGGTTTAACGGCTTATTCCAGACAGCTGCTTAGATCTGTTTCCACAGGAGTGATTTTATACACATACTTAAACAGGTCATCTCGCCAAATCTCCTACTCAAGTCGGCTTGGGCAGATCTTGAGTCAGACATAGTAATGACATTGGTGCAATCCATATATCTCTTTTACATTAACGTGACAGGGCCTTATTGGAATTTTATTGTGGAAAACAAGGTGCCTTACTTAGAACTTTATAAAGAAATTGCTGCGATATTAAAATTTCTTAAAGAAATTGAAGATAGTCCAGTAATACTTCTTCAGACTCGCCATTGGGATAGTGAAGATAAGCATGACATTTCAAACTTGCCATACAAACCAGCAATAGCTAAGACACTGACAGTTGTGAATGAAAATAGTGTGTGTCGAGAGTTGCTACTGAAGACTGTCACACTGGTATCCAAATCCATTCAACGAACCATTGAAAAACAACTGAAAGACTTTCTCCAGGATGGCAAGTACAGTAAGCAAGCAACAGAAAAGGCGATCCAAAGGACTAGTTTTGCTCATTTGTCAAATCTGTCATGTGAGCATCACTTCGGAAGCAGTCAGCGCAGAAGATCACATGCATCGCTACACCACCACTCTTCAGTACAGTTTATCAAGCAGATTCGTAAAGAAATGATAAGCTGGTTGACTGAAATGCCCGAAAGTGAGCGAAACAGCTTGTTAAAAACTACTCGTAGTGGAGAAAAGGACTTGAGAAAGAAGCACAAGGACCAAGAATCCGAGGTGTTAAGTTCAATTCATTCTGACGCTAGTAGTCGCCCAAGCAAGAAGACACGCAAAAAGAGAAAGGCAGAAGCAGCAATTGAGAATAAAGAAAAGAGACAAACCTTATGTGAAAATTATTCAGACTTTGAGGAAGAGGCAAAACTGTTGGACATGCTACCACCCATCAATGACATAAAAGAAAATGATTATGTTGTGGTAGCTTATCAAGATGCTTGGTACCCCGGTGTTGTTAGAAAGGTTATGAGCCCAGAAAAGCTTAATATTAGATTCATGACCCATGCAAATAATCTTGGTGTATTCAAATAGCCAATTCGGGAGGACATTCAAGTAGTAGAGACTAGGTTCGTTCTGTTGACTAGATTCGTACCAGATTGTGTTGGTTCTGGCCGAATGTGGAGCGTACCAAAGCATGAACATATTGAAAATCTATATAACAAATATGCAAAGCATTACTTTTAGTTAAATGCTAGAAAATACAGTTTCAGTATTCAAAGTGCATAAGGTTTTACAAACTCCTGATTATTTCTAAGCAGGATTGTTGATATTGACCTGCTTAGGAAAAAGCAGATGTTTGTGAAACTTTTAACATTTTATACTAAAGAGTGCCCCATATGTAAACTTTTATGTTTATACTGAATAGAGCAAGGGGGTGGATTGTGTATTGTATTCATGTGTGTATTGTGTAATTATTTGTGTAGAGTGGTAAATTTACATTGGACATGTCATTTGTTTTGTATACATTACATGTATGTGTCAATACTATTTTGTTGAAAATTCTTAAAAATAAATGATGTCATCCTAGTTCATAGTTCTTATTTTTTTCCCCACCATAGCAGCTATAGCTTAGATTAATCCTTACCATTTTTAAGAGTACTGGTTCATCTGTAACCATTCAAAATTTCATTAAGTTATCTCAAAAACTAAAAAAGTTATGACAGTTTAAGTGCACAATGACATTAGAGGAATCGTTTTTCGGTTCCATCGCCGCGGCTCGTTGAAATACAAATTATACAGTAAATTTTAATATTAATTTTCAGGATTTTTGTCGTTTTTGCCGAACTTAAACTGTCATAACTTTTTTAATTTTTATGATCTCTTAAAAAGGAAAACTGTTTCAGAAAGCTCTTAATTAGAGCTTTACAATGAACAACACATTTGCTGTATTTTATAATTTAAAATTTAGCTGGGGTTGCTATATATAGATTACCAATATCATGTAGGCGCTCGCTACAAATGAAGTTTTATTAGCCACAAGCGTTTTACCGATGCAGTATGATCAGGCAGGTATAATTCCGTGACCCTTTGTACTCTGTGGCTGCACATGCGGGTCCCGCGGACGCGGAAAATTAATCAAATACGTGTCCTCGTCACAGAAAACGCGTACCAGACGCAATGAACCAGCGTAGGGGCAAACCCTGGCCAGCGCTTTTGAACGCACATATCCTGTGTAAAAAGAGCGCTATATAATGTGGTATAATAAAAATAATATCTGGCCAGACTGTAACTTCCGAGATTTCCAAATTTCCCTGTGTAATCACACATTCTCAGACATATGACATTGTAATGATACTTGACAAGTGTACCCTTTCAATTGTTTACTACAGTTACAATATGACAAAGAAGACAGGCCTTTGGAAAAAAGGACCGGGAATAGAAACTAATAAAGTTGTGCCGTCTGAAACAGAAATTGTTCCCCAAAAAATAGAAAGGTTGATGTATGTATACATGATGAAAAATGAAAGCTATCAACCTAAAATTTTGTTATATTTGTTTTTGCTAGTCAATTCCAAAATTTGCAAGTTGAAACTGTGGGTACTTGCAATTTTTTGGGAGTGGAAAAAAATACTAAAGTCAAGCCCTGGCTTAATTTTTCTGTCAGTGTGTATCAAAATTAAATGTTATTACACATCAAAACATTAAAGGTACAGAGACTACTGATCCGTTAATGGTACATCAACTGTACTCAAATAGACCATAGGGGTTTGAAGTGTGCCTTGGACCCCCAAATGGCACATCCATGTAAAAAATTCCATTCAGGGTCGAAGACATTGATTACATATATATATGCACAAGAAAAGGGATGGAACTCTGCTCAGAATATTCACCATCTTAGTCTGACTGGCCTCAAACAAACCCTGATTTCATCGCCAATATTCGACCTAGGAAACAAAGCTATGTGCCAATCAATAGTATTTACATTTTTCTTTCCAAAGATATGTAGGTTTTCATGGTACATAACACTGCTTTAGATGCATTGCAGAACATCTCAAAGTCAAAAGTTCTACCAAAACATGCATCTAGGACAAGATGTTGCAACAGGCTATGTACATTGCATGCATGTACAAAATGGCTGCCGTCGAAGCGTAAATGACAGGGAGAAAAACAAATAATGGATAACTTGGGATATCTTTCAGTTTTCTTTTAAAATCTTGCCTGTAGGTGACATTCCGAAACAATCCATAGAGTTGTTTTGCATGTTGCAGGGGCGAGAAAAAAGTGGCTGTGAAAAAAGAGGAAAATTGGCGGGGTCTACAAGGGGATGCCTAGGCCCATTGCGGGCCATGGGCAGCTCTCATGTGGGGGGTTCAAGGGGGCAAAGCCCCCGACGCAAAATGAAATCTAGCTTTCCTGAGAACTTCAGGAGCCTTCTCCTGCATTTTCACTTGGGTCTGCAAGGCTCAACATTAACCTACGTCCGACAGACATTCACTGGTTGAATGTCGGTCCGGTCTTGCAAATATTCCAAGCCACAAGCCCGACTTGTCGTATAAATCCCGTTCCGGTCACGATACCGATTGAAAGAGAAAGTAGCAGAAAAACACGTAAACAGATAGGTCATGTCGGGTTCATCTATAATTGTGTTTATATAAAGTAAGCATGCGCAAAAATACAGACTGCTCTTCGCGATATTTTCCCCACTACAAGCTAGCCTTTACAACACCACGTGGTGACTGATGTACGGATACCAGTCTTGGAATTTCGTATCTATTTTTGCTATCGTACAGGGAACACCGTTGAGGAAGTTGTCGCAAAAAAAGCGTCAGAACAATGTATTAATTTGCATGTAGTGTTCAATTGCAACATTTTAAAAACAATAAATGAGTTAATACGCAAAATGCTGTATTGAATTAATCTCCCGAATAAATAAAACACGTGCCAAAAACTTTCAGACATTCAGACTCATTTACATTTGATTACAATAACAACGTGTGGAAGCTTTATCCTAAGTAAAATTCGTCTGTCGAAAGAAATGTGACTTTGAAACTTCGGCTTTACATCAAAATGAGGCGGTAGTAGCGATGACAATATACTAAATCAAAGGGGCCTACCAGAAACAAAGAATACGTATGAAAAAGTGAAGCGAAACTGTGAATTTCTTCCCAAATGGCTTGAGAATTTAAATGACTCCTGGTCCTGTATCATGTTTAATGTAGCATTGTAGTGCCATATTTTCACGAACATTCAAATATAACAGATTATTCACTACCTATAAACACATTTTAACAACCTTGCTCTTCTCTAAATCTTCTTGATAAAATGTATTTAAAGCAGGATTTGACACTTCATACAGGTTCAACATCTCACGAGTTTTTAAGACCAAAATAGTTTATCACCAAGTCAGGGCACAAGACATTTTGGTCAGGGCTAGTAGTTTTCAAAACCACTAGCCCGACTGGTCTAGTAAGCAAACAAGATGTGTTTGTGAAACACTATGCCCCCTCATATATTTGACCTCTGACCTTGAAGAATGACCTTGACATGTCATCCCTCAAAATGTGCAGCCTCATGAGATACACAAGCATGCCAAATATCAAGTCTCTATCTCTACTGGTTCAAAAGTTATGGCCAATGTTAAAGTCGGCGATTTGACCCATATATTTGACCTTTGACCTTGAAGGAAGACCTTGACCTTGACATGTCACCCCTCAAAATGTGCGGCTTTATGAGATACATATGTATGACAAATATCAAGTCTCTATCTATACTGGCTCAAAAGTTATGACCAATGTTAAAGTTGCTGACAAACAAACAGACAGACAAACAAACAGACAGGGCAAAAACAATATGCCCCCCAACTATCGTCAATGGGGGCATAAAAAGTTAATGTTGAGCCCTGCTCTGTCTTTCATGTGTTTACAATTATACCTGAGTTGTATTTCATACATGATGAGCTATATTTCAAACAAACCAGTTGTAGAACATGTCCATACAATATACATTCAGTTTATTATTAGATCCATTCATTATTATCAGATTAATTTCTTGTCAAACACAAGCTTGAAAATGAAATCAAATGGAACTCGGTGATCACAGATAAAGATATACAATTTGATTTAAAGTTGGCATGGTATTATAACAGTTAACGTTAGTTAACTTTATAGACAAAGTTCACCTTTTTCTACACATTACAGTCACAATTTCTAGTCAAAGTTCACATTCAAACTCTTGACTCTCTTTCTTTTTTATGTCAATAAACCATCTTCTAACTAGAGGTTTTTGTCACAAAAACGGATGTCTCCCCTCTTATAAAAACAATATGTAAAGGGAAATCACAAAAAATGTTATTGCAGGCCTCGAAAATTTCTTTAGATGCCACTCGTCCTGTAGGACGAGTGACTAGGATTTCTTACTCGTCCTCCAGAAAAGTTTCTCGTCCTACATTTTTAGTCAAACACTGTTATACTGTCAACTTACTTGAAAATAACTTTGATCTGATTGAGTCGTTATATCGAAAGTAGAACAATATCACAAATTGTGGGTTCACATTAAATGTATGTGGACTTGCATAGATGGGGCTTTATACCATGTTCGCCATTCTTTTCTGTTAATGGTTTTCTCTTTAATCCCTTCCCTCGTCATATCTCCGACCACCAAATAATGTCGCTGATTTGCCATTTCGGTTTGACAACCTGGCGCGAGATAAAGCGGTGTTGATGTAAACATTTACCCCTCTTACCAGACTGGTTTCGGACTTTTTGAAACAGTGAATATCGGGACGCTGTATCTTGATTCGCTAACAAACTGAACTAATTTCCATTACTTTAACACAAGCACTATTCTATGTAACCGTGTTTTCATCATGTAAAGCCTTTGACTCCATTTAATCCATTCACTTATGGAACAAAAATAATCGGCTGTTGAAAATACTGAGTCCCAGTCTGTGCAGTCAGCAAGCAACGAACACTTGCTACAGGAAATCAAGCGTTCAGCTGACCACGAGGTTCAAATGTCAAATGTAAATGACAACTGTTTTAAACGTGAGTTTGGCCAGAATTTCAGTTCCAAATAAATCATTTCTCCTTCAAAAAGCTACTCGTCCTGTCGGACCTGTACTTCCAAATTTTTACTCGTCCTACAACACTTTCCACTCGTAATTACGAGCGGACGAGTGATATTTTCGAGGCCTGTTATTGACTTGATGATTGATACTCTCCCTCATTCTGCGCTTTCCACACCACATTTTTCAAGAAGAAAATGTTAACAGCTAATAACTTCAAAAACATTGATACCAGAGTTATGGCCCTTGTGCATGACGCTTACTTTCATCATGCTCTTTCCATAAATGAAATGTCATTCCAATAGCATCAGTCGACAAAAAATGTAACAAAGGGCAATAACGCCAAAAGTATTGAAGCCAGAGTCATGGCCTTTGTTCATGACACTTTCTCTCATCATGCTCTTTCCATGTATAAAGTTTCAATACAATGGCAAGAGCCATGTAGGAGTTATCGTCCGGACAAGAAAGCGTTAAACAAATGTACAAGGGGCAATAACTCTCAATTTATTGAAGCCAGAGTTAAGGACCTTATGCATGACACTTTCTCTTATCATGATCAATCCATGTATGAAGTTTCACTCCAATGGCATGTGCCATATAGGAGTTATCATCCTGACAAAAAATTGTGGTTTTTTAGAAAGAGCAATAACTCCAATATTAGTGAAGCCAGAGTTATGGACCTTGAGCATGACACTTTCTCTTATCATAATCTTTCCATGTATGAAGTTTCAATCCAATGGCATGAGCCATATAGGAGTTCTCGCCCGGACAAAAAAATTGTTGAAAAAATTACAAGGGCAATAACTCCATTATTAATGAAGCCAGAGTTATGGACCTTGTGCATGACACTTCCTCTTGCCATGATCTTTCCATATATGAAGTTTCAATCCAATGGCATGAGCCATATAGGCGTTATCGTCCGGACAAAAAAGTGTGCATTTTTTTACAAGGGGCAATAACTCCTATATTAGTGAAACCAGAGTTATGGACCTTGTGCATGACACTTCCTCTGATTATGCTCTTTCCTTATGTGAAGTTTCAATCAACTGGCATGAACCATATTGAAATTATCGTCCGGACAAAAAAGTGTGAATTTTTTTTACAAGGGGCAATAACTCCTATATTAGTGAAGCCAGAGTTATGGACCTTGTGCATGACACTTCCTCTCATTATGCTCTTTCCATATATGAAGTTTCAATCAACTGGCATCAGGCATATTGAAGTTATCGTCCGAACAAAAAGTGTGACAGACAGACGGACAGACAGACAGACAGCTCTCACGAAAACAATATGTCTCCCCCATATAAATATGGGGGGAGACATAATTCATCTAACTGGTTTATTGTAACAAAATATAACTTTTCTGAATCTATACATCTTGACCAATTCCTTTAACATTACCTATGAATAGCTATTGACAGGCATAATTTTCTGGTGAATACTTGATGTTACAGGTTTTTACCCGTGACTGGTAATCTGCTGTTTCAATAACTGGACATGTTTAATGCTTTTCAGATGGTTCTTGAATGCTACGCAGTCGTGTTTTCTGTAATTCATTTGTTTGGAACAAAATTTACAGTATTACACAAGGAACCCTCGTCCAAGAAGCTTTACTTTCAGTTTCACGAAATCGTCGCCAATTATTACTTTTCTTGTTTCTTTACAAAATGTCAACATAATTTCTTTCTCTAGCCATCTTGGGTAGAACTTATTTTTCACAATGTTATCATAATCTCTGCCTATGCATCTGGTTTTTGTCTTAAATTCAGATTAATAGACAGTACAGAAACAGAATTTCATAACACGGGCGCCATATTGGAATATATACTCCCCCCCCCCCTTTCAAATTCTCACTGGATTTACATCCATCTTAATAATGGCCCTGAGCGAAACGGAATCCGCGTAAAATTCTGACCCCTGGGTTTGTTTGAGGCCAGTCAAAATGAGACTGTTGAAGTAATTCTAAGGGAGGAAAAGTTACTGGCCTCTAGCAGGATTTGAACCCCGAACCCCTGGACTACTAGTCCAAAGGGTTAACCAAACAGCAAGGCTGTTGGAGATGCCTTACATAGGCCGATCACTACACTCCCCTCCCTCTTAACCTTTAGGAGCCAGGCATATATCTATGTCCTGCAAACCCGCATGCTCCTTAGACCTTACAGGACTTCTAGCCAGAATGGATTTTACTACACAGATGTGCCATTTGGGGGTCAAACGCACACTACCGACCCCTATCAGCAGTGTTGCAGCCAGGACGCGCGATCCCGCGATTCCCCCCTTTTTCTGAAAAATCCCCCCTCTTTTTCACTGGACACTGGAGGGGGCGCCTAGTCACGCACTAAAGTTTCAATATTACTTTGCTAAAAAATTCCCTCCCTCAGGCTGTCGAAACAGTTTGTAGCCAGTACCGGTAAAGCTTTCAATTCATATCGAATCAGAACCGGATGTTTGTCAACTGTCATGCATAGGTAAGGCTAAAACGCAGTTGGGTACAGTAACTTGGATATCATATTCTATGGGACCTCGGCAATTCCAGATACGTGAATAGTCGTCTGTCCAAGATCTACAGTTTTTTGTGACTACTTTGTTAATTAATTGTGCTTATGATAAAACAATAAAACATCACTCACTACTGATAATTTATAACTCGTTGAGTAAAGTAATTTTTACCAGTCATAGTCCGACTTTTAGTCTATGCCCGTAATCTATATAATCAAATGAAAACAGTAAAAAACGTGTTTGCTGTAAAAATCGTCAAAAAACATTATCTTAAAGAAAAATCAGCGACTACTTTGGGGTAGGTACCCTTCCTATAACCAAATTCAGCCCAAATTCAAGTGTCAAAGATATGTAACCGAGTTATTCATCTTCTACGAGTCACAGACAGATTAGTCCTGTAGAAAGCGACGAAATCGACCTTGTCGAACCCATTGCGCTAGATTTGCATTGATATTGTTGTGAAATAAAAATCCGCCCGGGGGGGGGGGGGGGGGGGGGGGGGGGGGGGAATCGCCCCTCTTTTTAAAACCCTGGCTCATACATGTGATAACCTGCTGAGGCATGTCAGGTAGATTTTGGAAATTTGTCAGGTAGATTTGACTTTTGTCAGGTAGATTTTACTGACAAGACAAAAGGAGGAAAAAGATACTTATATTTGTTATACTTTTTAACAATATCATTCATACTTTACCATAAATGCATACCATACCATTATAAATCTTACATTACACACATAACATTTACACACTTAACCCTTTCCCTGTAGAAATAAATAGCAATAAAGTTCCAATCTCCATATTTCTTTATAACTACTTTGTTTATGAATATTCAGTAGGGACTGGAATTTGGAATGAAAATGGTACAGAGAAAGGGTTAAAAACAAATACTAACTAGAGGTTTGTTTTTGTCACAAAAACAGATGTCTCCCCCTCCCATCCTCTTTCCAATACACAAGTGTAATGTCATAAGGGGCAGTAACTCCAAAGTTATCAGGGGGATACAATTAAAACCCAGATGCACAACAACTCATGCTGGTGAACATTTCTGTGAAGTTTGGTGACTCTAGCCCTACTGGTTTCAGAGATATGTGCAGCACAAAGTTTCTCTAATTTTAAGTTAACATATCAGGGACGGTAACTCAAGAATTATCAGGGGGAGACAATTAAAACGAGATGTTTGTAAAACATGTATACCCCCCAAGACCCCAAGACCTTTGATCTAGTAACCTCAACTATAGAGGTCATCCAGTGGTCATGAATAATCACCACAGCAACTTTGAAGATCCTAAGCCAAACCACTGATCATTTATTGATCTGAAAACATTTCACAAGTTAAGGTCATGGTGATCTTGACCTTTGACCTAGTGACCTCAACAACTATAGGGGTCATCTAGTGGTCAGGACCAACTAACACAGCAAGTTTGAAGATCCCGAACCAAACCATTGAGCAGTTATTAATTGGAAACCATTTCATCAGTTACGGTCATGATGACCTTGACCTTTGACCTAGTGACCTCAAAATAAATAGGGGTCATCTAGTTGTCATGACCAACCACCACAGCAAGATCCTAAGCCAAACTCTTGAGCAGTTATTGATTGGAAACCATTTCACCATTTAAGGTCATGGTGACCTTGACCTTTGACCTAGTGACCTAAAAAACATCAGGGATCATCTAGTTGTCATGACCAACCACCTAAGCAAATTTGAAGACCTAAGCCAAACCCATGAGCAGTTATTGATCAGAAACCATTTTACAAGTTTAGGTCATGGTGATCTTTACCTTTGACCTAGTGACCTCAAAAATGATAGGGGTCATCCAGCGGTCATGACCAACTACCAGAGCAAGTTTGAAGATTCTAAGCCAAACCATTGAGCAGTTATTGATCGGAAACCATTTAACCAGTTAAGAGCATGCTGACCTTGACCTAGTGACCTCAAAATCAATAGGGGTCATCTAGTGGACATTACTAACCACAACAGCAAATTTGAAGATCCTAAGCAAAACCATAGAGCAGTTATTGATCGCTAACCATTTCACCAGTTAAGGTCATGGTGACCTTGACCTTTGACCTAAAAAACAATTAGACTCATCTAGTTGTCATGACCAACCATCTAAGCAAATTTGAAGATCCTCAGCCAAACCGTTGAGCAGTTATTGATCAGAAACCATTTTACCAGTTAATGTCATGGTGACCTTGACCTTTGACCTAGTGACCTCAAAATCAATAGGGGTCATCCAGTGCTCATGACCAACTACCACAGTAAGTTTGAAGATTCTAAGCTAAACCCTTGAATAGTTATTGATCAGAAACCATTTAACCAGTTAATGTCATGGTGAACTTGACCTTTGACCTAGTGACCTCAAAATCGATAGGGGTCATCCAATGGTCATGACCAACTACCACAGCAAGTTTGAAGATTCTAAGCTAAACCCTTGAGCAGTTATTGATCGGAAACCATTAAATTAGTTAAGGTCATGGTGACCTTGACCTTTGACCTAGTGACCTCAAAATCAATAGGGGTCATCCAGTGGTCATGACCGACTACCACAGCAAGTTTGAAGATTCTAAGCTTAACCCTTGAACAGTTATTGATCGGAAACCATTTAACCAGTTAAGGTCATGGTGACCTTGACCTTTGACCCAGTGACCTCAAAATCGATAGGGGTCATCTAGTGGTCATGACCAACCACCAGAGTAAGTTTGAAGATCCCAAGCCAAACCCTTGAGCAGTTATTGATTGGAAACTATTTCACCATTTTAGGTCATGGTGACCTTGACCTTTGACCTAGTGACCTCAAAAACAATAGGGGTCATCTACTTGTCATGACCAACCACCACAGCAAGTTTGAAGATTCTAGGCCAAGGCGTTTATTAGTTATCATTCGGAAACCATCGATCTACCGACCGACCGACTTGTGCAAAGCAATATACCCCCATTTTTTCAAAAGGGGGGTATAAAAAAAACCAGGTGCACAACATTCCTGTGAAGTTTGGTGACTCTAGCCCTAGTGGTTTTTAAGATATGCATGACACAAGGTTTCTCTAATTTTAAGTAATCATATCAGGGGCAATAACTCCAAAGTTATCAAGGGAAGACAACTCAAAAATCCCAGTTGTACAACAACTCATGCTGGTCGACATTCCTGTGAAGTTGGTGACTCTAGCCCTAGTGGTTTCAGACATTTGCACGACACTAAGTAAAGTTTGTCTAATTTTAAGTCATCAGGGGCGGTAACTCCAAAGTTAACAGGGGGAGACAATTAAAAAAACCCAAGAGCAAAACAATTCATGCTTGTGAACAATCCCGTGAAGTTTGGTGACTCTAGCCCTAGTGGATTCAGAGATACGCGCAACACAAAGTTTGTATAAATTTAAGTATTCTTATATAGTAGCTCAAGAATTATCAGGGGAGACAATTCAAAAACCATAGGTGCACAACAACTCATGCTGGTGAACATTCCTGTGAAGTTTGGTGACTCTAGCACTAGCGGTTTCAGAGATACGCGCGACACAAAGTTTTTCTAATTTTAAGTCATCGGGGGCAATAACTCCGAAATTATCAGGGGGAGATAATTCAAAAACCCCAGGTGCACAACAACTCATGCTGGTGAACATTCCTGTGAAGTTTGGTGACTCTAGCCCAACTGGTTTCTGAGATACGCGCGACACAAGTTTGCGACGGACAGACAGACAGACGGATGGACAGAAGGACAGACAACTCTGGCAAAAAAAATATATATCTCCCCATAAATGGGGGAGACATAATAATTGGCATGCAGTAATAATTCTAGAATTTTTTCATGGGTCAAAAGGACTCTTTGAAATCAATAGGTCTCAAGCCCAAAACACTGGGTTCCTTATTAAATATTGTCATGAAAATCAATAGTTATTACTGTTTTATCATATAATGAAAAGTAATACCATTTTATTTTATTTTATAATAACAATTTTAAAGGGGGTGGCTCATTTTATAGCCCTTATTTAGCAATACTCCCAATGACAACTTTTACTCAGTTCAAGTCAGTTAAACCTTTACTCAGTTCAAATTATTTACTGCAAACACTGATCTCGAGCAGTCAAAGAAATGTTGAAATCCAAACAGAGTTCAGAGTCCGTGTTTTAGCCCGTCTCTACAATCGTCGCGAAAACTGATGACATTTCAACTTTATATAGTTAATATTTTTTTTGAAGAGTTTGCAATGGTAGATAATATTTCAGGGTGTTTTCAATTACCTCTTTAGTGTCCTTACCACTAATTATATTAATGAAAAAGTAATTTTGTGTACAAATCAAATACATGATTATCAGTCCAAACAGTCTGATTTTCGAAGTGTTTCGCCCCATTGCAACAAAGAGGCCAAGCACAGCTGTCTTTGACAAGGAAGCAGAAAACAGGGGTGAGAACGGCCGTTGGTAAAAAAAGAGGAAAATTGGCAGGGGTCAAGGGGGCCGCCTAGGCCCCTTGCGGGACATGGGCAGCGCCCATGTGGGGGGTTCAGGGGGCAAAGCCCCCGACGCAAAATGAAATATAGCTTTCCTGAGCACTTCAGGAGCCTTCTCCTGCATTTTCACTTGGGTCTGTCATTCATGTGTTTTTTTACAATGATACTTGAGTTGCATGTCATACATGATGAGCTATGTTTACATGTCCATACAATTTACATTCAGTTTATTATTTGAACCCTTCAACAATTCCAGATTAATTTCTTGTCAAACACAAGCAATTAAAACTCACATGTTTTAAAAATGAAATCAAATGGAACTCAGTGATCACAGATAAAGACACAAAATTTGATTTTTAAAGTTGGCATGGTATTGTAACAGTTAACTTTCTAGAAAGATTCACCAAAGTTCACATTACAGTCACAATTTCTAGTCAAAATTCACATTCAAACTCTGATTCTGATTACTTTTTTATGTCTCGCTGTTAACGTGATATAAACGTTGTTAACGCGGATTTACTTGGAATAGTGTAAGAATATATCGGCAAATAATAATTTCCTGAATTAATCGCCATAAGACACCCCCCACATGTAGTTGTGAAACTTTCCGCACGCAAAAACTATTGACAGCATCTCTTTCTCTATTTGCGCGTATCGTTGCTCTGTTTCGGTGAGAGCATGTGATGCGAAGGGGATGACCTTGTTGCCTTGCATTATGACTGCCCGAAGTCCGTCCTTGCTGGCATCACATTCAATGCTCACATCTTTGTTGACATCGTAAAACGCCAGAACCGGAGGTGAGCTGCAGAGTCTCTTAAGCTTGTTGAAGCTCAACTCTTGACTTGGACTCCATTCAAACTCAATGTCGGATTTCAGCAATATTCTCAATGGAGCGTCTACTTCACTTAAGTTCGGAAGAAATTTCGCCAGGTACTGAACGAACCCAAGGAATCTACGAATTCCTTCTTTGTCAGTTGGGGCCGGCATGTTCGCGATTGCATCAATTTTCTTCGGGTCTGGCTTGAGCCCGTTCTCTGTCACCAGGTGTCCCATGTACGGCACACTTGCTTGCCGTATCAGACACTTGTCGAAGTTCAGTTTTAAATTGTTGCTTGTGGCTCGCGACACCACCTCTTTCAGTATGTAATCTTGTTCTTCGACGTTCTTGCCCGCGATTAGAATGTCATCTATGATTGCGAACGCGCCATCTATGCCAGCGATCATGTCGTCCATTATACGCTGATAGATTTCTGGAGCTGATTTGATACCGAACGGAAGACGTAGCCAGCGAAATCGACCTATTGGCGAATTAAATGTAGTCAAGAATGATGACTTTGTATCAAGTTTTATTTGGAGGAACCCTGACTTGGCATCCAAAACCGAGAATACTTTGGCATCTGGTATGCTCTGTGCTACTTCTTCAATTGTTTTCATGGGATGGTGCTCTATTTTGATAGCTTTGTTTAAGTCTTTAGGATCTAGGCAGATGCGCACTTTGTCCTTTCGAAGAGAGACAACCATAGAACTGACCCATTCAGTGGGTGTGTCAACGCGAGTAATGTAACCATCTTTCTCCATTTCGTGAAGTTTCTCAATTGTTCGCGTTTTGATTGCAGCTGGTAGCTTTCGGACTGGATGAACCACTGGTGGTACAAATGTGTCGATCTTTATTGTGTGTTCACCAGGTAGAGTACCCGTAGTTTTAATGAGGTCAGGATATTCGCGAAATAAATTGTGATCATTGTCTGATGTCATAAGATCAGGTTCAACGGTCAGCGAGCTGAATCGCTGAATGAGGCCTAGTTCTACTGCTATGTCACCACTAAGGATATTTTCCTGTGAAATGTCAACAACCTCAAACTCAACATTTCTTGTGTTTCCCTTGTATGTCACGTCTAGCGAAGCGGTACCGATTGGACGAATAATGTGGTTTGAGAACGACTTAAGTGTTCGTGAGGACTTTTTCAAAGCAGTTTTGTGCTGCATAGCGTTCATTTCACTCTTAGTGAGAATACTGCACCTTGCGCCAGTGTCTATTCTACACAATACATCTTTTCCTTCAATTTCTAGGCAAACTTTCCATTTATCTTTACCGATTGAGTTTACATTGGTTTCGTAGGTGGTGTATATGTGTAGTGGATCCTCGGAATGTACTGAATCGGTCCCATTTGCATCCTGTACACTTTTTACATTCTTACTTAGTCTTTTCCTACAGACTTTGATCCAGTGGTCGGGTTTCTTGCAGTAATTACATAGCGAACCTTTTGCGGGACAGCTGCCTTTTGCATGAGACGTACCACAGTTTCTACAGTCAATCTTGGCTTGTGATTGAGGTTTATATTTAGGTGGCTGCCTACTGGGGTTTGTGGTTTGTTTTGGATGTGATTTATTCATTTGTCTCTGTTTGTGTGACTTAACACTTAGTACCTCTTCCCCTCTCATGAGTTTCAACTGGGACTGTGCGAGTTCGTACTGTTGACCTATTTCTATTGCTTTATTTAGGGTGATGTCAGTTCCCACATTCAAGAGTCTCTCCTGTATTTTCGGTTGTCTGACGCCATTTATAACAAGATCTATGAGAATGTCATCAGAGTCAGGATATTCACAGTCCATAACGAGCAGTTTCAGGTCTTTGACGAATGTGTCGAAGCTTTCACCCTCTTTCAGTTTTCTTTGTTGTGCTCGGAAACGTGCTACACGTTTGTTTTTCTTTGGGGTAATGTAGGTTTCGAACTTTTTGAGGACCTTATCTGGATCGTCTTTCTCTCCTTCTTCCCATATGAAAGTTTTGTAGACTTCCCTACCTTCCTGTCCGACCCACATTCCAAGCCAGCCGGCGAGTGTTTTCTTTTCTGCGCCCGCTAAAGGGCCCTGACATGTGAAGCTTACATGTTGTTTAAACCTCTCAAACTCGGAATACAGATCGCGTGCACCCCAGTCGAGGCGTGGTTGATCGAACAAATGGTTTGTCGCCATATTCTGACACCATGTAACAGTATTGGGAGAGAATAACTGAAGACCTCGTGGTGATCTGTGTTGTTTATTTACGACATGATAATACAGCGCCGCTTAGCACATTGAAAAACTACATGTGGACTAGTTAGGAAATGTCGCTTACGTTCATAACAAATGATAATGTTACACCCCCTTACAAATTTCTCATCGGATTTACATCGATCTCAAAAACGGCCCTGAGTGAAACGAAATCCGCGGAATTCTGCGGAAAATTCTCACCCCTGAGAGAAGCATTTCTATCTCTTATAACTTAATTATGAAAAAATAATTCCTATTATAGGGTCATGACACTCCCATGTCGCCTCGCTTGAGTAATAAACCTGCTGCATGTGATATTTGTGGTAGACGTTTGCATTTTGACACGACTGGTTCCCTAACAATTAATTTGGTAAAGTAGTAGAGTGAAAACCGGAACCATCTCATGATTACCGTATCCGCATGAATATAAGACGCAGTTTTTACCCAAGGTTTCGATACTCAATAGGATGGGTGCGTCGTATACACAGAATTGAAAAAAAATGAAATTTACCACGGCATCTATCGAATCTTCCGACTCGAGTCCGCCATCTTGTATCAAATTGCGTAACTCTTGCAGAACTTCCATTTATTATTTACAATAAAGTGTTATCTGAGTGTTTTAAACTTACCTGAAAAGAAAGTCCGTGCTTTATATGCATTATATGTGTGAATACTGGACATAGTACAAAATTATTAACATGTTTCATTTGTGCACTAACAGTTTATTCATTTAGGAAAGTGTAACGTTCATATAGGGAAAAGGTTAAGTGCTGGTCTATCGTATCCACTGAAATTCTAATGAGGAGGGCGGGGCTTATATGCTAATTAACTTGAGCCAAAAACATTTTCCTGCAATGAGATTTAACTTGTTTCATTTGTGCACTAACAGTTTACTTATTCATTTAGGAAAGTGTAACGTTCATATAGGGAAAAGGTTAAGTGCTGGGCTATGGTATCCACTGAAATTCTAATGAGGAGGGCGGGGCTTATATGCTTATGAACTTGATCCAAAATCATTTTCCTGCAATGAGATTTTAAACACGACACATGACCTTTCTGTAATGGCCGCCATCTTTGTTGTTTTAACACACTATCACACAAACACGCTAAAATGGTCACGTTATCTATCGGTTTATGACTTTTTAACAAAAGATTGTGGTCTGACAGGCTTGTGGATTACTGTCAATCTCTACACATGTGGATTACCCGTTAATTAGACCTGAGCTTATCAGCTTGTCTACAAATGTTGCCTAGAGTGGTGAATTTGATACGCTCGACACGGTATCGAAGTATTTTCAAAATCTTGACTTTACACACATACTTTTATGTGGCATATATATGTATGCTGTCATACAAACATAAAATCATAACAAATACTGAAATTTCCAAATCTTTATTGTACCCACATCTATACACATTAAAATTTACTAGTCCTATTATGTGCATATGTGGCAAGTAGCGTTACACAAACACCACATTGAATGAATCTTTCGTAAATATTCTGCGCACAGGATAATGGATATGCTGTGTTTTGGGTCAATATTTTGAGATGCGACTTATCTACACATGTAAGCATTTTCCCTCCAGATTTCCCTTGAAACTAAGGGTGCGTTTTATACATCTTTGCGATTTATATTCATGCGGATACGGTATGTAATTCCGGTGTTCTCCAAGGTCTCCACAGGGGATTCCCTTGATTGGCCTTACCAAAACAGCACAAGCGTGGATCACAGCATGATAGCAAGTTAAAGGTGGTCTGTGTGTGTACAGAACTAACAGATAAACGCCACCAGGGAGGAAAATGCATGTCACTTAAAAATTTGCCTTTGTAAAATTTCAAAAACGGTAGATTTAAATACCGTTCCGGTAGAACGGTAAACCACCTCTGAAACGGTAGAATTCAACTACCGTCGGTAGTTATCACATGTATGCTGGCTGCAACACTGCTTACAGGGCTTTTTTCTTCTATAATAGGGGCCATTTACAGGCCCCTGTCTCTCAGAAAGTCTTTAAAATAATTCACTTTTCCCCCAAAACTGACTTTACTTTTTTGGTAATTTGTTTCCCATAAATATCAAAATAATGTACAATTTCCTTCGTGAACAACTTCCGTTAACCTCGTATGCAAATCAAGGGAATTCCAGCAAAACAGGCCAGGGTCTGCGATGGAAAGTGTAGGAGTAATTCAAATCAGATAAATTAATGCAATCGGTGAGTACAGTTAACTTCTTTCTGGCAATAAATGTTTGAAAAATAGTTATTTTACAGGACTGAAGTAAATTATGTGGTCAAACATACTTATTTTGCTCAATATGTCCCTTGAATCGTTCCACCTCGGATTTACGTTCGGAACAATGCGCCGCGTTTTTCTTGAAAAGAGAAAGGCGTTGCAAATGCCAGAAACTGAAAAGTGTATAATATCACCAATAATGAAGGGAAATGTTGATATTAGCATATGCGGCGGCTTTCTATGAAGAACTAAATTTTAATATGATATTGTGAGCAACGAAAAGGGAAGTAACTCGTCTGGTCCGGTCCAATACATTGGATGCGCATTCATGACATAGTCTTACTATTTTAATCGTCGGCATAAGCAATTAATATGAGGAAATACTTACAAAAAGATACAAACAGAGCCCTGGCAGGAAATGTGGCTAGTTTTGTAACAAAATTCAGTCGCGGAAACACTTGACATTCACTGCGCATGAATTAATGCCTTACTCGCTTTAAAAGAAAGAAAACCAAGATGTTGACCTTGTAGTGTTTTGAAGACAAATCTGTTTAAAGTTGTCGTTTCTTTCATGGATTCGAAGTCGAAAGTATCATTTTGAACATGAGCTGTGCATCTTCAGCCTCCTATAAACGAAGAGGATTTTCGCGCGCATGTGTTGATTATCGAAGGGAGCTAACTCTAGTAGAAAGACGCATGTTCGAATTAAAAATAATTAATTGTTCACATTTTACCCCAAGCCTGTTACAAAAACTGATTACTCTTATTTTGAATTTAATTATAAGTCATCACATGATAGCTTGTCGGAATAAAAACCGCACACGGCAGGTGCGGATAAAGGATTTCAGATAGGGGGGGGGGGGGGGGGGGGGGTGTTAGAAGTATTTTTGGAGGGGGCGGGGGTGTTATATTTTTATGTTTGATGACATAAATAAATAGTTTGTTTTTGATACATACGAAAAAAGAGCTGTGTTAAAAGGCAGGTGACTGCTTGAAGCAAGGTGAAAGCAAAACAGAAGTCTCCTATGGGAGCGTTCCGTTTTACTTTTACCTTGCTTTAAGCAGCCACCTGTTCTAAATACAAACTAATTAACATAATTTTGTGGTCGTTATAGAGAGGGTTTACTGTATACATATATCTAAAATTAGTTTTAGCAATTTTAGGGGACATACGACGGCTCCGCCCCCCCCCCCCCCCCCCCACGCCCCTAAATCCGCGCCTGCACGGACTTGTGTTATCGTAGACTCACATTCTATCGAACTTCACCTGTTTATCGAACCCTTCATTTTTATGTGTGTGTTTTACGCATGCACAAGCGCATACTATGTCATAAAAACATGAGTATCGTTGCTTTGTCTGTAAACAACGTCTGGTAGCTTTAAAAACGAAATATACATCATAAACAGGTCAATACAGTTTATTTTCCCTTGAACTATGCTAAATATGAGAAAACTCTTAATACGTTATAGAATATCAACATAAATTGAAAAGTGTACCACATTAAAAATGTTTGACAGCTCTGACCCCTTCAGCTTATGCAAATGTCGCGTGCCCATGATGAAATCACGTGACTATGAGTATTATGTTACAGTAAACAGTTTCTAAAATAAGGGTTCGATACGCAGGTGATATTTTTCTGGCAGCCATTTTTGTTTTTGCTATGCGGGTGGTGGGGAACACTGGATTGTTTGGGGATTAATAGATGAGAATAAAAATATTTAATTGTTTCAAGGTATGTATAAAAGATTATTATGAAATGCTGATTTATTTTTTCTTCAATATTCAAAGTAAACGTTTTCTGTTCCTGGTCAAAGGTTAAGAGGTTCGATAGATGGTGACACCATGCTACTATGTTAGATCTATCGTCGACGCGCCTTCTCTCGGACCCCACCTATTTTTCGAGCCTTTTCAACGTATTGTGTTTTTTCGTATGCACATGCGCAAGTGCGCACTACATCGTCAATTAATGAGTATCGGTGCTTTGTCTGTAAACAACACCACGTAGCCTTAAAAACAAAATATGCGTCATAAACAGGTCATTGCAGTCTATTTTCTTTCAATTATGATAAACACGAGAACACTCTTAATACTTTATTAAAACAAATCAGATAAATGTAGAATATCAACATAAATTGAAAGGTGTTTTCAGAAACTGAGAAACCTGTATCCAAAACACTACTGTAAGTACCCCCAGGTGGCTGATATTTCTGTTGGCAAAACAGGTGTTCTCAAACTCCTTGCAAACCTTAAAGCCAATAAAGCAGCAGGCCCGGACTATATCCGACCCGTGGTGCTTAAGGAGTTGAGGAACGAACTGGCACTCTTCTGTTTCAAAAGTCCCTTGCAAGTGGCAAGGTTCCCTGTGACTGGACCAGGGCCAATGTATATATGCCCCATTTACAAGAAGGGAGATACAAACGATACAGCGAACTACCGACCCATCTCACTCACATGCATTCTCTGCAAAATACTCGAACACATTGTTGCTTCTCATCTTTCCACACACTTCACTACACACAGCATTCTGTATGAGATCCAACGTTGATTCCAGGAGAGACGTTCCTGTGAGACACAACTCATTGAACTTACAGACCACCTTGTCAATTCCACTTCCTCTGGTAAACAAACTGATCTGATCCTCTTAGATTTTAGTAAGGCCTTTGACAAGGCTAACCACCATAAACTTCTCTTTGTTCCCCAAGAATATGGAGTCTCATCCCAAATCCTCAACTGGACTCGTTCTTTTCTTCTTGGTAGGAGCCAAACTGTAGTTCTGGGTAGTGACAGTTCCACAGAGGTCCCTATCACCCCTGGCTGTCACCCCTGGCGTTCCTCAAGGCTTAGTCCTCGGTCCGCTCTGCTTCCTGATCTATATAAACCAGCTTCCTGTTTTTTATTTCGCAGATGACACTGCTGTCTACTTGACGATCAACTCTCTCTCCGATTCTAAGGCACTTCAAGAGGATCTTGACAGACTACTAGTATGTGAGAAAGACTGGGATATGGAGTCCAATCCTTCAAAATGTCAGGTGCTCCACATCACCAGGAACAGAAATGTCATGAAAAACAATTACTATCTCCATGGCCAGGTCCTAGAATCAGTTTCTAACGCAAAATGTCTTGGACTTACTCTTTCTCCTGATCTAAATTACAACACCCACATCTCCAACATCACCACCAGTGCTAATAGATATCTTGGCTTCATTAAAAGGAACATACCTACAAAGAATCAGAGAGCAAGAGAACTGGCATACAAGTCCCTGGTCCGGCCATAGTTGGAGTACGCTTCTACCATTTGGAGCCCTCACACAAAATCCAACATCAATAAAATTGAGCAGGTCCAGAGACGTGCCATAAGATGGGTAAACATGACTTTTCTACTCTTTCGAGTGTGACAGCCATGCTTAAAGATTCGAACTTGAGATAACTAGAACACTGGAGAATAGACTTTCGCCTTATAATGTTTTATAAAATATATCATAACATTGTAGCAATCCCACTCCCACCATACATTCACACACCTACACGCATCACCCGACACATGCATCCACTTTCCCTCAGGCTAATCCAAGTAAGATCAGATTACCATGAGTTCTCCTTTTACCCCCATTGTATCAGGTTATGGAATCAGCTTCCTTGTGAAATTGCTACCCTCTCTGATCGGGATCAGTTCAAAAGAGCAGTGGTAAACATCCAGTACTAGTCTTGAGAGCAATGTTTTTAACCTACCCTTTTATTCTTCCTACTCTCAGTAACAATTATTTTTAAGCTTCACCCTGCCTGACATTATCTATTGCCAGGTTTCTTAAACTCTCACTTTTCCTTACTAATACTCCGACGTGCACTTTCCTGACTGTAACACTCGAAAGAGGGGTAGTCAGTAACCGTAGATAGATATATAGATAAGTGTACAACATTGAAAATGTTTGACAGCTCTGACCCATTTTGGCTTATACAAAGGCCACGTGCCCATGATGAAATCACATGACTATGAATTTTTATGTCGCAGTAAACAATTTCTAAAATAAAGGTCGAAAAGCATGTGCTCTTTTTCTGGCCGCCATTTTTGTTTTTGTAATGCGTGTGGTGGGGATCACTGGGATGTTTGGTGATTAATAAATGAGGATAAACTTATTTAATTGTTTCCAGGTATGTAGAATATAGTATTTTGAATTGCTGATTAATTATTTTCTTCAATATTCACGGTAAACGTTTTCTGGTCCTGGTCAAAGATTCAGAGGTTCGAAAGACGGTGCGACCACGCTACTATCCGATGTGAAATATTTTTTGTCTATTGATGTCTGGTTGTCCAACCATCTGCAATCATTTTAATGTTTGTTCAAGCACTAGACGCAGTGGCGGATCTAAAGCACGAGTACACATATTCTGGTCGGTCGTAAATATTTAGGGCTTTAAAGGCAGACCACTTAACAGTGGAATTTCATGTTGCACAGCTACATAACATAATACATAAACAAATTAATCAATGCGTGTATGAATAATGTCAAAAATACGTTTCTTCCAATCTGAAAGCGTATTAACATCAGCATGTTCTCGTCGACACCATTTGATGCAGAATTCTTGAATAGCTTCCGCAATACGAGTACGACAAGCGTCAAAATCAATAAGGGAAGGTATTCTATATTTAGGTCATTTAGTAAGGATGGTCCTGAAACGTTTATCTTTTATGATATCAAAATTACCAGTTATGACATGGTCAACTGGTTTAAAGCAAAAGCTTTAAGTGTAAAACGCATTTTTTCTTCCCCATTAATATTCATAAGAATGCATTATAAGAATACATTATATGTATTAATAGAATTACATATCGTATTCAAGCTATATGTCTCTACTTTACATTGGTTCTTGTTTTGTCCTTCTATTGTCTCTAAAAGCAAAGTTATGAAGCATTTTCTTAATCAAGATAGTTTCGAAATTTACCTCGGGTTACCACGGAAGCCATTTAATAAAACATAGCTGGGGCACCATTATTTTGGGAGAATGCTCAAAAAGTGTTCTGATGACCCCAACATACAATTTAAACCTGAATTCAATAATTTTTGTGCATTAAATATGCCTCTAAGACTAAACAAAAAACTCATTTTTCTAAAAAAGCGGATTTTTATACTTCCTCTTTAATATTCATTAGCAATCATATATGAATATTATTAAAATTATATATCATAAGCAAGATATATGTCTCTGCTTTACTTTGGCTTTTGTTTTGTCCTTCTATTGCCTCTAAAAGCAAAGTTATTATGCATTTTCTGAACCAATGATGTTTCGAAATTTACCTCCTCGCGTTACCATGGAAACCGTTCAATAAAACATAGATGGGACAAAATTACTTTGGGAGAATGCTTAAAATGTGTTCTGATGACCCAAACAAACAATTTAAATCTGAATTCAATAATTTGTGTGCATTAATAAGCCTATCAGACCAAACAACAAGCTCCTTTTTCTAAAAAACGCATTTTTTTACATTCTCATGAATATTCATCAGAATGCATTTATGAATATTGATTAAATCATATACCATATTCAAGCTATATGTCTCTGCTTTACATCGGTACTTGTTTTGTCTTTCTATTACCTCTACAAGCAAAGTTATTACGCATTTTCTGAACCAAGGATGTTTCGGAATTTACCTCGGGTTACCATGGAAACCGTTTAATAAAACATAGATGGGACAAAATTATTTGGGGAAATACTCGTAATGTGTTCTGAGGACTCCAACGAACAATTTAAACCTAAATTCAATAATTTCTGTGCATTAATAAGCATCTCAGACTAAACAACAAACTCCTTTTTTCTAAAAAGAACACATTTTTTACTTC
This sequence comes from Azorinus chamasolen, assembly GCA_963576725.1. NCBI lineage: Eukaryota > Metazoa > Mollusca > Bivalvia > Cardiida > Solecurtidae > Azorinus > Azorinus chamasolen. Next base: position 25,465,794 of record OY755244.1, read on the forward strand.
CTCGTTAATATTCATAAGAATGCATTTATGAATTTTAATAAAATTATATATCATATTCAAGCTATATGTCTCTGCTTTACTTTGGTACTTGTTTTGTCCTTCTATTGTTTCTAAAAACAAAGTTATGGCGCATTTTCTGAACCAAGGTAGTTTCGAAAATTACCTCGGGTTACCATGGAAACCGTTAAATAAAACATAGCTGGGACAAACTTATTTTTGGGGGCATGCTCAAAATGTGTTCTGAGGACCCCAACGAACAATTTGGTACCCATGAAAAAAAGTCTAGGGGGATGCTTCGGTAACCACTACTAGGACCCAGCCTAATACTATGTCTTTTTTTATTTCCCCGTTGATGTGTGTGTTTTGTGATATTTCGGTCATTTGTTCCATGCACTTGAGCAATTTCTGTAACATTAGTTCTAAGTCTGTGCTTGATAAATGTTGATTGTCTATGGTATTATTTTTTGACAGTCTGCCCTAACTGCATTACTTAAACCCAACTCAGTAGACATTGCGGGCTTTTGCGGACTTTAGATTTGAACCCTTAACAGCCTCATATTCAATTCTATTGCCTGGTCTACTGTTTTAGGATGCTTGAAAAGGATATGCTATCTTAAGTCAGAATTCCCTACACCGACTAAATATTGCTCCAAAACATTGATTTCCCGATATCCATGCAGAATGTCAGGAAAAGTCAAACAAGCGATGCGCCTAATAGAATAAACATACTCAGCGGGGATTTCTTCGGAATTCCGCTTACGTGTCTTAATTCAGACTTATATGCAACCCTTTTCTTAATTATGGGTCATATCTCTCTGTAAGTATTGCCTTTAAACTATAATAGTCATTGAGTTGGGTGTGAGTCAAATCACCTAACAACTTTTGAGCTTGGCCCCGTCAAGAAATGCTGAACCTTCTCTGAATTTGACCAATTATTCCAAAATGCTACTTCTCAATGTGAATAATGTAGTCCTTCCACTCTAACTCAACTACTGACCGACTATCAACTTTGTCTGGCTCTTTTTCCTTTCTGAAAAAATTATGGCGAGACAAACAACTGATATATTTTTATCTTAACTTGTATTTTGTGTAACCAGTTGATCTGGATTCGTACCATTTGTGATGTTGTGAGGACAATTGTTCGCATAACAAGTCTGTCCAGAAAACCTTTAATTCAAGTGCTTGATTACCTGACGCCCTAGGGGGAAGGTTTGCATACCTTGCTCCTGGACTATTAAAACTGTTAATTTGGGTTTGTAAAGACTGAACCTGTTTCACAAATGATTTGTCACTTCTAGTATTTAATTGTCCCTGGTACTGTCGGTCTGAATGCCAAGCTCCTGTGTCAGTGTTTTGCACAAAATAAACTTCTCAGAGCTTGATATGTGCACACGCAGGCGCACAAGCACCTGAATCTGTAGTGTGCACATTGTCAGGGTGTGAAACGGTATTATCCTCCCAATTTGACCTGAGACTCGATTATATTTCGGCGTGTTTATCGGGATTGTTCGTAATACTCTGTGGCAAAACGTAGCAAACCAAAAGCCGGTAATAATCATGTTCCTCGAGTATTGTACAGTAAACCCCCTCTAATGCGACCACTTAATGAATAAACATGACTGTCTTTATAAGCAGATGGTTGCTTAATGCAGGACAAAAGTTATGCAGAAAGCTCCTACAGGAGCTTTCTGCATAACTTTGGTCCTGTATTAAGCTACCACCTGCCTTCGCCACTTTGAAATATGCCCCCTTTTAATGGTCGTATTAGAGGATTTACTGTATTTTTATAGCGCATTCTTATACCTTCGGAAATTTATTCGAAGATTACCGACAATAATACACGGAATATGCATGAGTCCTAGGTCAAATGTGTAGGATAATACACTCGTGTATAGTACACCACAATTGGCAAAACACACTTCTGTGTATGACTTCATTCGCAAAGAGCTAGGTATGCCAGTGGTAGGGTCAAAACCAAACGGTGGCAGTGATAAAACTGATTTGCAGACATATTCTAAGGTAAACCAATCACATTTTTCAAAGTCTGTGTTATTGCAAACTATTATCCTAACAATTTGACCTGAGACTCATGCATATTCCGTGTATTATCGTCGGTAATCTTCGAATAAATTTCCGAAGGTTTAAGAATGCGCTAAAAGAATACAGTAAAACCCTTCTAGTGCGACAAGCAGAAAGAGGCATAATTCATAGTGGCAAAGGCAGGTGGTAGCTGAATACAGGGCGAAAGTTATGCAGAAAGCTTTTGTAGGAGCTTTCTGCATAATTTTGGTCCTGTATTAAGGAACCACCTGCTTATAAAGACAGTCATGTTTATTCATTCAGTGGTTGCATAAGATGGGATTTTACTGTACAATCCTCGTGGAACATGATTATTACCGGCTTTTGGTTTGCTATGTTTTGTCAAAGAGTATTACGAACAATCCCGATAAACACGCCGAAATTTAATCGAGTCTCAGGTCAAATTGGGAGGATAATAATTTATAAAAAACTGGAACCCTTCTATTTTCAAACAAATGAAAGTCAAACTACCGGCTTGTCAAACTGATATTTATTACAAAGTAAACGAAAAGATAGCACAAAACGTTGGGACCCGAATGAAGCATGGTGTCCCGTCTTTATAACTACATGTATAATGAAATGTCTTAATGTTATGTGGCGCCGCAAAATATCAGTATGGCAATAAGATAAGGCAGATATATAGGTAGGTATGCTCTTTACCTGTTGACTATTCATGTAATAAATAATGACATCATGAATATTTATTAACTGAAATTTAATATTGTAAAAGATTGTTCTGCTGTGAAAAACATGGTTGAATCAGATCTATATACAGTAAACCCCCACTAATGCGACCACCAAAATGGACATAATTCTGGGTGGCAGAGGCAGGTGGTAGCTTAATGCAGGACGAAAGTTATGCAGAAAGCTCATATAGGAGCTTTCTGCATAACTTTCGTCCTGCATAAAGAAACTACCTGCTTTAAACGACGCCAGTGGCTGTTTATTAAGTGGTCGCATTAGCGAGGTTTTACTGAAATGTCATAAGTAATCAGGGCATACGCTAATCAGCCGGCTCCTACAGAAGTCGTCTGATATGGGTCTACTCCATTTCCAAAGGCATAAAAAGGCGTTTATATAAAGGAATTAATTTTCACGCATTTGAAAATAGAATAGAACCAGATTTCATTAATATGCAAAGTGTCATTATTACGTACTCATGGAGTAAAATATTAATTGTCCTTAGTGTTACCAATTTTACTCAGTCGCTGCCAGTGTCATATCTGTGGTTACTATGTAAACAGTCTGGCTCAAAATAAGACGCTGAGTGACTCGGACAAACTGTTTGTTAATGTGATTGTTGGTTTTAAACAAAACTGAAGAAATATAAAAAACAAAATTTTAAAATTGTAGCAAACGACATAGTTTGCAGACGACAAAATTTGGCATAAAAGAGTTGACTCAACAAGTGGTTAAGATAGAAATAAACTGAATTCAATCTCAGTTTGAGGTATATAAGCATGGTAGCTGTTTCAGCTTTTACCACTTTTTAACACCCCCAACACACACATACATCCGTCCATCGGGATTCTTGTCTGGACAATATTTCCTCAACCACTTGCGTCATGGTTTCCAAATTCAGTCGGTGCATCTTGGGAAGGCGGAGTGTCGCGTACTACTTAGGTATCTATGTGTCCTTGACTTCAGTTTAAGTAAACATTTGTCTAGTTTTCCAAAATTATTTTGTGTGGATGCATCTTGAGAAGACAACGGTGGCACATACCACTTTGTAGTCTATATGGCCTTGAGCCTGACCTTGACCTCATTTTTTTGTAAAAGCAATTTATCAGGAGGATTTCTCCTCAACTGCTTGGCTTAGGGTGTGCCATGCTCTTGTTTGTTAGGATTTCCGAATTTCGTGTGTGGTGAATCTTTGGTAGTGCGTGTCATATACTACTTAGGTGTCTCTGTGACCTTGACTTTGACCACGAACTCGGTTTTAGTTGAATGGTCTGAAATTCGTCAGGATAATATATCCCCAACCCCTTAGATTGGGGCCCATGCTTATAAAACTTTTTAGACGAGTCTGAGTTCGTTCTCAAGCTTCTGATTGGTCAGATTTGAATTCTCAAGCTTTTTCTCAAGGCTCAAATCTGACCAATCAAAAACTTGAGAACGATCTCAGATTCAACTAAAAGTTTTATAAGCATGGATATAAGACTTCCAAACTTATTGTGTGGGTGCATCTTTGGAAGGGAAAGTGGCATATGCGACTTTGATGGCTCTGTCACATTGACCTTCACCGTGACCTTAGTTTCAGTGAAAACAAATGTCGGAAATTTGTCGCGATGAATTATCCTCAACCACACGAGTTAGACTTTCCAAAGTTCTTGTATGGATTCATTTTGAGATGGCGGACTGGCACATAGTACTTTGTTGTTTGTATAACATTAAGTGTAATTTAGAAATAAAATCCTATATTCCGTTGTTGATGTTATTGTTTTTAGTTTAACAATACAGGATATACTAAAATGAAATATACATAATAATGCGAGCATACACATGTGGATCAAGGTATCTATGAAGGAACAAATGAGACCATATCATGTGGTATAATAATTTTAATATAGTCTTTTTATAAAAGAAGTCACATTAGCGAGCAGTAACAGTAAACCTCTTAACAATTCTACCCAAATGGGGCATTTATTAGAAAAAATTGTGAAGTTTTAAAACCATAGTGATAAATAGAGCATTTGCTCTATAGAAACAAATGCTCTATTTATCACAATGGATTTAAAAGGTTACTTTTATAGAGGCATCAGTAGAAAGGAAGGTTAGATCAGGTGAATGTTTAATGCAGGACAAAAGTGATACCGATGTAACAGTGAGGCTGTTAAGAAGATAAACACTATAAACTCTTGCCAGGGAGCTAGCCATTTGGCGACTCAGTTTAAGTGCCGGGAGCTAGCTCTTTGGCGACATGGTTTAAGGGCTTGGAAATTCTAAGCAACAGGCTGCACGGTTGCTGGCTGGATGGGTGATGGGATTGCCGATGGTGCATGTTACACAGAAAGCACCTTCCTTTCTGTATCATTTTTGTTCATCACCCATTTTACAATCCAGAATTAGACGTTTAATGTGTGGTCGTATTAGGTACTGCATTGCAAATGATAGCAGATGTTTGAGGATTAGTGTTTCCTTCACATTTTGTAATGTATATGTTACAATATATACAGTCTATATAAAGTCAATCTGTTACACATCGTCTATACAGTTTGCTTTATGAACTCCTCAACTAAGTAGTCTTCATGTTTGCCCAGCAACAGCTCTTCATATTTTTTGTGAATCATCCAACAGAGTTCTGTCCCTTTTTCAACGACCTCGGACCTGTTAATGAGATTGCCGCGGACCACGAGACGAACTGGCTTTGGAGCAAGAACTTCTGAAGAATTGGAAGGTCTTTCTTTGACTTGAAATTTGGCCATGAGTTTCCCTCCACTTTGAGTGTGTTCTTTTTTCTTTATTATGTGTTTGTGGCCATTAACAAACTGACCTGTTTAAATAGAAAGAATAAATCCGACATTCATGAAAAATGCATTCATTATTTAAACCCTTTCCTCCATAAATACGACTTTGAAAACAGAGTAGACCCAGATCAGACGGCTCATATATGTTTGTTTATGATATAATATAGATATGATTCTACAGTTTCTGTCATGGCCAAAAGTGCATGTGTCGATGTGCTATTGGATCTAATTAATCTAATTAATATTCATGACGCCATAATTTCTTACATGAATATTTATTGAGGAAAGGGCTAACCCTTTTCCTAGTTAATATTTGCGTAAGAAAATAATTACATCATAACTATTTATTAACTGAACTTTTCAATGACAAATAATCAGAGGATGTTTTGGTATTGGCAATAAGTGTAGAATCAGATCTATACTAGAGTTTGTTTTTGAGAAAAACACATGTCTCCCCCCACCCCACCCCCCCCCGGTACCCCGCCCCCGCACCCATAAGAGGAATGAACGTTGTAACCAAGAGTTGCGTTTCAATCAAGCTTAATTCAACATCACATGACCACCTTCACATATAGATTTCACATATAGATATAGATTGGTTGTGCGTCACTTATAGATACATATAGATTGGTTGTGCATCACATATAGATTGGTTATCTGTAAACTTTTGTAGACATCTATAAACACTAGTTTTCCCTATAAATTTCATATTTGAAAAAATCCAAACTTCTGTCAAAATTGTTGCAGCCCATATTCCAATCCACATGACCATCCTCACATATAGCTGGTCCATATGTAAAAGTTTGAAGTAAATCCCTCAAATAGTGTAGGAGGAGTTATCTGCACAAGATTGTTTCGCTATATATTCTATACATGTACAAGGAAAATAGTGTTGGAGCACAAGATTTTTTCGCTATATATTCTATATAAGGAAAATAGTGTTGGAGGAGTTAGCTGCACAGGATATTTTTCGCTATAAGGAAAAACTACAAAGGGCTATAACTTCTGTCAAAATTGTTGCAGCACAAAATTCCAAACAACATGACCATCCTCACATATAGCTGGTTCATATGTAAAAGTTTGAAGTAAATCCCTCAAATAGTGTAGGAGGAGTTAGCTGCACAAGATTTTTTCGCTATATATTCTATATAAGGAAAAACTACAAAGGGTCATAACTTCTGTCAAAATTGTTGCAGCCAAAATACCAAACCACACGACCATCCTCACATATAGCTGGTTCATATGTAAAAGTTTGAAGGAAATCCCTTTAATAGTGTAGGAGAAGTTAGCTGCACAAGAATTTTAACAGACAGACAGACAGACAGACGGACGGACGGACAGAAAGCACAGCATCAATATGTCTCCCTCTCCTAAAGGGGGAGACATAATAATGTCATAAGCAAACAGAGCAGACCCTGGTCATATTGCTCGGAGAGAACCTAAAGTTCGAAAGGACAGTGACAGTTCTCGCCTTTCATCGGAATACATGCCGCATTCAATGTTCAGGTTTATAGATAATCATATTACAGTAAAACCTCTCTTAACCGGACAATAAATTTAGTATAAATATCGGTCTTGGAGACAGGTGACAGCTTAATGCAGGGTGGAAGTCATGCAGAAAGCTCCTAGAGGAGCTGTGGGAGCCTTGTGATCTAGGTCTGCTCTGTTTTCATAAGAAATAAATATAGATTTGATTCTACACTTTCCGAAATTGCTAAAACTCCAGTTAAAGAATATTCATGACGTCATGTGTTCTTGTATAAATATGTATTTATAGGGCTACAAGTGTTATTAAACATTAAGAACAGTAAAACTGACATATTCTTATACAAACAGTGACTCTTGTATTTACACTAAGTATTTTGACACCCAGTCTGCAGTCTAAATAGATTTCATGATAATGCCTTTTCACTCCTCTGCAAACAGAGTAGACCCAGATCAGACGATTCATCAATGTCTGTTCTGTTTGCTCATGGAATATAGATTTTATTCTATTTTGTTCAGGTTAATTTTTTACATTATAATAAACAATTACACCGATTTTAACCCATTCCCTCATAGGCTATTTTTAGATCCAACCTCTTTGAATAAATCTACCGAAAAGGACCATTAACTGGAGAAAAGGAAACATTTAGATTGTGATAAATAGAGCATTTGCTCCTATAGGAGAAAATGCTCTATTTATCACAATGGTTTCACAAAGTGACTTTTACAGAGTCGTCTTAAGTCGTCAATAAGAGGGAATGGGTTAAGTCGCCATTGATGAAAGTTGTACGGTATGCGTGTAATAGATGAAACATACACTGCTTCCATTTAACCTTTTATCCCATGAATATTTATGTAAGAAATAAAAATACAATAGAACCCCTCTAATGCGACCACTTAATGAATACATATGTGTGTCTTTATAAGCAGGTGGTTGCTTTAATGCAGGACAAAAGTAATGCAGAAAGCTCCTCTAGGAGCTTTCTGCATTACTTTTGTCCTGCATTAAGCTACCACCTGCATTTAGCACCCAGAATTATATCTATTTTAGGTGGTCGCATTAGAGGGGTTTTTACTGTATATTGAATATTAACTATCTACTTTTTGTAGTGGCACATAGACACAGAACGTTTGTAGTGGCACATAGACACAGAAAGTTTGTAGTGGACGTTTGTAGTGGCAAATTTCAGAATCAGATTTTATTATTTCATAAGCGAACAGAGCACACCAATACCAGACAGTTCTTACAGGGGTCATCTGGTCTTGGTCTACTCTATTTGCAAAGGTGTCATAAGGTGTCTCTATGGAGTAACGTGTTAATTAGTTACTGATGAGACCAACAGTTACTGTTTACTTGAAAATGATGAAACAGGTGCCATACAGGGACACTATGGAATAAAAGGTAATACCTTAGCGATAAAACCAAAGGTAAAGGTTAGTACCTTACCGATAAGACTAAACGTGTCACTATCGAGTATAGGGTTAATGCTTTACCGATAAGACCAAAGGGACACTATGGAGTAAAGGGTTAATACCTTAGCGATAAGACTAAAGGGACACTATGGAGTATAGGGTTAATGCCTTACCGATAAGACCAAAGGGACACTATGGAGTAAAGGGTTAAGACCATAGCTATAAGACCAAAGGTAAACGTTAGTGCCTCACCAAAAGTGTCTCTATAGAGTAAAGGGTTAATGCTTACCGATAAGACTAAATGTATCACTATGGAGTATAGGGTTAATGCCTTACCGATAAGACTAAATGTATCACTATGGAGTAAAGGGTTAATGCCTTACCGATAAGACTAAATGTATCACTATGGAGTATAGGGTTAATGCCTTACCGATAAGACTAAATGTATCACTATGGAGTATAGGGTTAATGCCTTACCGATAAGACCAAATGTATCACTATGGAGTAAAGGGTTAATACCTTAGCGATAAGACCAAAGGTAAACGTTAGGGCATTACCAATAAGACTAAAGGTGTGTCTCTATGGAGTAAAATGGTTATAGATAAGAACAAAGATGTCTCTACGGAGTTAAATGTTAAAGCCTTACCGATAAGACCAGAGGTGTGTTTGCTGAAGTAGTCCTCATTTTTCACATACACGTTTAAGTAATCCACCTTGCCCGTCTCTGGTTCATGGTGAGATGATCGTCTTACAAGTATCTCAGGGCCGAATTTCAGTTGGATTGACAGAGTATTTCCTCCATTAATAAACGTAAGACGACTGCCTCCAAAATGCTTTGTAAACTCCTCAAACCACTCGAACACCTACATATATGTAAAGATAAACATGAACAGATGACATGTAAATTTGTTGAAAACACATGCCCGTTTACTGCACCTATAACATGCCGTTTTACATCTTTGCAAAAATGGTGAACACAGATCAGAGAGCGCCTGTAGTAGGTGTCTGATCCGGATCTGCCCGGTTTGCATGTACAATAAAACCCTTCTAAACTGGACGTTCAGTTTAGTATATGTTATAGGGGTTATATGTTATCGATGCAATTCCAATCTATCAAAGCAATACATTTTCTTCGTTTTATGTTTAGGCTGGACTTAACTTCTGTTATAGAATAACTCTTTTATTTCTCCACCAAACCCTATTAGGCGATTCTAAAGAGTAGTCATAAAATAGGGTTGGTGGAGAAATGACCATGCTATTATTTGAATACACACCTTAATCCATTGCTCTGATGAAGGTAAATATTAACCCTTCGCTTGCTGAATTTTAAAATACATGTCTCCTTTACCCATGTCCCGTTGTATAATTGCATATATCTTCACTGTGTACAAGTATTTCGCTGCGCCATCACTGCTGTTGAGTGCACTGGTTGCACAATCAACTTGTAAATAGTGAAGACTCAGATGAGACAGCTCCTGCAGGAGCTGTCTCATCTGGGTCTTCACTATTTACAGGTAGGTATATTGACGTGAATAGCAAGCGAAGAGTTAACTTGGGTTAAAATATTATCTTTACCTCTATCTATAAACTTGGGTTAGAATATTATCTATACTACTATCTATACTCTACTTCCGAACAGGTTTTTCTCAACACATTTTAACAGAAAGTAAGAAGCGTAAACAGTTCACCTTTGTGTCGAAGAAGACGGCCTCGTGACTGACGATGATCACATGATGGGGCAGCTGAATGGACAACTGACCAATGAATGTCTTCTGCTCATTATGGATGTTCAAGGTGTCAGAAGTGATGATGAGAGCGTTTATCGTAATACCTAATTTAAAAAGATACATTATATTAACCCTTTACTCCACATATACTTTTTATGCATTGCAAACAGATTAGACCTATATCAGGCTGCTCATATGGGAGCTTTCTGATCCAGATATGCTTTGTTTGCCTCTGGAATAATATATGCAGTTAAACTTCGATATTTCGAAATCGGATAACTCAAATGTCAGATAACTCGAAGTAAAAGTTCGGTCCTTCCAAAATTTACAAAACGGAATATTGCTCTAAATGTATCACTACACTTATCTAGAAACATGTGACAGCTTTATGCAGGGCAAAAGTAATGCCGAAAACTGCTAAAGGGGCTTTCAGTATTACTTTAAACCTGCATTAAGCTGCGAACTTGAGAAACGAGGTATCGGAATTCAACGTATCTGATTCTACAGTTTCTGCCATGACCCGAAATTTCCTTTTGCTCATGTGCCATTATAAAACTTATATGAATGTTATTAATTTTCAAGATGCCATTATTTCTTACATGAATATTCATGATCTTATAGTTTAATTAACAAGTAAGAACTAACGTTTATTATATAACAATACTGTCGTAATGATCTGTGACGATACTGAACACTGCCATAATATTGCTTGCCACGTGTTGACTATGTATGCATGTGCATAATTATGTAAACACTATGTTATATGGATTAAAAGAAATCCGGGCTTCACAAAAAATGAAAGAACAATGACAACTAAGAACCACTTTACACATAATGCAATCTGTTCTAAATGAAACTGTATAATCAGGTCTATATTATTACATATAGGCAAACTGGCCAAATCAATAAATGTCGATTATTCAAAAGGGTGCGATATACGTCTGGTTTGTGTACATCATAGGGGTCTGTACCGCTCCCTGAGAGTCTATATATACTGTATAAGATTATATAGTTTATATAGACTCCCATGGAGTGGTACAGACCCCTATCATATACATGGCATACCAGCTACTTATGACTAAGACGTTACCCTGAAATTCTTTGATACATAAGAAAGTTATATCACAGACAAAATCTGCACAAGACAATCATCAGAATAAGCAACATATTCAACAACTGGTTATGGTTATTTTACGACATCATTATCTAAGCCGTTACCGTGTGAACATTCATGTAAGAAATAATGACATAATTCCTACTGGAGCAGTCTGATTTGAGTCTACTCTGTTTGCAAAGGCGTGGAAAACCAATTGTATGAGGTAAAATATTCAAATATATGCCAATTCATATTGAAATAATAAGAGTTGCATGATATAACAATCGTACGGATGCACGCTGAATGCATGAACTCTCAGATACATATACAAATACCGCCATGTTTTAGCAGCGAAATAGTTAGGTTGCATTTTACCTTTTATTTGATGAATATTCATGTAAGAAATGACATCATGAATATTTATTAGCTTAACTTTCATAGTGGCATGTTGATGCATATTGTTTTAACTTTGCAGAAACTGTTCAAATTATCATATTTATATCATTCCAAAAGCGAACAGAGCAGACCCTGACCAGACGGTACATACAGGAGTCATCTGTTCTGGTTCGCCTTTGTTTGCAAAAACATTAAAGGTGCATATCTAGAGTATAGGGTTAGGTTTTACTTAATAAACAGTGATATATCATATACCGACAATTTGATCATATCATGCCCATGTTTTGTGTACCTCAAATACCGGTATGAACTCACCATGCGCAGGATCGGTGACAAGATTATGGATCTCGCCCGCCTTACTTGTGACGTCAAAGCAGAGCGGGTGCTCTATTCCCCTTATACGGACCATGTAGTGTGGGTCCCCACCTGTAATATATATGTAAAGACGACAATTATTACACTAAAACCCCTCTGAACTCGAATTTTAATTAAGAAATATTAAGGTCTTTTTCAGTTCTAGGGAGGTGGCTGCTTAATGCTGGTTGAAATTCATGCAGAAAGCTCCATTAGGATCTTTCTGCATGACATTCAATCTCCATTAAGCTGACACCTGTCTGAAAGACCGGCGTTAGTACAAAATGTAACGTCCAGTTTAGAGGTTTTTTCTGTATCTGAGTGATTACAAACATAAGGGCCAATGGATGGATCTTCTGAGCTTCTTCCTCTATAGTGCTTATTAAATAACTGAAGAACAAATATGATAGAAGGGCACATAACATGTAAAGCTTATACGGAAGAGCATTCCATTCTGAGGACGAGAGCTCCATTCCTGGCGGGTCAAATACTTGTAAGACAAAGACATAGTACTAAATATTGGTCCCTTCGCTTAGAGCTCAGCATTATGAGGTAGTAATGTTTCAGTTTTGTCTCGTATCTAGACAATGTTACTTAGTATGGATTAATCCTTTTTACTTCATAATAATTTAGTAAAAAATATCTACATAATTTCATAACTATTAATTAGCTGATTGTTTTTACACTGGCATTAAGAGCAATTGAATATTTTACCATGACATATCCTTCTAGGTCTACATTGTTTGCAATGGGTCAAAGGCATTTATATGGAAAGAATGTTTAAAGTCTCAGCAAAATCAGTGCTTTACATTGTGAACTTTAAAGGGCTAGGCTTTTCTCCACTTCTCCATTGGTCTGATCATTTACCCAAGATGTCAAAGTATGGACAGACGCTAACAGCTAGCATTTTACAACAGCTGTGGGTAATAATGAACTGAATGCTTACAGTGGCATATGAACAGGAGAAATGTCGGCCAGAAAAACATAAACTCTTATCTGTATTACTTCAAAAGCAGACCGTGCGGACCCTGGTCCTACAATGGCCGTCTGATAAAGGACCATGCCGTTCGGAAAGGTGTAAAATGCATACATATCATGAGTAAATGGGTAAACAGCAAACAACACCATTGAATAACCCTTTACTCCATACAGACAACATTTAAAGTATTTGCAAACAAGGTAGATCCAGATCAGACAATTCCGATGGCATCTACCATGTTTGGCAAAAACATTATATAGATCTGATTCTAAAGTCCGTGCCCATTTACTATAATAATAGTTTATCTAAAACATATTTATAAAGTCATTATGGCTTACAGGAATATTCATGAGGTAAAAGCTTAACCCGATACTCCATATATGCACAATTGCAAACAGCGTAGATCCAGATCAGACGGCTCCTTTAGGAGGTGTCTGAATTCAGGGTATATTCTGGTTGCTTATGAAATAATATAAATTTGATGCTACAGTTTCTACCGTGGCCAAAAATTCCTGTGTTGATATGCCATTAGAAAAACTTAAGGTAATGATTATTAATTAACCCTTTGCTTGCTATTCACGTCAATATACCTACCTGTAAATAGTGAAGACCCAGATGAGACAGCTCCTGCAGGAGCTGTCTCATCAGGGTCTGCACTATTTACAAGTTGATTGTGCAACCAATGCACTCCATAGCAATGATTGCACAGCGATACACTTGTACACCGTGAAGATAAATGTAATTATACAACAGGGCATGTGTAAAGAAGGAGAAATGTGTTTTAAAATTCAGTAAGAGAAGGGTTAATATGCATGATGTCGTTATACATGAATATTCATGGAGTAAACAGTGAACTATGGATGGTGGTATGGATGTCGGAAACGTGCAATGATATCCTGTTATAGACATTACATTGAGTACATGGTAGTTACACACTGGTACTCCAACTATAGTCTCATTCGAGCTCTGTTATACGAAAACTAACATCTTGCAAAC